>QLTV01000047.1:13664-26524 GCA_003457575.1 Thermophis baileyi | reverse complement strand
AACCACAGCTGCTGTGGCTTAGAGGTAGATCTTTTGCCTCACAATCAGGAGGTTGTGAGTTCGATCCTAGGTAGAGGTCCGTTGGGCTTCAATTTGGAAAAAAAAATAAAAATAAAACAAATAAAGCCAAAAAAAGATGGCGACCGCATGCACAGTGCTGGAAGTCACCTTCTGAGCATGCTCAGAAAAAAAACAAAAAAAAATCGGAATTTTTTTTAAAAAAAAGATGGCAGCCCCCACGGACCGGCAACCACCGATCCGGTTCAGATGATGTCACTAACGGGTCGCTACTGGTTCGGGCGAACTGGTCCGAACCAGTAGGAACCCACCCCTGCTCTGACAAAAACAAAGCTGATTTCTGATTCCATTGCAACACACGATGCATGGTTTTCTGATAAATGGATCTCTCTTTAATTAGTTTCAATCATACAGTAATGAAGAAATAAATTTAGAAGAAATGGTAAGAAAGAACAACTAGAAGACTGCTTAGACGAGCATAAAACAGTATTTGAGTCCTTGTGAAAGATACACTTTTGAGAAACATTTTGCTTCACATCTTCATAATCAAAAGAAAATGACTACACACCTCAAAATAGCACCATGGCTTCAATAATCCAAGACTATAGCTTAAAATAAAACTAAAGCTCCATAAAAGTAAATAACAATAGCAATGGAACTTAAGACTTATATACCACTTCACAGTGCTTTACAGCCTTCTCTAAGCTGTTTACAGAGTCAGCATATTGTCCTCAACAATCTGAGTCCTCATTTTACCAACCTCAGAAGGATGGAAGGCTGAGTCAACCTTGAGCCACTCAGAATTGGAGTGAGCAGTGAGTTAGCCCTGCAGTACTGCATTCTAACCACTGTGCCACCACGGCTCTTATGCTCAAATGCTCTTGAAAGTATTTTCCGAGTTTCTTTGTTGCTAACTAGTGGTCATCCAGTTATATCTATTGATGACACAACTCCCACCCACTCCTGTCCTCAATTTTTCTTGCATTCTATCACATTTAAATTTTAATTAAGACATGATTGAATCAAATGGTGAAATATATGATTTAGTTGAAAAAAAATGTAAAAAGTCTATTGATATGAAATCAGTGTTTCTGTTTTTTTAAAAGCTCTAAAATTATGTAGAATGTTCCTGAATCAAAACAAATAGACTACATGCCACACATTTCTGATACTATAAGGAATGAACCCTTCAGTGTCAAAGTAACTCTACTCTCTAACGGCTCTTCCTTATTTTCCCTATTGAATATAAAGGGGACAAGAGTCCCTTCAACTCAGCTGGCAATTTTAAATGTTGGATGTTATTTGACATTGCAGTAATTAGAAAACTGAACAAGGAAGAATTAGAATCAAAGAACTGCTCTCTTGGGGCAAGAAAACGACAGGTCATAGGAGAGACTTTAAGAGAAAAAAATCTCATAGCACAGAACAAAGAATGATAAGGTCAGCACAAGAGGCATTTTAGTAATGTACCACTGAGAGACATACAACTCCCAAAGTTCTCTTTGGCTTCTTTAACTCAGTAGTCAATAAAAGCAATGTTGAATCAGCTTACTTGGTAGTTATTGTCTCTTGTGAACAATTATCTATGTTAAAAGAGCAAAGAACTTAAATTTGTGTTTTATCAACATCTCAGAAGAGGTCATATGTGTCTACTAGAACTTCAGCTCTGATGTCACCAAGTGCAATCAATTCTAATTTATTGACCTTTCTGCAACCTGAAAACAACTGGACAAAGAGATTTCCTTCTCTCACTCTATTGGCTATGTGTGTGTCTGTGTGTGTGTATGCACATGCACAAAGAGACTCAATTTATACATGTATGTGCACATATACGTATATGTGTATTTATATATATAAAATCAACCAATGCAAGTGGTAAGTAGATTTTTTTATATATATATTCCAATGTAGGGATGGGAAACAGTGTCTGACCCAAAGTCATCCAGTCAACTTCCACTGCTAAGGGAGGATTAGACAACTAGAATCTCTTCCCATTTCTAATCCAGCACCATAGCCATATCTCTTTCTTTCTCTCTGACACAAACACACACACACACAAAGAAAGAGAGAGAGAGAGAGAGAGAGAGAGATACACATCGTTACAGTGAACATGTATTTTTATTACAAAATCAACTTGGGATATGTTTGATTTTTATTTTCCTTATCTTTTCTCTAAGGAATTCAGGGTACCACCAGTATTAATTCCTATTTGCCACTTTCATATTTTCCCTAGAGAATTTCACAGCTACAGTAGCTTTCTATTTTTTTTATTTCATGTTTATTAAAGTTTTATTTTATTATATAAAATACAAAGAAAGAAGAAAAATAGGAAATTATAGGAAGGGAAGGAAGCAGGGAAAAGGGGGTGTGAGATACAAGGGGAAAGAGAAAGAGAAAGAAAGGGTGGCATTGACTTCCAACTCTTTTAGCACAGTACAAGATAAACACACTCCAACCTCAACTTTTTGCTTTTACACATTAATATATAACTAGCCATTCCTATAACACCAAATCTTTCTAATCAACAAAAAGAAAGTCAAAGTTTCATTTTCTTTTCTTCACAAGAACAAATTCCAGAAGTGATATCCATATCATTTTCTTTAACTTTCTCTTAATACAGCTACTCTCAAATACATTTTCAATATCATTTGCCTACATTAAGAATTAATTAAGCATTAGATATATGTAAACAAAAATTACATTTTCAAATTTTGGGTTAAACCTTTCTTTCAGTTGCACATATCAAGCACAGGAAAATCCATCCTAATTCCAGTTAACACATTAAGTTTAAGTCACTCCTTCCAGCTTATCTTCATAGAGTAAAATCTTTTTCTTCTCTGGAAGTTTTATCAAATACTTATAGGCCTTTCTTTTTATCACAAGATCCTCAACCTTGTTAATGTCCTTAAATAAAAAGTCCCAAATTTGTCTTTTTTCTTGACGCTCTTCTTTCAGTTGTGTTGAGAGGTTTATATTTGAACTATAGTAGTGAAAGTTAATATCAGGTTATTCCAAAACTACAACTCCCAAGTCCCTTGGGAGTTGGGCAGCATAGAAATATAATAAATAATAATAAAACTCCTCTGCATTTTCAGCAACTTGTGAAGTTGCCTTGGCAGTTTGGTAACATTCTCCACATGTTTGCATCTCAGAAGTAATTGAGAGGATTTTTTATCATCAGAGAACAGCTGGTCAACAAATTGGCATATTTTATTTAAAAACCTTTCAAATATATCTCTAATACTTTTCTCCACCATTTTGGCTTCCTCTTTTAATCAGAATCAGACAATTTTAGCCACCCACAGCTAAGAAGATCAAGCTACCAGTTACTACAATAGTAAACTAAAATCTCAGCTTTCAATCTTTATCTTTCTCCGTCAGCATTTTTTTTCTCATCACACTTCCTTATTTGGCTTGCCTTAGCAGCCTTCTTCCTTGTTCTTTGAGATAAAAAGAGATCCCTAAAATGTCGTGAGTCTTCAAAAAGGTATAGCATGCTGTGGCTAGTTGACTTAAAAAAAGATTAATAGTCATTGAAGGTGATTAAGAAGAGAAAGGCATAACTTACTGTCCATTTGAAAGGTGAATTTCAAAATGGCGGCTTCTTCAACCCCGAACAGATTACAGCCCCTCCCCTCCCAGCTTTTGGCATGCAAATAGCTTTGGAGTTTGACTCCAGAAGCCATTTTCCAGCTTATAGCTGTATTAGAGGGTTCCAAGGGGAAGTTCTTCAACACACCCTGGCTGGGTAGGTCATAAAAATTGATGGGATGCCAGTTCTTCAGTTAGAAGGCAGAAGAGCTACACCCAAGGAAAAATCCTTTGGAGATCTCTCCACGGGTGTGTGTTCAGTTAGCCATCTTCCTGGAAATCCCAGCTACAGTAGCTTTCTAGAGAACAACTCATTGAATGAACTCTGGGACCTTGAATAATTTGCAGTGTGCTGTTAAAGAAAATAGATTTCTATCCTTCAATGCATATGCATGTAAACATAACCTCATAGCAGTTGTATTTTAGGCAACCAGCTTTAACTATTAAAAAAGAATCAGACATTTCCAGTTTCACAATGCAAAGGCCTTTGATTTCAGATAATGAATAAACACTATACATAGAACACATAATGCACTTTCACATATAAATGGAGAGGGATTGATAGTATTTTGTTAAGCTATAGTGAAGCCAATTAAAATCTGAAAATGCAGATTTTTCAGATAAAATTTTGAAGTAAAACTTAAAAGGAATAATCTATTGTCAAAATGTTATAGATTTAAAAAAAATTTTTTTTTAAGTTTTCCTTAGCTATGGCACCAGTCCACATTTAAAAATACATTTCACCACCCTTTCAACATATCTCCACTTTTTTTTTTTTTGCTTCTCCAATTATAGTAAAAAGGAAGGAAGGAAGCTTTGTTCTTTTTTTGGATCTTTAGGACACAATTTTTCCCAGTACCATTCAGAACTGTCATTATTATTTTGGACATGACATTCCCTTATGTTTTTGAGAGAGAGCATATACACCAAAGACAAATTCCTTGTGTGTCCAATCACACTTGGCCAATAAAGAATTATATTCTATTCTATTTAGCCTGTATGCATTCACAGAAATGATTCAGGTCAGAAAGGGGAAAGTGGTGTAAAAATAAATCAACAGATGATGGGAGAGAAAAAAAGAAGTATTGGAAAGATTGCATATTTAAAAGAGACAAGGAAGGATCAGCTCCTATTTTGTTTCCAATTGCATAATTACAAACTACTGAAATGTGATTTCATTTTAGGATAAACTAAAGTATATCCACATTGTAAGAGTTGTGGGATAGGGGAGAGTAAATCTTATTCCAGAGAGAGCCATTTTCAAACAAGAAACAGATGGCAGATGAGGAAAGAGCATCCCAAAATGCAGCTCATCCCCTGCCTGAAATCTTTCATGTGGCTAATGTAGACCATAGACTGGGAGTCTGAAGTTCTCTTGAGAGCATCATCCCTTAAATCAGTGGTTTATTTCTAAAATCTTCTGTTTACTCATTCAATGTTGACCTTCCATTGGAACTATAGATTGAAACATCATCTTTGCTCCAAACTCTTTGGCTGTGTACTAAATTTGCAAGTTTCCTGTATATCTCTATATGCAGAACATCTTTTGTATGGCTTCCTAATTCTCTACAATGAAACTATGCATGTCTTCTTTTATTTACTTGAGATTGTATAGTGTGGGAGAAAGTTTTACAGTCATGTTGTTATTCCATCTTGATCTACAGTGATACTTATAGAGGAAGAACTGTATACCCTTGGATACCATTGAGGATAAAAAAAAGCCCTTTAGGCTAAATAAGTTCTACACCATAAATCTCCAGATGGCCATCAGCAATGGTTAGCAATTTCTAACCATAGGGTGCTATGTTGCCATCTAGTAGTCAGCATGGTCAGTAACAGTCTGAGTCTGGCTCTTGTGTTTTATGCAGCCTCTTTCCATTTACTGTTCATTTTGTATCCACTTTGGCAAATGTCAAGGTTCCACCAAGGCTATGTGCTAACCATGAGTATATGCCACCAAGAAGTCTACTATAATAGAGAGTATCTGCCAACAAAATAACTCTATTCTTGTCTTTACTATATTTACAAAACTGTCAGAAAGAATAATCTTGCAAGTCCACATTTCTGTTTCTTCAATGTCTTTCTGATTCTTGATGTTATCAGGCAACTTAAGGAAAATGTTTATGGCCCAAAGTGTCCTTACAAACCATTAAAACAAAAACGTGAATTTCTTTCAAACATCTGTGTTTCTAGTTCAAATATATTCTTCCCATGAGAATTTTTTTAGTGATAAGTTGGATCTGTTCATCTGTTTAAAATAGTAGTTTTAAGCTTGCAGTTTATGAACGAATTTCTGTAGACTTATCCTGGCAGAGTTTCTGTATTTCTTTTAATGGTTACTTTAATATGGATTTCAGTATGATTATATTACGAACATTTCTCTTGAAATGTCCATTCCTGACAAAACCAATCCTTGTTGGTCTTTGATGGACAGTAAATATATCTTAATTTACTCTATCTTCAAAGATGTTTTATCAGAATAATGACATTTAATTTCATCAGTTTTAGTTATTTAATTATGATTTTACTGTATTGTAAACTATTTGGAGGATCTTTACTCAGGGCTAAAAAGCTATATATAAATTACCTTATAAATAACACAATTAAACTTAGAATGTAGTAATCCCAGTTTACCGGTATGCTCCTGGATCAACAGGTGTGAAATTCTTAAAAACTGTGCCTCTTTGGCTACATTTGGACACTCATGCAATTGTCCAGAGGATGTTTCATCTATGAACAGGGAATGTCATTTCAAAATAAATAATGTCACTTCAGCTATAAAAATATATTGCTGCCTTGTTCAAGAAGAAGCATATGTGTTCTCATTGGAAAGAACTGTTAATTCATTTTGCCTCCAGTCTCCTAGGTTTCCATCATAGCAACATCCCGGAATAGTTATCAAAATGAATCAAAGTGTAGAATAGGAATTTTGAAGGCTAGTTTGATATCATGGTAAATGAGAAACATGTTTGTCTACCTTCCTGACCTCCAAATAGATCTGAAAATAAGAAGTCAGATATTTAATAGTTGTGTTTAAACTGGATTGAGCAATGTTGAAAGATGAAAAGACTGGTCATCAGGAAATGTCCTATATCTTATTTTAATGAGTCTGCATTTAACCAATTCATCCAAACTTGGAAAGGATTATTTTCCCTTTGAATAAGGCAGGTTTAAGCAACAAGTGTATCAAATTTTGGCTGTTCTGAAGCTGATAACAATGTGCATAGGTTATTCAGGGAATTGCGCAAGATTACTGGAAACAAAATTTCTTCTGGAAGCAGTCTGACCTGATTAAGTAAGTAAGATTTGGAGAAAGTAAGAGAATAAGACTTGGAAAAAAGCAAAAGCTCTGTTATACCATAATCTAGCAGTTGCAATTCTTTCTCTGTTTTTAACATTTGAATAAAACGGGATGATATTTGTGAAGAAATTACAAATTAGTGGTGAGGCAAATTTCACTGAAATCAATACAATAATTGTTGAGTTTCATTACATTAAAATCAGATTTTGGATTTTATTTGTTTGTCTGAAAAAAATATTCTTCTTCTTTAGGAACAGAATATTCTTTGACAAACACCCAAGAAATATCAGGTTTTACCTAAATGCATGTAGAGATAACTCATGCTGAGAATAGTGATTGGTGAGTATCATATAGTCAAAAAGTTGCTCAGGATAGCGACATAGGTAGCATATAAATTTAATAAATAAAATAAAGTTGGAAGGGACATACGGTAAATCCGATGATATTCTCAGTGCACGAATCAAATTAAATCTTCTCCATCAGGTGACTGTTTGATTTCTGCTTCCAACCATTTACCACATGGGCTTTTTCCAATTGATTCAAGAATTTTCTTCTTCATCAACAGTAGAAGAAAAAGAGATCAGCTGAAATAGTTGGTAGTGTTGATTGTTTTGTGAAGAAGTAGTGTGTGTCACTAGGATAACTTCTCATCAATATTTCATCAGTAATGATGTCTGAGACTGAAAGCCAGAAATTGCCCTTTCTTTCTTTTTGAAGAAATTGAGCTCTTACTGCTGAAGCTATTATTTACACTGTGTTAGCAGAATTATTAGTTCATGTCTTTCTTATTACTTTCAGACAGATGGTGTTAGCACAATCTGGAAGCAAGGGAAAAAGTTTTGTTGGAAATTTCAGTCACAATTCTGCTTGTATATTTTGCTTCTCTCACCGTAAAGAAGAATATCACAATGGCAAAACAAAATTGTATCATGGATGTGCATAAACTGGATACATATTAGACTGCACAACAAATTGATAAGAGTGCCACAGACATATAAACAGGGATTATTTGACTAAAATGTGCTAGAATGATACATTGCTTTAAAAAAATGAATGTGGATGTATCAACAGTATACATTTTCAAAAAATAAGGTGGGCCACACAGTCTATTGAAATAGTATAAAAAATAGGCATACCACTAAAAATTAAACAAACAAACAAACAAACATCTAATTATGTGGAAAATCATAATTATTGTGATAATTAATGTTTGCTATACTATTTAAAAAATAGTTTGTTTAAAAATTGTTGGAGAATTAGATTGGAAGGAAACAGGTAGAAGAGATCACTAAGAAGCAAAATATTATTTATGGAATAAATAAATAAATAAACTGTCATAAAATGGCTTATTGACAAACATCAAGTTGATCTGAAGTCAGATCTGTCAGTTAATGAATGCAATATCCATTGTCACTATGATGCCTTACATAAGTGGTGAAATCTACCTCCATAGGTCATCATCATAGAGTTTAGTCCTCAACACTGAGGAGAAACAGTTGAATTTAGAGGGGGGGGACTTTTAGGAATGATCAGAATTGAGTAAGATCAGACTCATTTATTCTATCCTGAAAAAAACAGAAAGAAAGTCAATTGAAATTGTATTGCTAAACCTTGGGATCTAATTTTTTAGGCATACACATTGCACATTCCTACATATTTTGTTGGTTGATTGAACTGAGAAACTATGCCTAATTAGATACTTTCCACAGAGAAAAGAGGAGAAATTGTGTGTTGAGGAAGAAATTCCTTTCTTCCTCAATTTATTAAGTCAGTGTCACATTATTGTTATTTGTCACAAGCTTCTTTTGGGGCTGTACGCTTGAACTAAACATAGTAGCACTAGTGGTGGGTTGCTGTCAGTTCGGACTGGTTCTTCCGTACCGGTGGCGGAAATTTGCATCCGCTCGCTGAACCAGCAGCGATGGCCGGCTGTCCACACCCCCGAACCGGTTCTCCGGTTGCCGCGGCTGGCAAAGAACCCTCTGCGCATGCGCAGAGGCTTCTGCGCATGCACAGAAGATCATTTCCACGACGTGATGCATCCGTCGCGATGCGAACCGGTAGGGAAGGTAAGTGGAACCCACCCCTGAGTAGCACCTAAGCATGTTCTAGTTTTCATAATCAAGCCATAAAACCTTTGG
Organism: Thermophis baileyi; assembly: GCA_003457575.1. Classification (NCBI taxonomy): domain Eukaryota; kingdom Metazoa; phylum Chordata; class Lepidosauria; order Squamata; family Dipsadidae; genus Thermophis; species Thermophis baileyi. The sequence goes on along the minus strand of QLTV01000047.1, from coordinate 17,473 downwards.
AAATTCTGGACTGCTTCCAGAGCACTTACAGGTAGTCCTCAACGTCTGACCACAATTGAACTCAAAATTTCTGTAGTTAAGCAAGACAGTTGTTAAGTGAATTTTGTTCAATTTTACAATTTTTTTGGGTACAGTTGTTAAGTGATCTCATTTCCCGATAGACTTTGCTTGTCAGAATATTGCAAATGATAATCACATGATCCTGGGGCACTGCAGCTATCATAAATATGAGTCAGTTGTGAAACATCTGAATTTTGATCACATGACCATGGAGATGCTGTAATGGTCATAAGTGTGAAAAATGGTTATAAGTCACTGTTTTTCAGTACTGTTGTAACTTTGAACAGTCACTAAATGAACTGTTGCAAGTAGAGGACTAGCTGTAGTGGTATATTTGAATGGATCTCATCATAAAATATATTTTTTCCTGCAAAACCTTTTACTCTACCAGTCGTCAAACTCAGCAGTGATTCATCAATCAATTCAAATATGGTGAAAAAAATCAAATGAAGTTCCTAAATAAGTGAGAAGTAGTCCCAACTGTACTTGGGAAATGTGGCATCTGTGTCATTAATTATGTGCTAATTCTCAGTAGATTACAGTATTTAATAATATGATACATGAAGAATATAGAATGAATGAAGCTATTTTCCAGTGCATAAAAGCTAAATCAAGAGCCCTAATTAAATAAAGAGAATTCTGAAAAACTCATTTCCTTGAGAAAACTATAGTATTATTTTTAGATACCATGTTACATCTTAAAATGTAGATTATGGCTTATTGTGCAACTTCTAATATTGGAGAAACATTATATTACAATAGGGGGTTATAACTAACACAAATATTTAAGATCAGCTGCAAATAAACAGAAATAAGAATTGTTTTAGTTGTTATATCAGTTGCCTTTTATTGTCTGCAGAAAAACAGTTCTCTGTCATAATTATTTTTGCACCTCATTTCCCTCTGACCTTACTTCCTTACTGGAAATAATGTTAAGGTATTTGGGTCCAAAGCAGCATTTAAACCCAAACAAATGCAGAAAACACTTATCACAATAGAAAATCAGTGTTTCACTAACCTGAGGAGTTGACTACATTTTTATCATAATATTTTGTAAAACTTTCAGATACAGGTAGTCCTCAACTTACAAACATTTGTTTAGCAACTGTTTCATTTTATAATGTGCTGAAAAAAGACTCTTCCTTGTAGTTACTTAAAAAATCAGGCACTTGGTAACTGACATGTATTTACAATAATTGCAGCATCCAAGGTCACATGATCATCATTTGCAACATTTCCAGAGAACTTTTCATAAGTCAATGGTGGAAGCTTGATTCTCTTAACAATTGTTGTGATTCACTTCAAAAACTCATAATTTTGGGTGGACTCATTGAATGTCCACATCACTTAACAACAGAAGTTCTCATCCCAAATGTGGTTGTGAATCAGCAAGTATCTGTACCTCAAGACCCTTTTTTAATGGCCTAACGTGCTATTCTCTGTGCATATCTCCGTAACACCTCCCTTTAAGAAGAACCATAAGAAATTTTTGCAAGGAGGGATTTAAAATTCCATTTTAGTTAAAAATCTCTCTTCCTCTCTAATTGCTATCACTGAAAGCAACCACGTACATTTTATACCCTAAAACTGCATCACCAAAAGTTTCTCCATCACATTGGAATTATTTGCAGTGGATGATAAATTCATCAAGTACATGTGGAGTGATATTTAATTTATTTAAAATAGTAAATTTAATTTATGGTTTTTCCGGTCCTCATCTACTATGGCTGGATAGCCTCAGCAAGCAGATCAAAGAGTCAATGGCATCCGTCATCTTTTTCTTGACCTTTCACTTCCTTTTAACCTTTTGGCCTTTCATCATTTTGCTTCATCTTTTATTTCCCATTCAAATCATTAATTGGTTCATTTACTTTGTTTTTTTTTTTTTAATGGCTGCTGAATGGTAAGGAGCTTTTTTCTCTCTTCCCACCAATCTGCTGGTTTTGCTGCCAAAGCTGGTTCTCGGGCAGTACTGCTCCCTGGATTTGTATAGGAGCACTTAAGAATAACCTAACAATTTTTGGGTGGCCATGGACCCACCTCAGAAGGGACTCTTGAAGTTTCTTAAGACTCTTGGAGCAGTTGGAAAGTCACTGAGCAAATCTATCTTCCTGTCAGCAGTTTCATTTTCTAAGCAAGACTGGGTTTTAACCTTCACTTTTTGGATTTATTGTTTTACTCTGCTTTGTTGTCTTTAAAAGTTGACCAGCTGGTTGCATGCTGATTTATTTCAAACTCCTGCTGAACTCCAGCTGTTTTTTTTTCTTTTCCATTGATTGAACACTGTAAAACACATGTTACTTTGCAAGGGTGAAGAAATAGGATTTCTTTGTACTAGTGGTTGTTCCAAACACATTTTCAAATGTTTTTCCCAGCTCTACTACAAGTGTTTGCATACTCTCAGAGCAACTCAGAGCACAAGAAAATATAAATGCAGTTGTACATAAAACTATCTGTAGATCAGCAGCCAGTGATAAACCTATCACTGGTTGCTGATCTACAGTAAGCAAATAAGCAATTAATTCCACAAATATCTGGCAATTTTTGGAATCAGCATAATATTTTTGATACAATTCCTATGACAAATCTATGAATGTGATCTAACAATATAGGTGGAAACTTCACAATAGGACTCAGACATGGTGGTGTGAAATTTCAGTTGTTCTGACTCTGTGCATTCTCTGTCATATGAACAAACTGGTTCCTCAACATGGAAGTGTTTTATGCAAAATTCAAGGATAAGACTGGAGACACTTTGCTGTGTAGACAAAACTATGTGAAAGAGATGAGGTGGATGATGATAATGTTTTACCCCTATCTTAAACATGCTTGGGGTTCTAATGGCAGTGTGAACTGATGCATTTCTAAAAGTAATATGAGATATCAATGAAACCTATAGAGCTTTGATATGACAGATATGAGTACAAAACCATGAATTTCATTATCCTTTCCATTCGCTTCCCTTAGGGCTTTTAATGCCTTTTCTTACATGCTCTAAATATTTTGTTCCTACACTGGTTTTCTCAGAAGACTACAGTATTCCACTTTTATAATATCAGTAGTATCAAGCAATAGGACTGACATAATGGTGGAAATTATAATGAGATACCCAGAAAAAAAAAATAGAAAAGGAATTCTGCCTTGAAAATCAGAGCCAGCATTTTCATGCATATATATTACCCAGAGAGCACTGTAATGGGAAACAGTAAAATAATTTTAAATCAATAATTTAGAGCAGGGGTCCCCAACCTTTTGGACCTCAGGGACCACCAAGGTCATAATTTTAAATCCCGTGGACCACCAAATTCATAATTTTAAATCCCACAGACCCTAATTCATAATTTTAAGTCCCGCAGACCACTAATATGAATTTTTTTGAAAAGATAAATACATTTGTAAAATAATGATCAGAGAAATTCCACTTTATTAATATGAAATACACCTATTTAATATAACAAAATTATAAATGCTTATTTATAACAAAATCGTAAATGCTTATTGAATCATAACAAAATCTTTAAAGGTTGTTTTAATTGTAACAAAATTATTAAAGTTAGTGTAATTATGACAAAATAATTGAAGCTTATTTGACGGTAGCTTGCTGATGTTGTTCGGAAAGTCAGTCCCATATTCCAGAGCTGTAGCTGTAGTCCCTTCCCTCCCCTCTCCTCCCCTCTTTCCTTTCCTCTTCTTCCTTTCCTTTCTTTTCTTTTCCTTTCCTTTCCTTTCTTCTTCCCTTTCCCTCTTTT
>QLTV01000045.1:28243-40018 GCA_003457575.1 Thermophis baileyi | reverse complement strand
ACCATTACCAGCAGCGCAGCATGAATACCTGCGTGAGATGATGTGCCTTAATTGATGTTTTGATGTATAACTGATATTCGCCCTACTGACAAAGAAGGGGTTTGTCACTACGTTCATTTTAATTTGTCAGCAGGACTCTTATTCTGAAATGACACTGTATACTGATATGAAGTTCTCATGTGATACCTGTACTGCGCATGTGTTAATCTTTCCTTTGTTCTTTTTGTTCTTCACCATGTAGACACAGACTTAGATGTTCTTATTTTTGTTATGAAATATATTACTTTTATTCTTTCCTGGACTCCGGTCTTATTATTGAGAATTGAGAGCAGGGAAACAAGATTCATTTCACCTCTAATTATTTTTCTCCGCAACATACTGCAACATGTTCTACATAGGGCTACCCTTGTAGAGTATTCAGAAACTACTACTGGTACAGAATGCAGCGGCCTGGTCAGTTCTGGAGGCCCCTCGAGTGGCACATGTGACACTGTTGTTATGCGAGCTGTACCAGTTGCCAGTTTGCTTCTTGGTCCAATTCAAAGTGTTGGTCATTATCTTTAAGGCCCTTTATGGCATGGGTCCTGGGAATCTGAAGAACCCCCTTACCCCATTGGGATTAACCCACCCCACTCATTCCAGCACAAAGGGCCTACTTTGAATCCTGTCGGCGAAACAAAATTGGCTGGCAAGGTCTAGGAGAAGAGCCTTTTCTGCTGTGGTCCCCACCCTCTGGAATATTCTCCCATCAGAGGTGAGAACTGCCCCATATTCCTGGCCTTCCGGAAGAGCCTAAAAACTTGGCCGCTATATTGGGGGTGTCTAACAGGATAGAGATGATTCTCTCTCCCAGGCTGCCCATCATCTTGGTTTTTAATTTTAATTTTTAACCTTTTATTTTATTTTAATTGCTGTTTGCACTTTTTAACTTTTATTATATTATAAGCTGCCCAGAGTCACTATATTACTGAGATGAGCGTCATAGAAATCCAGTTAAAAAATAAATAAATAAATGCTAGAATAATTGCATAATATGCAATTCTGGTAGTAAACTGAAATAGTTGTCCTAACTAGTCCTTGCGTAGAAGGTAAATCCTGAATGCCTTCATGTAGATAAGGGCGGATTTTACATTAGTAATGAATATTCCATAATCATTATTAACAGGCATGGCTGACAGAATTCTCCAAAGTAACACATTTTAATGGCTTTTGCACTGTGAAGATCACAGCCATCTTGGCCTATTAAAAGCAAGAAAATAAAACAAAAAGTAAATAGTAGCACTCTAAGTAAACCAACGTATTAATTGTAATAGTAGCTTTCATAAGTATATTTGGATCTGATTTTATTACAACTGCAAATTGAAAAGTCAGAATTTCAGAGAAATCTAGACTTCTTGAATTCATTTTTTTTAAATTTGATATGCAAGATGACAAGGAGGAAAGTGAAGACAATCCCCACAAAAACATAACTCTCATGTGCTGATCAAAAATAAACATATATATAAATTATAATGCTATAGTATTACAATTAACTTAATTTCCTTATATGACAATAGGAAAAAAATGAAAATTAAGCATAAAAACCCAAGGGTGGGTTCTAACTTACCTCACCGCCGGTTCGCTTCCTCCCGCGCCACGTGGCTGCATGCGCATTGCACACCACGTGGCCATGGAGCACGGCCGCGCATGCGCAGTGCCGAAAACTCGGCTTCTGCACATGCGCAGAAGCAAAACAAGCAAAAAATAGGGGGGAAAAAGCCAAAAACAAGATGGCAGTGCATGCGCAGTGCCGAAAACTCGGCTTCTGCGCATGCGCAGAAGCAAAAACCAGCAAAAAATTCCCCCCTCCCAAAAAAAAATCCCAAAAAAAATTCCCCCCAAAAAAGATGGCGGCGTCCACGGACCGGCACTGACAGAACCGGCTCCGTGACGTCACCACCGGTTTACTACCGGTTCTATAGAACTGGTGCGAACCGGGAGGAACCCACCTCTGTAAAAACCAATATATGCAGTCCACATTTCTGAACAGGCTATTTTTTATCCTTATTCTTAGGGTTAAAATGTACTGTATGTTTAAGAGCATTTCATTGTATAACCAATAAGAGAATGGTTAAACTTCCAAAATTTTAGTATCTCTTTTTCCCAATATAAAAGCATGCAACTTCATTTTGTTATCCTTTTGTCAATTTCCAATCTATTGGTATATTATTCACAGGAAGAGTCTTCCAGGACAAAATTAGCATATTACATAATCCTATCAAAAACAATCCATTATAGCACAATACATTTTATAAACCAATGTTACATTTTGAGCACCACTTCACCAATAGCTGAATCCATCTAAAAAGATGCCCAGATGTCCAACAGATATGCCATAATACATTTTTAGGGAATTAATCATATATTTAAAAGTATAGAAGCATAGCACATAGATATAGAAATGATCTTCCATGGCTAGAGATGCTTCTGAATCATAGAGAACTGCCAACTAACATTTCTACTTATTTCATTTTATTGCCTTTTTCGTTCTATTTTCAGTAAGATGCACATGCTGTGGGATTCCTATGTGTTTCACATGCTGGGATTAGTGAGAAGGATGTGAGAGATCCCCCTGATAAACAGGAGTACATAGCAATAACTATCAAGTAGCTACACCATGGCCAGAAGACACACCAGAATATCTTCTGGGAGAGAAGTTTTGCAATCTCCAACAGACACAGTCCTACCACTATGCCTCTTCTAACGCACTTTCTGAGCAAAGACTGAGAAGTAATTCACAATATAATTCTCTGAAATATATATACATGTGATATAAATTTCTCCTTCTATGATCGGGGCCTTGACGAGGCAAAGGGGCTTGTGTGGGTAAATGAAATCATGGGCTATGTTGTTGGACATGTATATATCCAGAAGGGTCTCCCAAGGTGAAAAGGCCATGATGGATACCCCAGACTAACACCGATCACATCTGCTAACCCGCATTGCACCAGCGTGGCTGATTATGGTCTATTCCTTCCACATGCCAATGCAACCTCAAAAACAGCCCTCATTCCCAAGAGGCCCTAGGGCAGGGGTGTCAAACTCATGTCGTCACGGTGGCGTCATGTGACATATCGGGACTTTTTCCCCCTTTGCTAAACCGGGTGTGGGCGTGGCCAGCACGTGACGTATCTGGTCCACGGGCCGGGAGTTTGACAGCCCTGCCCTAGGGTAACTACCCACGGCAGCAGGAAGACCTGCCCGAAGGCAGAGGGTGCTAAGAATCACCGGGTTAAATTAGGCTGCCTTTGGACTTTGGACATAGGAATGGTCAACATTCGAACAATGAAAATGGATGCTCGACTAGAACTGCTAATTGAACTCAACAACATGCATTGGGATATCATTGGATTATGTGAAACACGACAAAAAGGTGAAAATTTAGTTGAACTTGATAGGACTGGGCATTTTTGCTACACTAGAGGTACCGAAGATGGATGATGTGGCAGAGTTGGTTTTCTCATCAACTAAAAGCTGAAAGAGTCTGTAGTAAAATTTGAAAGTACTGTATATCAGAGTAGCCCAATGCATCATTCAATTGAACAAACAATACAAGCTTCAAATCATCCAAGCTTACGTGCCAACAATAAGCTACAGTGATGATGAGGTCGAAGAGTTTTACAACGATGTGGCCCACCTTCAAGACAAAGAAAAATGCCAATACAAAATACTAATCGGTGACTTTAATGCAAGAGTAGGAAGAACAATACCTGGAGAAAAATTGACTGGCCCATATGGAAGTGGTGAACGAGATAATAGAGACGACAAACTAGTAGATTTTGCTGAAGGACAGGAACTTTATATCATGAACTCATTTTACAAGAAAAAGCTAGCAGAAAATGGACATGGAAGAGTCCATCTGGGTACACAAGCGAAATTAACTACATCATGTCAAGTGATAAAACCATATTCTGCAATTGTACTGTCATCAATCGTTTTAACGTTGGAAGTGACTATAGAATGGTACGAGCTAAAGTGAAGACAGACTGTTGAAAAGAGCATATGAAAATGTTAAAAATGTCATGAAAAACAAAACTAAAGAGTTATAAGCTGTTAGAGGAGAACAGCGATTTTGAGATTAATCTATCAGGATTACCTGTATTAGCTTCACTTTTATTGTTGAAGAAGAAGAATGAATTGCAATCCTTTTTAAAAATTGCTGAGGGAAAGAAAAAAATGGAAAGAATAAAAACTAAGTTTTGTCCAGTGTTATTGAAAACATTCCCTGCATCCAATGAACTAATTTTGGCTGGATGTACCATAAGAGTTACTTAAAGGACCAAGCTATACTAATAATCTCAGTATCTCTACCCCTTGTCTCTGACAATAAATCCTGCTTGATTTAGATGGATCACACTTGTTAATCCTTTTTAGTCAGTTAGCAAGAATCTACATATTTTTTAACATTCATTATACCTTCGTTAATGAAATAGTGATTAGCACAATACGTAGTATCTATATCTGATTTATGGATTACAGTAATGAAAGCTTGATTAAGAGTAGCTGGTAGAGTGTACATTCTGATAAAAGTTTAAAGTCAAAATATCTGTATATGCTTTATAACACGGGTGTCAAACTCATGGCATCACATTGCCGTCACGTGATGTATCACAACGTTTTTTCCCTTCGCGGAGCTGGGGTGGGTGTGGCCTGCGTGTGATGCATCCAGCCCGCGGGCTGCCAGTTTGACACCCCTGCTTTATAACATTCTATTAAAGAAATCTGGCTCTTAGAGTTTAAGTCCTTGTCGTATTATCAGTAATAGTTTAATCCTTTCCATTTGGATAGGCTTAGAAAGTAAGTCATTTTCAGAAGATTCAACTGAGAGAGGGAAAATATTTTGTCATTCTCTGAACAAAATTCAAATCTTAAATGTATGTTTTTAAAGATTATACTTATAATTGCCATGAATAATTATAATTAAAGTCCTAGGGTTGCCCTATCCTACCCCAGATTCCAAATCCCACTGCTATAAACATGTTAATACAAAGTTTATATTTTATAAGTTTTATATTTGTATCCCGCCTTTATTATTTTTACAAATAACTCAAGGCAGCAAACCTATCCACCACACCATCCTATTGTCCCCACAACAACCCTGTGAGGTGAGTTGGGCTGAGAGAGAGCTACTGGCCCAAGCTGGCTTTCATGGCTAAGGTGGGACTAGAACTCATGGTCTTCCGCTTTCTAGCCTGGTACCTTAACCACCAGACCAAACTAGCTCTATTCTAATCTACTGTATCAATATTTCTCTGGAAATGTGATACCCAGTATTCCAGGTATGGTCTCACCAGTGGATAATAAAGGGAAATACATCAAGGACTTTGTGCATGTTTGATAGAATGCTTCTTCTAAAAGGTTGACCAAAACTCCTTTAACTTTTCTAGCAGCCGTCTCACGCACAGCTTGCTGTCAGTGACCACACTTTCTCTCAATACAGTCCTTGCAAGCCATAAATCACCAGTCCTGTTAGTGTGTCCTACAAATTTCCTCACTAAATGTAATGCCTTATATTTCTCCCTATTGTTCCTCTCTACCCACATTTTCAATCTGATCAGATTAGATTGCAATCCCATTCTGTCATCCTGCATGTTGACCAGGCTTCCCAATTCTGGGTCATCTGCAAATCTAATAAGCAAACTATCAAGCCCATTGTCCAGGTCATTAATAAAAAGGTTGAAGAACACTGACCTCCACATCTACCACTTAGCTTCATAAAATGGTTATGCTAATTAAATGGTTATATATTAATATATTAATGTTTTGCTTTATCTTTTTTCCTCCAAATTTTAAAAACCCAAAGCCCTGTGTGGTACTTTGCAGTTTTCTGTGTTGTTGTTGTTAGTCACAAAGTCGTGTCCGACCCATCGCGACCCCATGGACAACATTCCTCCAGGCCTTCCTGTCCTCTACCATACTCTGGAGTCCATTTAAGCTCACGCCAACTGCTTCAGTGACTCCATCCAGCCACCTCATTCTCTGCCGTCCCCTTCTTCTTTTGCCCTCAATCTTTCCCAGCATTAGGCTCTTCTCCAGTGACTCCTTCCTTCTCATTAGGTGGCCAAAGTATTTGAGTTTCATCTTCAGGATCTGGCCTTCTAAAGAGCAGTCAGGGTTGATCTCCTCTAGGACTGACCGGTTTGATCGCCTTGCAGTCCAAGGGACTCGCAGGAGTCTTCTCCAGCACCATAGTTCAAAGGCTTCAATTCTTTGGCGCTCAGCCTTCCTTATGGTCCAACTTTCACAGCCATACATTGCAACTGGGAAAACCATAGCCTTGACTATACGCACTTTTGTTGGCAGGGTGATGTCTCTGCTTTTTAGTATGCTGTCTAGATTTGCCATAGATTTGCAGTTTTCTGTACAGTACCTTAATATCCCTTTTGAGATGTGGCAAATTTTTACAAGCTCAAGTCTCTTTTCTCATTAGAAATATATATAAAAAAGCACACTTTATGGCATGTTTTTAAAAGAACAGAGAAGAAACTTTCATCACTTGAACTTAAGTCATTCCCAACAGTAACACTAATTGGAAGTAGGAAAACTACGGTAAATTTCCTGTTTTAGCAAATAACAAGAAGCAGATGAAGATATTCATTCTGACAAAACTCGGCAAGGACAGTCAATTGGGAGGATTTGAAAGTGGATTCTATATCACAGACATGGAAAGATTTGACACTACCACTATGGAGGAATGGTTGGTGAAGTCGGCAGATTTTGCTGAAATGGATAAACTGACTTATTTGAATAGAGAAAGGCCATTATCTTCTGTTGTGGCCCACCAGCATCCCGTGCAGGTGATCATGGATCCCGAGGACGATGAGGCGGTTGTGGCACGGTACCATCTGCCCGTGCACCTGGCGCCCAAGTCAGAAAGTGAGGAGGACGATGAGGCGGTTGTGGCGAGGTACCATCGGCCCGTGCACCTGGCACCTGAGTCAGAGAGCGAGGAGGCTGAGAGTCAAGCAGGGCCTTCTGTACCTCCTCAGGCGCCCATCAGGGCCGAAGAAGAAGAGGAGGAGCCTCTTCTTCTCGATGCTCCCAGAGTGGCTACTCAGGAGGAGGTCTCCTCGATAGTAGAGCTGCAGGCTAAGGGGCCACACCCTTAGACTATTTAAGCCCTGACCCTGCTGAGCCGGGTTGCAGGAAACAACGTTTAATATTACTCTTGATCTTTGTGACTCCAGTCTGCTCAGTTCTTGTTCCAGTACGGGTCTTGTTTCCTGCATTCCTAGCTCTGGGAATATTGCCAGATACAGTAAGACCTGCTCATTTATCTCTTGGACTCTGGCCAGCTGTTAAGATTACATATTAACAAGCGGCGGTTTGAAAAAGACTATTCTGCCTTTATTTTGTTTTCACCGGCTCCTAAGATGTTATTAGGAGACCTTTATTATTAGTAAAAGAACAGTGTTTTGCAGTTTGTGTGTGCGTATTATGGTGGCTCGTCGCTGGGGCAGAACATCTTCATTTATTGGTGACTGAAAACCTCCAATGGAATTTTTCAGTAAAAATCACAAGAAATGAACTTGTGATTTATGACTTTGATGATCAGGCAGGATAGATTATAAAAGGAAGACTATTATGAGGTAACTTGAGAGAGAGAAGTTAAAATATAATTGTATTTATAACTGCTGTGAAAAATATTGGAAGCCACTTCTTTGTATCTTTTTTTCTTTCTTTTCTATTTTTCAATTGTGTTTTTTTCTTGCACTTTTTGCTTTTTCTTTGATTTCTTTTTCCTTTTTCCTTTTTCTTCTGTACTTTATATTAGTTTTAGTTTATCTTGTTGCTTAAAATTTTTGATAAAAAATCTCTCTCACACAAACACAAATAAAACCCCATTCTAAAATGGCGACCAGGAGCGGATGTGTTTTGCGGAGCTCCTGAGGGCAGCTGTTGGGGAGTTTGGGGAGACCTCTTAGTCTTTTCACACACACACACACACACCCCATTTACGGTCTGTCTGTCTCCCTCCCTCCCCCACCCTCTTTGCCCACCTTATAGGGCAGTGGTGAAATCCAATTTTTTTTACTACCGGTTCTGTGGGCGTGGCTTGGTGGGCATGGTGTGGCTTGGTGGGCGTGGCTTGGTGGGCATGGCAGGGGAAGGATACTGGAAAATCTCCATTCCCTCCCTACTCCAGGGGAAGGATATTGCAAAATCTCCATTCCCACCCCACTCTGGGGCCAGCCAGAGGTGGTATTTGCCGGTTCTCCGAACTACTCAAAATTTCCGCTACCGGTTCTCTGAACTACTCAAAATTTCCGCTACTGGTTCTCCAGAACCTGTCAGAACCTGCTGGATTTCACCCCTGTTATAGGGGTACTTACTTACAGAAGGGGTGGTTGCAGACATCTCAGGAGCTCCCCGGAGGACATCAGGCAGACCCAGCCAGGAAACAGCTGATCTGCAGCTTCACGCAGACCAGCTGACCCGCGACTGAGGTGTGGCTGAGGTGCTTGGAGCTTGGCTGTCACTTCTGGCGGAGGAGTCGGGAGATGAGACCTGGGATTCCCACAGAATCCAGTAGCCCCCACGGAACTTATGGAGGGGGTGACTATAGCTGCCCCGAAGCCTCCTGGAGGCGTCAGATGGACTGATTGGGAAGAAGCCTCTTCTCAGTGGTTTCACTGGAGCACCTGCCTGGCAGCTGGGGAATGGCAGGAGGAACAGGAGAGAAACACAGAGGTCTGGCCTGTGACCTGAGATACCCACAGAGCCTAGTAGTCTGGTGGACCCCAACAGATGGGAGCATCTCAATGAAGGAGCAGAGCACAGCAAGGGAAGTAAGCCAACAACTTGGCCATCTAAGCCAGGACTTGGGACCCCCATAAAATCAGGAAGAGCTGGTGAGATTACAGATGAAACGTCAAGGAATATTAGGACCCCAGAGGGGCAAGCAAGACACTCAGCTATGCAGCGTCAGCACAACAGCACAGAAGAGTTTAGGGCCCAAGATTTTTCCGGGACCTCAGACACTTCTATGGAGCCCTACTGAGGTATTAACCAACAGGATACCAGAAAGGCAGTCAACCATCCTAATATAACTGTTGGGATGAGTGTCTGGTCAGAAGACCAGTCGCACAACTGACTGCAGAACCAGATGGGGACCAGCAGAAAGGAAGCCCATCGAGTGACTGGCCCAAGAAAAAACAAAGGTGGACAGGCATACTGTATTTTGACCTATTTTGACTGGACTGTGGATTTACGTTCCATACAGATAACAGTGTTTTCTGAGGAGGGGGTGTCCCCAATGTGTTAGTGGGGGGCTTCCTTCCTGGGATGAGAGACAGGGAGGAGGTCCAAGGAATTTGGTGTATGTCTGGAATGATTGATCAGAAGTATGGAAACCTTTTTCCCAGGTAAGAACGGAGAAAAGGGGAGCGTGAGTGGGCTGCCCTCCCCCACCAGGCAGTGAGAGAGCCAGTGACGTAGGACACAGTTGGATGGAGGGGATTACAGGATTGGGGCCTCATTGTGCCAAGAGCGAGTGCTGGATCACTGTAGGCCCTACCCTTATCCCCAACTTGATGTGGAGAGTTTGATGGTATGTTAGTGATGGAGGACCCACCTCCCCTCAGATAAGGGAACTGGAGGACCATGGTTGGGGGAAGGTAAACCCTCTGGAGACTCAGGGTGAGTTGTTACATCCAAGTGGTGATGGGCAGGGGGCATGTCACGTTTCGAAGTGTGCTTTTGCTAATGCAACCATTATCGCTTCTCAGCTTGCCAACAAACCAGGGGGGAGGGGAAAGGGGAGATGGAATGTAGGCTCCAGACATCAAGAAGACAGCCGTGAGAACCAAGGACACTTCAGCAGGTGTTTGCCAAAGTCAAAGACTTTTTCCCATAACAATACAATGAGACTCAATTGGACAATGTGATCTGGTCTAATAGGAGGAGGGACAATCTATACTTTAATTATGTGGGTTTGCGCAGGAATTAACCATATCTGGTTTTGCCCTCATCTGTGCCGAAATGATGTACTCAATAAAGTTTTACAGTAGGAGATTGGATCGTCTTGGCCGTGCTTGTTTTAATTGGGTTCGTCAGTTGGAATGTTGACATTAAACCAGATCTACCAAAATTAAAAACGACAAGGGAGTCCTGGGCTCCTTCAGCCTGTCCAGCTACCTCCGGAAGAGCTGTGAAGACCCAGATGTCCAGGGTGGAATGTAAAGGAGAACAGATGGCCAAGTCCAAGACCCCAGCTGCAGACCAGGTGGATTTCAGCACCCAGACAGTGGTGACCCCTTGGAAGGGACAAGCAGAGAAACCTGAACAGCCGGCAGTGCGGGAGGAGGCCGTGGCAGCTGGGGGACTCCGTCAGGTGAGTGAGGAGCTGTGGCGGGGTGTGGTGCTAAAGGCGTCTGAAGCTGAGTTCCCTCTGCTTCCTCCTGGAGCAGGGTTTACCCAGGGCACAAGATGGAGAGAGAAAAGAGCAGCGGAGTGGGAAGAACCAGTGGAGTGGAGGTACCTGGCAGCCTGCCTCAGCCCATCGGTCAAACAGCTGAGAGAGAGGTGCATCAGAATGCAGTTGCGGGGAGCAGAACCGGCACGGCAGGTAGCCCAAGCTTTCAAAGCAGGATCCAGTCAACCCTCGGCAACTCTCTCACCTCCATTGCCTCAACCCCGGCTGAGGACGGGAGGGAGCTGCAGCCTTGGAAGCAGCCAGCCCACCATGGACTGCTGTCCCCTAGCCAGGTCCAGCTCCAGGGCAAGGCACCGCTGGACCCCAACAGGCGGCAGCCCAACCACACAGGAATGCCGGGCGGCCCCAAGCACAACTGGTGGTGGCAGGTGCAGAGCCCTGGTCATTTCCATATGGGGCGGGATGGCCGCAGGGATACTGGGGCGCCCCAGGCCCTATTGAGCCCCCGCCGATCAAGGCCACGTTTGATGGGAGTTGTTCTGACCCAGCCTTAGCAGAACCAAGAAACAGAACCCCTTGTCCCGAAAAAACCTTCTTTATTTAACTACTGTGAATTCATGGCATTCACACACAGAAAAGTCCAGGCAATAATCCTTCCAAGGGTTAACTGAAGTACAGACCTTATCAGTTCTTGGATAATTGCCAGGCCAGGAGCCTCCAGCCACAAAGCTATAAATTAAACTTTCTCAAACAGTCTCTGAGACACGAATTCACGATGAGCAAATCTTCCTAAATAAATCCAAACTGTTGTTTCCCACGATGCCACTCCCCTTTTGCTTCTATTTATTCCCTAGCCAGGGAGGGGCCACTCAGCGTCCATGTGTGCCTTTCTTTCTGAGTCGGCTCCTGGTACTCAATTGTTCTCCTCTCCTGACAGCTCTGCGCATACACACATCTGGAACAGACCCCAGCTGTTCTTCTTCCCCACTTATCTCCGACTCCGAAGGCAGCTGGGAAATGTCAGATGACCCTGGCTCTATCTTTGCTTCTGACGCAGAGCATCCATCAGAGCCTTCCCCAGACTCCAGGACTGGCCCAAGTTCCTCTCCAACCTCCTCATCGTCCGAGTCTGCCACCAGCTCTGCTGGCGGCTGGCGGGCCACAACAGGAGTCCAGAGAAGTTGGTGTTCTTCCTGAATCAGGTGTGGGCCCACCTGGATCAATATAGGCCAGCCTTCGACGATGTGGCTTGCGTGAACGCCATTGTGGGGAACTTAGAGGGTGTTCTGACCTAGGCTTCCTGATAAAATAATACAGCACAAACGGAGTCCCAAAAACCTCTTTTTAGTTTTAACGGCTGT
>QLTV01000045.1:16942-27910 GCA_003457575.1 Thermophis baileyi | reverse complement strand
AACTGGCCCATGTTCCTCCCCAGCCTCCTTGCTGTCCGACTCTGCTACCAGCTCCACAGGCCGCTGGCGGACCACAACACTATCCCTCACCACAGGGCCCTTCCCCCGGGTCTGGCGATCCGGATGCTGTCGTGACGGGAACCGGTCATGCAAGGCTTTCACCAACACAGGAGCATGTACAGAGGTCACATCCTCCCAGGTGAAGTCCTCCAGCCCATACCCCTTCCACTCAATGAGGTACTGGAACTGGCCCTTCAACCACCAGGAGTCCCGAATGCTGGTGACCTCGTACTCGGGTGGTCCATCTCCGTCACGTGGCGCCGGCTGGGGATGGTCAGGTTGGCGGAGTGGACAGGCTGGCCGTTCTGGAACGAGGAGGGATCTATGGAAGACGGGATGGACACGCATCAACCATGGCAATGTCAGGCAGTAGGCGACTGGGTTGATGACCGCCTCAACAGGGAACGGGCCAAGGTACCGGTGATCTAGCTTCCTGACCGGCCGGTCTGACGGAAGGTGCCTGGTGGACAACCAAACGCGATCCCCCACAGCCAACGGTGGCGTCGCTCGCTGAGAGCGGTCCGTGACTCGTTTGTAGTCCTCCTTGGCCTTCTCAAGATACCATTGCACCAATTGATGGACGGCCTGCAACTCGGACAGAAAGTCATTCACTGCCGGAACCAGTGAGTCGAGTTGCGTGAGAGGAAAGAACCGAGGATGATATCCCACATTGGTTAAGAAAGGGGTAACCCACGGCATGGAATGAAATGCACCATCTTCGTCAGCATGTCTGCCACCACGAACATGGTCGTGAATCCAGAAGACGGAGGCAAATCCATCAAGAAGTCCATGGAAATGGCGCCCCAGGATCTCTCCGGTGTCGGTAAGGGCTGGAGCAGCCCTGGGGGGGGGCTTCCGTGGCCGACTTGGCCTGTTGGCATCGTACACAGGACGTGACGTAGGCCTGGATATCGTGGCGGAGTCGGGGCCACCAGAAGGCCTGAGAAACTAAGTGCAATGTCTTAAAGAGGCCAAAGTGCCCCACCGCAGGATTATCATGGCACTGCGACAGGATAAGACTCCGGAGCGGCCCCACCGGTACATAGAGTCTATCTCGGTACCGCAAGAGGTCCTCGGTAAACGTCCAGGGAGAAGCGGGCCCTACCTCTCCCTTCCGTTGCTCCACGTAAGCGTCCTGCCGCTGCGCTTCCTGGATCTGAGCCCGTAAGTCCACTGGTTCCTGAACCGTGGAGAACGACTCGACGGGCAGAATTGTCCGGGGTGGAAGCGAGTCTTCGATGTGGGAATACTCGGGTTTCCGTGAGAGCGCATCCGCTCTTTGGTTGCGGCCACTGGGGATGTAGGTGACGCGGAAATTGAACCTGGCAAAAAAGAAGGACCACCGGATCTGGCATTGGTTCAGTTTCCGAGCGGTCTGCAGAAACTCCAGTTTTTTGTGGTCCATCCGGACTTCAATCTGATGTCGGGCCCCCTCTAGGTGATGTCTCCAGGCCTCAAACACAGTCTTAATGGCCAGTAGCTCTTTCTCCCAAATGGTATAGTTGCGCTCGGAAGAGTTAAGCTTCCGCGAATAATACGCACAAGGGAAGAGGGTACCGCCAGACGCGTGAGCCTGGAGTAACACCGCTCCAACAGCAACATCCGACGCATCCGCTTCCACCACAAACGGATGGTGGGGGTCAGGATGTTTCAAGATGGGCTCCTTCGTGAAGGCCAGACAGAAGCACCCGACCATCAATGGTCTCCACGAGCATGGGAAGATCCATCAGACACAGAGGGACGGCAAATTTGGTAGCAAATGCCTCGTCCATAAAGTATGTGGTGGCTCCGGAGTCCACCAAGGCGTGAGCCGGAATCCCCTGTGGGCTACTGCAAAGGAAGACTCGTGCCGCCAGAATCAAGTGACTGGGGGGTCCGGGATCCACGTCCGCAAGGCGTGACCCGGTGTTGGTGCACGCCCGACCCAGGGTCTCCCCTAGATCGGGCTCAGGATGTTTCCCGACAGGGTTGTCTGCGGCTGTGGGACAGGCCCAGGAGCCGACACCCCTCGTCGCTTCTTGGGGCAAGAGGCGGCCATGTGTCCAGGGTCCCTGCAATACAAACACAACCCCCCCCTGAGCGCCGTCTGTCTTTTTCAGTCACTGACAGGCAGGTCTGGCTGCGCCTATTTCCATGGGCTCCTCCCGTGGAACCGGGGTCTCATGCACAACTGGTACCGCCCGGGTCTCCTGGGAGGCACGGCGACTGGTCCGTCTCTGCAACCTCGCATCAATCCTGAGGCACAGATGAAGCAGCGCGTTGAGAGTCGGAGGAATATCCACACGGACCAACTCGTCCTGTAACTCCTCCAACAACCCATCCTGGAATGCGTCCATGAGGGCAGCCTCGTTCCAGGACGAATCCTGGCTAAGCAGGCGGAATTCACTTATGTATTCCTGCAGGGGTTGCCGGCCCTGCTTCAAGGCCTTCAGACGCCTAGTAGCTGTCTGCGTTTTGATGGGGTCTTCGTACATAAGTCTGAGGTGTTCCCGAAACCCCCTGAAGTCATCCAACAAAGGACTATCCTGGACCAACAGGGGCGTGGCCCAGCGAGCCGCAGAGCCGGAGAGCAGGCTGATCATAAACCCCACTTTATCCGGGTCAGTGGGGAAGTCTTCAGCTCTCAGGCTGATAAAAAGCTGGCATTGTCCCAAAAAAACCAGGAACATGTCTTGTTTGCCATCAAACTTATCAGGCACAGCTACCAGGCATTTCCTCCGAGGAGGTGGAGCAGCGTGAGCTTGGAGCTGAGCCACCTGGGCTGCCATCAGAGCTATCTGTTGATTAAGCTGCGCGTTCTCGGCACGCAGCTGCTCCATCTTAATAGAGGCTTGTTTGTAGTTTAGGCAGGAAGCAAACTGTTCTGACCTAGGCTTCCTGATAAATCATAAATCACAAACGTAGTCCCAAAAAAACCTCTTTTTATTTCAATGGCTGTGAATTTTAAATCCAGAAAGCACACACAGATAACTGATTCACCTGGATTCATTAACTTCTTTATAAACATAGTAATATATATATTTACAATACCACAAGTAGAGTTCTTCTTCAACATAGTAGCAGTTACAAGCAAAATACAAGCAGCTTCTAGTTCAGAGTTCAGAGAGAGACAAGATAGTACAGAGTGGCCTGAGCCACACCCAGCCTTAAGCTTAAGTTTTCAGTTTCAATTCTCTGCACAGACTCAGATGTGGTTAGCTCCCATTGGCTGACTTAGTTGCTATGCCTATTCATTGGCTAACCTTGTTAACATGGCTCTCCCAGTCATGAATATTCTAACAGAATTGAACAAAGTTGCTTCCTGCAACGAGCACATCCGTTTGCTCCACTTTTATAGCCTATGGGAGGGGCCAATTATCTCCAAGCCTTACTCCCGAGTAGTCCTTCTCCTCTGTAACTGTTCTTGCCTTCTGGCAGCTCTGCGCATGTGCGCATTGGGAACAGGCTCCCCCTGTTCCTCGGCCTCGCTCATGTCAGCCTCTGGAGGCTCTGGAGTCAGCACAGACCTCCCAGATGGCCCGGGCTGGATCCCTGCCTCTGGCACCGAACCTTCTCCAGACTCCAGGCCTGGCCCATATTCCTCCCCAGCCTCCTCGCTGTCTGACTCTGCTGCCAGCTCCGCAGGCCGCTGGTGGACCACAACAGAGGGAGAGGCAGCGGAATGGGTGACAGGCCTCGACGATGAAGGGACACCTTCTTGGGAGAGCTCAGAGCCCGATTCAGAGACACCATGCTAGTCCAGTGGACAGAATCCAACATCCGTGCCATCAAGCAAGGGAGCAGACCAGTGGCTGAATACATTTGTGAGTTCCGAAGGCTGGCGGGAAGGATGAGGCACTGGCCGGACCAGCTCCTGGTCCACTATTTCTGAGACAGCCTGAACCGGGAGTTGTACCACACATGTCCACTGCGAGGAATACCCGAGCGGATCCATGACTGGTACCAGCTGGCAACAAGCATGGAGCTGGATCTAATGGAATACAAACAGCATGGAGGAACAGAAGGCCACCCGAAGAGGAGCCAGGAGAAGCGCCCGCTGGGGCAGAGAAATCCCACTACGAGGGCCCCTGCCCCTCCTGAAGCCCCGAGACATGGACCCAGCTTATGCTTCCAATGCGGCCAAGAGGGCCATAGAGCTGCAGCCTGCCCGGCACCGGTGCCCATTTCGACCTCGAGGGCCCCAAGCCCAGCGAAACTGAGGAAGCCATCCAAATGGGGGAGGGAGAAGTCGCGAGTGGCAAGCCAAGTCATAGAGTTCTCTCCCCCGCAGCAACAAAGGGGAGGGAACTGTGACTGAGGAGGATCCCCAGCTGACCCTCTACAAGAGCAACAGCAAGGGGGAAGACAACCCAGTGGTAAGTGAGACCATCACCCCACTGTCGGCCGAAATGGAGATTGTAGTACCCCATTTGGGGGAAAAGGGGGTCTTAAAAGCCCTAATAGACTCAGGGTGCACCTGATCCTTAGTCAGCCTGCAGACAGTGCAGAAGTTGGGATTGCAAGTGAGAAAGCTATGCCAACCCATGAAATTCTAGCAGGTTGATGGCTCCATCATAGGGTCCTTGCCCGCCTCCTACCTAACAGAACTGGTGCACCTAAAGTTAGGAACCCACCAAGAGACCATTCGGTTCGTGGTCACCCCAAAGATGGCAGAAGCTATGATATTGGAGTTAGCCTGGGTTACCAAGTGGTAACTTGGTTAAGTTTAGAGAGATGCGTAGCTATGACGGGGAAGGGCCAAAACCCCCCAAAAAGGAAGCGGGATGGGCCCAACCAGCAGAGGGATGAGAGGGGAGGACTTGAGCACACAAAAGTGGCATCCGAACTGGCGCCAAAAGAACAAACCATCCCGAAAGAATACCAGGACTTAGCAAAGGTGTTCAGTGAAAAGGAATGTGACGTCCTACACCCCCCCCCCCAATCGTCCCATGGACTGTGCAATTGAGGTCCTGCCGGGGACAAAACTCTCGAAGCCCAAGATATATTTGATGACCCTGAAGGAGATGGGGGAGTTGAGAAACTACATCGATAAAAACCTGGCCAGGGGCTTCATTTAGCCCGCAAAATCCCAAGTAGCAGCCCCCATAATGTTCAAGGAGAAAAAAGATAGATAATTGAGACTATGCATAGATTTTAAGGGGATAAACGGTGTGTGTGTAAAACATGTACCCGCTCCCCCTCATGAAAGATATGCTGAGACATTTAGCCAAAGGGAAGGTGTTCACCAAACTGGACCTCAGGGAGGCGTACTACCGAGTGAGAATCAAAGAAGGCGATGAATGGAAGACCACCTTCAATTGCCCGTTAGGATGCTACCAGTTTAGCGTAATGCCCTTTGGATTACAGGGAGCCCCAGATGTGTTCATGCAACTAATAAATGAAGTGCTGCATGAACACCTATACAAGGGGCTCCTGGTGTATTTAGTTGACATTCTCATCTATTCTGAGACGATGGAGGAACACGTGAAACTAGTATGCAAAGTACTGGAAAAGCTCCTGAACGCTAAGTTGTATGGCAAACTGTCAAAATGCAAATTACATAAGACCAGCCTAGACTATCTAGGATATAGAGTGTCTTGTGAGGGGGTGGAGATGGACCCGGGGAAAGTGAAAGCCATTTTAGAGTGGTAAACCCCACAGACCCGCAAACAATTGCAAAGTTTCTTGGGCTTCGCAAATTTCTATAGGCAATTCATCCCCTCCTTTGTGAAGATCACCTTACTGATCACGGAACAACTGAAGACTGGGGGAGGGGGGGAAACCCCAGCCCAGCCAGCCGCTAAACTGGACAATGGAATGCCAAGCGGCCTTTGAGAAACTTAAGAGACTGTTTGCGGCTGAGCCGGTCCTAAAGCACCCCAACCCCAAGGAACCATTCATGATCCAAGCGGATGCCAGTGATGTGGCAGTGGGGGCAGTTCTCCTCCAAAAGAACAAAGAGGGGAAACTGCAACCATGCACCTACACGTCCCGAAAACTAAACGAGACGGAGAGACGTTGGGCGGTATGGGAGAAAGAAGCCTTCACAGTGTGGTGGGCGCTGCTGACGTGGAAACAGTTATTAGAGGGCAGTAAAATCCCTTTCAAACTATGGACTGACCACAAAAATCTAGAGTCACTAAGAACCCCCCACAAACTTTCCCCGAAGCAGGTGTGGTGGGCCCAGTACTTCAATCGGTTTGAATTCACAGTGAAGTACTTCCCGGGGGGGGGATTTCCTAGCTGATGCGCTGTCCCACATACCCCAATATAAAAGCATGCAAGAGGAAGTAGTTAATTCTATTATTCCCATGAAACAGTTGGCCACACAAGTGACCACTCGGCGGCAGGCAAAGAAGAAAACCCCAAACCCTAGCAATGCTTTGACCAAACAAATGAAAAAAGAGTTACAAACAGATGCATGGTTCGGGGCCCACCGAGGGGAGTTGACGTTAAGGGGGGAATTGGCCTGGAAAGGGGACAAACTGTATGTTCCCAAAAGGCTAAGGATGCAAGTCTTGCAATGCAGCCACAACGATAAACAAGCTGGTCACTTCGGGTTCCTAAAAACCCTACACTTGATCAAATGGCAATTCTGGTGGCCAGGTATGAAA
This sequence comes from Thermophis baileyi, assembly GCA_003457575.1. Taxonomy (NCBI): domain Eukaryota; kingdom Metazoa; phylum Chordata; class Lepidosauria; order Squamata; family Dipsadidae; genus Thermophis; species Thermophis baileyi. The sequence goes on along the minus strand of QLTV01000045.1, from coordinate 21,257 downwards.
AAGGACATAGAGAGCTATGTAAAAAGTTTCACTGTATGTGCGTCTATGAAACGGAGACCAGGAAAAACCCCCGGACTGCTACAGCAAGTTGCTGTGCCAACCCAGCCATGGGAGGAAATAGCCATGGACTTTATAGTAGAGCTCCCGGAGAGTGGGGGGAATACTGTAATCTGGACTGTAGTTGACCTGTTCTCCAAGCAAGCTCACTTTGTAGCTTGCCCGAGCCTCCTGTCAGCCCAGAAGCTAGCCAGGATGTTTCTGCAGCAGATCTATCGACTGCACGGAGTGCTGAAACGCATCATCTCAGACAGAGGGGTCCAATTTACAGCCAAATTCTGGTGGGAATTCATAAGGCTACTGGGTCCTCCCAGGGGCTCAGTACTGCATTCCATCTGAGCAGGAACAGAGCCAAGGAACGAGCTAATGCAATGGTGGAACAGTACCTATGTTGCTATGTCAACTATCAGCAATCAAACCGGGCAGAACTCCTGCCATTTGCTGAAGTTGCGTACAACAATGCGGTGCATAGTAGCACTGGACTCACCCCTTTTAAAATAGCTACAGGGGTGGAATTTGTATCTATGCCAGAGTACCCAAGAGAGCCTCCCTCATCAGTAACCTTAACGGAGAGGGTAGATTCTCTCCAAAATGCATGGGACAATGTAAAAAAAGGCCCTAGCTAAAGCAACAGAGAGTCAGAAAAAGCAAACCAATTAAAAAAACACTCCTCAAGGGGAGTTCCACATAGGAGACAAGATGAACCTGTCCACGAAATACTTAAAGCTGAGGCTACCTAGCAGGAAACTGGGTCCCAAGTACGTAGGACCCTTCCTCATAGTGAAAGTGATCAACCCGGTCACGGTAGAATTAAAATTGCCCAAGATATTGGGAAAAGTGCATCCAGTATTCCATTGCAGTTTGCTGAGACCAGCCCAGGGCTCTAACGTAAGGCCAGTTGGAAAAGATGCCCCAGGTCCAATTATAGTGGGGGGTGAAAGACACTATGAGGTTAAATGAATTTTAGATTCTAGGCATTATAAAGGAAAGCTGCAATACTTGGTGCAATGGAAAGGCTATCTGTCAGAGTGCGCACAGTGTGACTATGTGAGACAACCCAGGAGCAAATACAGTAAACAGAGTGTTGTATTTAAATAGTGGTTTTATCTACAAAGAATATATACATACACGTACTTTAGTCAGACCTCACACAAACAGCAATCAGCAATTACAACACGGAAGCACACACGGAGAGAGAGATACGCCCAACAGGGCCTCTTCTTATTACAGGCTCTTAAAGTGATATCAGCCCAAAAACCTTGCTGAGTCATTCCTAGCATTACATCATCTTAGCAGCTGGTCAGCTCTTAAATCATTATCCTGACACTCCTCCTATTTAAAGCTGAACAGCTGTTAATCCAAATGCTTTAACATATTCCTGATGTTTGTCTACATTTACAGGCTTTGTTAATATATTGGCTATATTACAGTCAGTGGAACATTGCTGTAATCTTATCAATTTATCCTTTACAGCCTTCCTAATATATTGAGCCAAGGTGGCGCAGTGGTTAGAGTGCAGCACTGCAGGCTACTTCAGCTGACTGCTAGCTGCAGTTCGGCGGTTCAAATCTCACCGGCTCAAGGTTGACTCAGCCTTCCATCCTTCTGAGGTGGGTAAAATGAGGACCCAGATTGTTGGGGGCAATATGCTGACTCTGTAAACCGCTTAGAGAGGGCTGTAAAGCACTATGAAGCGGTATATAAGTCTAATGCTATTGCTATTGCTATTGCTATTGATGTCTACATGTTTACTCCTGCTTCCGATGCGTTCTCCTGTTGTCATCTTTATACATGCAATATTGTCTTCAAATACTGGTACAGCTTCCTTTACATTCACATTTACATCCTTTAGTAATTGTACATACCAGGTTAGTTCTGAACATGCTTCAGACAATGCTATGAATTCCGCTTCAGCAGTAGAAAGTGCTACTAACGGTTGTTTTCTGGATATCCATCCAATTAAGCACCGGCAAACAACACTACAAACCCTGAGTTTGATTTTCTGTCCTGTCCATCATTTGCCCAGTCACTATCTACATAGCATTGTAACAATAGGTCACCAGATGGCTTTATACACAGTCCTAGGTCCATTGTCCCTTTTAGATATCGTAATATTCTTTTTTATTCCTAACCAGTGGTGTTGCTTTGGTGCTGATGTGTGCCGATTTAAAATGCTAACAGCATTGGTTATATCAGGCCTTGACCACTGGGATAAATATAATAAACTACCTATAGCTGATTGGTACATCTCTTTATCACATTCTGTGTCATTTTCTGTTTCCACATCGTTCTGGAAGCTCACTGTCATAGGAGTTGATACACTATTACATTCTAGCATATCGTATTTCTCTAATAATTGTTTCATTTACTTTGTTTGGCTTACCATATATCCTCCCTGTTGTGTTTTACTTATCTCCACACCAGGGGTGGGTTTCTCTTACCTTCCCTACCGGTTTGGAAGTGCGCGCGTCGCGTCGGAAGTGCGTCACATCCGGGTACTGACCCTCTGCGCATGCGCATAAGCCTTTGCGCATGCGCAGAGGGTTATTTGTCAGCCGCTTTCAAGCAGCGGCGACTGGGGAACCAGTTCGGGGGCGTGGCAAGCCAGCCTTTACTACCGGTTCGGCGGCCGTGGCCGAATTTCCGCCAACGGTTCTTGCGAACCGTTCCGAACCGGTAGCAACCCACCACTGCTCCACACCTAGGTAACTCTTTATTTTCCCCAGGCTTTTTAGTTGAAATTCTTTTTCAAGCTGCCTGGCAAAGGAGTAAGCCTGTGAGCGATGTTTACTAATAAAATGTATGTCATCCACATAAGCTAACAGCAAACACTCTGCTCCTTCATACTGTGCCGTGTATAAACATGGATCTACTTTGCTGCTCCTAAAACCTAATTTTCTGAGAGTGGCATCTAAGCACTGATTCCAGTTTCTGGCTGACTGTTTTAATCCATATATGGCTTTATTCAATTTATATACATATCCAGGCTCTGCAATTTCATACCCTGGAGCTTGAGCCGTATATATCTCCTCTGCCAATTCTGCATTCAAATATGCAGTAGAAATATTGAAGTGATATATGGTATATCTGTATGCAGCTGCTAAAGCCAAACCTTATGGTCTCACTTCTTACGGTTGGTGCAAACACTTCATCATAATGAACATTTTTCCTTTTCGTAAACCCCTGCACAACTAACCGTGCCTTATACTGCAGTTCATTATTGTGTAACACCTTCTTTTTATATACCCATTTACACCCCACTGCCTTTTGTCCTTCTGGTAATCTCATGGGTGTAAAAACCTGATGCACATTCATAGACTCCATTTCACTGTCCATAGCTTCCTTCTGTTCTGACCCAGCCTTAGCAGAAACAAGAAACAGACTCCTTGTCCTGAAAAACCCCTCTTTATTTATCTCCTGTGAATTAATGGCATTCACACACCAAAAAGTCAGATTAACAGATTATCAGAGTTGGAAGGGATCTTTTCGGTCATCTAGTCCAATGCCCCCCCCCACCGCTCTCATGCAGGAGACCCTACACCAGGGGTGGGTTCCTCCCGGTTCGGACAGGTTATCCTGAACTGGTAGCGGCCTGCTGGTGACATCATGATGACATCACCGAACCGGATCGGTCGGTGCCGGTCCGTGGGGGCCACCATCTTTTTTTTTGAATTTTTTTGATTTTGTTTTTGAATTTTTTTTTATTTTTATTTATTTATTTATTTCCTTCTGAGGCTGCCTATCTCACCTTGGGGCTACTCTAGGTGCCTGGCTTATTTCAAATTCAATATTATTTCAACATGATAGTTTTAAAACATTGAGAAAAGAACAATTAATGAGAAAGAGGGAGAGAAAACAGCAAAATCAAAAACATTTGTGCTAAAAATGGTACTACTTAACAGTTTTCCAAGAGAAGCAAGACTAAACAGATTCTTAGACCTTTTAAAATAATAAGGCACTGAACAACAAACCAAGCTAAGGAAATAGCCTAAAACGATCCCAAAGCTCAGCTGAAAGACATGGCGCAACTCTCACTGAGTTTGGGATGGGAATGCCCTACATAACGGCAGTTGTTAGAACACAGGACATTTTCTAGTGTTGAGCCAGATTACAGCTGTCAAATGATTTTCCATATCTACTTAAGTATCTTGATTACATCTTCGTCTTTGAAATCTTGTATATCATGAAAGAAAAACTGATATCATACAACTAAATTAAATTAAAAGTTGGTCTATGATAATATGATTAGAAAAATTAA
>QLTV01000044.1:2256-17200 GCA_003457575.1 Thermophis baileyi | reverse complement strand
AATGAGGCCAGAACTGTTTCTATTGGGAATAATAAAAGAAAATATTAGAAAAGAAATTTACTATATCATACAACACATAATAACAGCAGCGAAAATTACATTCGCCCAAAATTGGAAGAAAGAGAAGATCCCCTTGAATGCAATGATCATAAAAAAGGTGCTAGAATGCGCAGAGATGAATAAACTAACAATGGAATTGAGAGAGAGAGAGGAAACAATGTATTATAAAATATGGAACAGATGGTATGATTGGCTTGAAAAGAAAAGTAAAATTAATGTTTAAAGGAATGTAGGATGATGTAACAAAATGGAGTAAATGTATCTTTAGAGTATAAATGGATGTAAATTAATGTACAAAATGTATAAAGGAGTAGATAGGTATATGAATGTTTATGTAAAAAACAATAGGCCTCAATATGGAAAATGTAGAATTAAGAAAAAATTCCGATATCGGAAAGCTGTATTAGTGAAATTATGTTTTTAAACGTGGAAAACTTTCAATAAAAAGTTTTTTTTTTTTAAAAAAAAAGAAAGACTGTTTGCCGGGACTTTGCTGGATGTGAATCAGGTGTGAAATGCTACCGGTTTGGGAGAACCATTAGCGGACATGTGGCCTGGTTCACCGAACCAGTAGCGACGGCCGGCTGGCCACACCCCCGAACCGGTCCCCCGGGGCTTGGGGCTCCTAAGCAGCCCACTGGCTTCCCACCCAGCCACCTGCCTGCTCTCTTTGCGGATCGGCCCAGCCGACCGCCGGCGCCACTCTGGGAACTCGGCCTGCGGAGTTGCTTCCCGCCGGCGAAGCGGAGTGAGAGGTGCAGAAGCCGCTGGCGGCCGCCCGGGCAGCAGCCCCCTGTACGGGGAGAGGGCCAGGCCTGGCCACGCCACCACGGAGCTTTCCCTTCAGTCTGGCCAGCGGCGCTTACCCGGGCGGGCCAGTGTGGGTAGCCCTTCAGCTTGGCGAAGACCAGGTCGCCCCATTTGTAGTCGCGCAGCTGGCCGGAGCGGGACATGGCGCAGGCGGAGAGGCCGATGCAGCCCCCGCTGAGGCTGCCCTGGCCGAGCAATTGCCACGCCTCCCCAGCAACAGGCGTGCCGGGGCCGCCTTGCTTACCGCCTCCGTGTGCTGCGCTTGGAAATGGCTGCTGCTCTCGCCGCCCTCCCTCCCTGCCTGGCTGCAGACATCCGCCTGCCCTCCCAGAGTACCGCCGGGGACCGCTGTTTGCTTTCTTCCTTCTCCCGCCGCGAAACAAAAGCAAACGGCGGCGGTGGTGCTCCGGGAGGGCAGGCGGATGTCTGCAGCCAGGCGGGGAGGGAGGGCGGCGAGAGCGGCGGCGGCCCATTCCAAGTGCAGCGCACGGAGGCGGTGGGCAAGGCAGCCCCGGCGCACCTGTTGCTGGGGAGGTGCGGCGATCGCTCGGCCAGGGCGGCCTCAGCGGGGGCTGCATCGGCCTCTCTGCCCGCGCCATGTCCCGCTCCGGCCGGCCACGCGACAAGTGCGGTGACCTGGTCTTCGCCAAGATGAAGGGCTAACTGCACTGGCCTGCCCGGGTAAGCGCTGCCGCCCAGGCCGAAGGGAAAGCGCCGCGGGTTCCGCAGTGGCACAGCCGGGCCTGGCCCTCTCCCCGCACGGGGGACTGCCGCCCGCCTGGAGTCTCCTTCCCCTGGAGCGCCGGACTCCGCGGGCCGAGTTCCTGGAATGGCGCCGGCGGTCGGCCGGGCCAATCTGCAAAGAGAGCAGGCAGGTGGCCGGGTGGGAAGCCAGTGGGCTGCTTCAGAGTCCCAAGCTCTGCGGAGCTGGCACGGGAGGAACGCAGGCCCGGGTGGAAGGCGGCCTTTTCTGCAGCATCCCCCTCTCCTCTTTGTATCGCCCTGCAGGGGGGGCTCTGCCTTTGCAGAAATGGGGCAGGCGGTTTGTACGGAGGATTGGCGGGAGGGGATCTGCGACCCTCCAGGATGGAGAGCGGGGCAAGAGAAGGCTCCGATGTTCGCTTGGGCAGTCAAGCCAGATGGTGGAGGGAAACTCAAAGCGTTGGGGGCTTCAGAAGGGCAGAATGTGCTTCAGAATGTGCAGCTCCTGGCTCTAACAGTGAGTGACGTCAAGTTGGCCATGCCCACCCGGTCACATGATCACCAAGCCATACCCACAGAACCGGTAGGGAGAATTTCTTGATTTCACCACTGATGTGAATGCTAAGAATTCACATTAGCCAAATAAAAAGGGGTTTTTCGGGACAAGGAGTCTGTTTCATGATTTGGTGAAACCTAGGTCAGAACAGGGGAGTGAAAATGGGAAGCCGCCGTGGGCAGTGGGCAGGGGCTTCCCATTTTGACCTCTCCACACTGCCGTTGCATGTGCACCTGGACTCCAGCCTAAAACCAAATGGGCAGTTCGGCTGCCCCCCCACCCCAGCACCATTTGACCCCCCAGGCATCCTTCCCAGCTGCACACAAGCACCAATGCTCAGCTGGGCCACCCAGGCTTTGGCACTCACCCTGGATCACCCCTCCCAGCCTTGTCTGGTCCATCACAGGTACCCCTCAACGTGAGCAACGTCAAGCTGGTCAGGTTGAGTTGGCCACGCCCACCCAGTCACATGATCACCCAGCCACACTCACCTGGCCCTTTGAGGGCGACCATAATGCTGATCCGGCCCTCAATGAAATTGAGTTTGACACCCCTGTCTTAGTCTATGGAGAACTGCACACGTGGTCTGTGCTGAGCCTCATTCTCAGAGTAGACCAAAATGTCAGCCAGATGGAGCACCACAAATTTATCTGTTAGGTCTGAGAATACTTGTGTCATGATTGACTCGCTATGCAGCCTGCTCGTAACCAGACAACAATAATGGGAGGGGGAAGGGAAGGCATCGCAATGTGAGGGTGGTTTGGGAGGGAAACTCTGGAATGCAAGTGTGCCATCTGGAAGCTTGAGACAGTTCCAACCCCCAAGGTCATTGATGGGAATGTCCGAGGCCGACTGATCGTTCTCAAAACAACGCAGGTACAACCGATTGGTGGACAAAGGACAATGGGAGGTCCAGGGGGAAAAGGGGGGGATTAACCTATGCTTTTCACACACGAAATGTTAGAACTGTTTTTTCCACTTCTGTACCCACATGGCTTTTCAGTAAAGTATACTCTTGGAGGAAAAAAATATCTGAGGAGTTTATTTTTCTAGCTAGCATATTGGGACGGTTGACAACTTGGTTCATAAATCTGGAAAATACGGCTCCTGTGTTAACAAGCCGGAATGGAACGACTGTGTATTCAAATTTGCCATGTCTGGTATCAAAGGTGGTTAAGTATTCGTGGCCTTCTTTGATCCTAATGAGGTTGTAAGCATTGCAGAGGTCCAGTCTCATAAAAATGTGTGCTTTCTGCAGTCTCTCTAAGAGGTCTGGAATTAATGGCAGTGGATAGTCTCTTACTGTCACTGAGTTCAAAGCTTTCTCATTGTGGACCACTCTCAGCGGGGGGTCCCCACTATTGTTAGACCCACTGGAGTCTTGCTTCTTGGGTACAGAGGAGGTGGGAGGCGAGGCAGGAGACTGGGAGGGTCGTATGAATCCCTTTTGCAAATTAGAGTCCAAATATTGTCCCAGAGTTTCTAATTCTTTCGTAGACAGTTGGTATTGTCTTTTGGCAGGAATCTTGGTGCCAGGGACTAGGTTTATGGCAGAATCACAGTCTCCGTGCAGGGCAGGACTGAGGCTTCTTCCTCTCCAAAAACATCAGCAAAGTCTGTGTATTTACTTGGCAGACTGGGAATCTTTCTGTTAGCTTTCAGGGGGGTCTGGTGGGGAGGGGGTTGAAGGGTTGATCACAGTGAGAAAGGTATTGACCAGTTCTTCCACTTAATAGTGTGATCGTGGTGTTGTAACCAAGCAGTTCCCAGCACCAGTGGTAGATCGATGTGGTCAGCCACAAAAAGGATTAACGTTTCAGGATGCTGATTTATTGTCAATTGCAAAGGCAATGTGGTGTGAGTGATGGGGCCTGCTTTTAAAATTCAGCCATCGATAGTTAGCACTGGCAATGGAGACTTCAGAGGAACAGTGGGAATCTTAGGTTTCTGGACTGTGGCTAGGCTTATGAAGTTGGCAGTTGCCCCAGAATCTACCAAAACAGGGATGGTGGTTTCCTGACCACTTGAAAGTGTTAGGATAGCATCAAATTTTATTAACGTACCTGAGCGTGGAAGTAATTGAACTCTGTTCAGTGCTTGGGTGCCCCCCATGAACTCATGGGGGGTGGCATTTCTCATTTCCCTGGCCTTGAGGCTTGTCATCCAGATGGTGAGTAACAGAGACATTGCTGGGCTGTTTGTTGCCTCTTATAGGAGGTTTAGTAGGGTAATTCTAGGCCAGGCTCTCCACAATAGAAACAAAGGATGAGCTCGCTGCACCATTACCGTTCTTCTGCTCCTGTGTGGCCACTCTGATTTGCATCGGCTCTTCAGCGTCCAAGTCCAAGGCGGCAGGGAGGCTCTGGGTAGTGCCAGGAGGAGGCAGCTTTGTAAGCAGCTGTGTGGGCTGCTGAAAAGTGCTCTAAATTCTGCAAGTTGAGACTCAGCTGTTATAGCGGCTAGGTACAGGTCTTGTAGTCTGGGGGGAATACCTTGTTGTGTCAGTTGTGTGATTATGGCCTTGTTGAGCCTGCTCTTGAATTGTGCTCTTACGACTGGCTCATTCCAATTGAGATCTGCAAGGAGCTTGAAGTCTCCAACATATGTTCTCACAGAGTTGTTGCCCTGGCAGAGTTGGTAGATGCATTGTTTGGCAGTTTCCATCCAGATAGAGTCTCCAGAAGGCTCTCTAAATCTGGTGAGGAAGTTTGAGAAATTATCCAGGACGGGGTCATTGCTTTTGATGAGTGGATGTGCCATCTGGCAGCAGAGTCGATTAAAAGACTCAGTATGAAGGAGACTCTTGATCTGTCTGTCAGAAACTCCCCTGGTCGGGTGCCGATGAATACTTCCAAATGGGCTAGGAATGTTCTCATCTTATCAGACTGTCTGGCGAATCTCTGTGGTAGGCAGCTGGGAGTCTTGGAGATATGCGCAGCAGGAACTGACAGTTGTGCCTGGGTGGGTGGGGCAGGTGGTTGTGGTTGTTGCAGAAGCCCTTGTTGAGTCAGTATCTGTACTTGCTGAATCAGTTGGTGAACACTGGCTGCTAAATTCATCACTTCCTCTTCTACTCCATCTTGATGCCTGCTGAGAGAGAGTATGTCTGGCTCCTCTGCTGTTGCTGTAGCTCTGGGATGTGAAGCCATGGCTTGGGTATTCCGGGGTCCGTGAAAATGTTTGGTGTAGAAGGAGTAGTTCAAATTAATGTCAAGCGCGAGAAATTAGGAAATCCAGGCAGTTCAAATGAATATGAAGACTTATTGCAAGCTTAATCTGTCTACAAGAATCTGAAATACTAATGGTCAAAGCAAATTGGCGGTAGAAAAGAGTCAGTGGAATTCAAGGTGGGCTGGATTTAGATCTTTTGTGGGCATGAAGAGACTTGAGACTGATGACACATTTGACCCCTCCCTCAGGCTCAGCCTGGTCATTTCCTGCAGTTTTATTATTTCCAGCACTTCCTTGATCTTCCTTGTTTCTAGAAAATATTTCTGGAGCAGGTATTATTTGGTCTTCTTGTTCTTCATCTTCTTTTCTTTCATCTGTTCTAGCTTGCATCTGATCTTAGCTTGCTGATCTTATTTTATAGCCTGATCTTCCATTTTGGTAGTGCACTGTTTGGCTTTTTTTCTTTGTTGATTTTGTATCCCAGATAGTCAGTTAATACCTGCAGCCGTGCTGTACATTAGTTGGTTTGTTTCTTTCAGTGAGCTGATGCTTATATTTGATATTACAGCAGTGGTGGTATTCAATTTTTTCCCCTACCGGTTATGTGGGCATGGCTTGGTGTGGGGGGTCATGTGACTGAGTGGGCGTGGCCAACTTGACATCACTCACGCCCACGCCCACTCAGTCACATGGCCCCCCACCAAGCCATGCCCACAGAACCCGGTAGGAAAAAAAATTGAATTTCTACCTATCTAGCTATTTTCTGCCCAGGCCTGGCCTAATCTGTCAAATGCCTCCTCCTGCATGCCGCCCCCTCTCCTTTCGTCAGTCTCGTTTCCCCTCCTTCAGAGGCCCCGGCCCTAGCCCCGCTTCCTCCCCCATGACCGCTTCTTTCTTTGGGCTTACCTTCCTCCCGCGGCAGCTGGTGGCAGATGGGAAGTCAAACCAGGGCTGACCCGTCGCTGCTGGGCTTCCCGGCAGCCCGCATCTCGCCCCCCTTGTCGCGAGATGCCGGCCCGCTTCCTCCCCCATGACCGCCTCTTTCTTCGGGCTTACCTTCCTCCCGTGGCAGCTGGTCCGGACTCCGGAAGGCATGCTCTCCTTTTTGGTGCTCGAAGCCTCCCAGTAGCGCCTCTTTGCCAGCCGCTTCCCGGCAGCGGCAGATTGCTGGAGGCTTCTTGCACCGAACACGTCGAAAAAGCCACTGCCGTTGCCACGCTGTTCTTCGCGCCAGCCGCGCATGCGCACCCCATTGCCTGCTGCGCCGGAGGGACTTGCCCGGGCAAGTCCCTCCACTCCAGCGCAGCAGGCAATGCGGTGCGCGGCGAAGAACAGGGCGGCGATGGCAGCGGCTTTTTCGGCGTGTTCACCGCAAGAAGCCTCCAGCCAGCCACCGCTGCCGGGAAGCAGCTGGCAAAGAGGCGCTACTGGGAGGCTTTGAGCACAGAAAAAGAGAGCTTGCCTTCCGGACTCAGGACCAGTCACCGCGGGAGGAACGTAAGCCCGAAGAAAGAGGCGGTCGTGGGGGAGGAAGCGGGGCTAGGGCCGGGGCCTCTGAAGAAGGGGAAATGGGGCGACGCGTGCGACTGGCGAAGGGAGAGTGGGCGGTGAGCGGGCGGCGGCTCCGGGGCAAGGCGCATCCCCCGACCCGGCCGAGGTGGGCGGCGAGCAGATGGCGGCTCCGGGGCAAGGCCGGAGCCGGGGAATGGTGCATCACCCAGCCGAGGCGGGCAGCGGCTCTGGGGCCTCGAGGAATGGCGTGTCCCTGGGGCCCCGGCTCCCGACCCAAGGCAAAGGGCGAGCGGGCGGCATGCATTGCTTAACTTTGGTGAGCTGAGCGGGCGTCGGCGAGGCGAGTAGCTGGGCCACGTGGCGAAGCGAAGGCAACATATATAGGGCTGGGATGGGTGGGGCGAGCGTCGGGCGGGCGGGGTGAGTGAGCGTCGAGCGGGCGGTCGGGGCAAGTCGCTACCGGTTTTGCGACCCAGGCCAAATTTTCCCTACCACCTCTGTATTACAGTATTTTCATCTTTTAATACTTGTATTAGCTGTTTCTTTGGAAGAAGCTTCAATGCAGGCAACCTTATTCTGTTGTTTTTGTGCTGTTCTAGATGCTCAGTTATTCTTTGTTTTGGTTCTTTTTTTGGTAAAGGGCTGTGTTCTTTCTCAGAAAAAGACAGAGGAGAAGGTACCTGGTTTGGAAATGAAAATGATTCAATATCTATGCTGTAAAGTCACAGCTTACAGACAGTCCTTTAGCTGTTGTTGGCTTTCATACATACCAAATTCTTCCCAAGAACCGTGATGGCAAACCTTTTGGGCTTGGTGTGTCAAAAATTCAGAAAATGCCTAACTTGACTCTGCTGGGGTGTCAACCCCCTCCCCCAAACAAAAGAGAAAGAATTCTCTATTTCTTCTCTCCCCCCCCCTTCCAATCTAGGCTACCCTGATCAGCAGCACCGAGTGTTCTGTCCCAGCTGCCGAACCGAGAAAAACAACACAAGCAACGTACAAACAAACCTTGTTTAATACTCTTTAAACTACTAATACTCTCTTAGCAGTCGTGTTTGTTAAAGTCCTTGAAATCATAAATAAGTCCTTTCGGTGCACCAACTGTTAATTAACGTCTTAACAGTTGGCAAGAGTCCAAGCACAAAGAATCAAAGAAGTCCAATGAATTAGGCTATCCTGAACACACTTTTGGTTTACTGCTGAAGGTCTACTAATGAACGTCTTAGTGGTTAGTGTGGTCATGACTTAAATAGGCGAAGGGGGTGGCCAATTAGCCCAAAGCCTTACTCCAGAGGAGACCTCCTCCTGAGTAACCATTCTTGCCTCTTAGCAGCTCTGCGTGCCCGTGCATTAAGAATAGGCTCCTCCTCTTCTTCCTCGTCACTGATGGGAGCTTCTGGAGGTACTGAAGGCCCTGGCTGAATCTCCGCCTCTGGCATCGAGTCCCCACCAACCTCCTCACTGTCCGACTCAGGTACTAGCTGCACAGGCCGCTGGCGCATCACCACAACAGCCTCTTCGCTGTCGGAGTCCGCAACCAGCTGCACGGGTTGCTGGCGGGCCACAACACCGAGGCTGGGCCTGAAGAGGAAGCTTGGGCGCCAACTTCAGCCCTAGAGCACCACTGCTGCCACTCAAGGCCACCTTGCACCATTCTCCAAGGGTCCCATTCCCTGTGGCCCAGCACTCCCCAGGATCTGTCATGCATCACTTACCTTCGGGCGATGTTCTCTTTCTGTTGACAGGCCACTGCAGCCTACCTGAGGCTGCTCCAGGTTGCTCAGTGCCTTCATTCTTGAAGCGGCTTTGGACAGTGCTCTTCTGTGGCCTCCGAAATTCATGCAAAAGCATGTCCTGTTTTCACACGATTTTCAGAGCATGGCTCTTTTGAGCAACTTTCAGAGGCCACATAAGAGCATACCACATTCTCACCCGACCTCTGCAGCCTCCAAAAATGGCACGAGAATAAGGTGTGCTTTCAAGAATAGTTATTGTCAGGAGTTGATGAATGTTGACATGTCACCCAAAATGTGGTGTGTCACCTTTGACACAGGTGTCATGGGTTCGCCATCACTGAACTAGGATGTTGTAATGTATCAGCATAGTATATGTGCAGATCCAAGGTGTGTGGCCTTTTGCAATTGACAGATGGAAATTTTGTCAATCTAGATTTTCTAAGCGCCATCCAAAAAATTTTGGTATGGCATCCAGTGTGCCGATAACCACTGGTACCACCATGGCCGGTTTATGCCATAATATTTCAATTTCGATTTTCAGACCTTGATCCGTTGTGATCTTCTCCAATTCTTTGTCTTCTATTCTACTATCCCCTGGTATTGCCATATCAATTATCCACACTTTCTTGTTTTCAACCACAGTTATATGTTACAAGCCAAGACTTTATCAGCAGGGTGGATTTGATTTAAATCAAGTCGATTTAAATCATGATTTAAATCACTAGTAAAAAGGCTTGATTTAAATCAACTCGATTTAAATCATAATTTTTAAAGAGCAACTGTCATCTTTGTCCCGCAGCAGCTCCTCCTCTGACCCGCTGTTGACTCACCGACAGTCCCAATATTGCAGAATATACAGCCTCATGCTACATAAATAAGCTCCATTTCATGCTGAATAAACTAAATTATTAATGTATCTTAAATAGAAAATCTATCTTTAGATAGATTTTTACTCCAAAAGCATTTTATTAAAATAAATTTGATAAAAATAAAAAAATCCTATTTAAATTTAAAAAATTGATTTTTTTTAATTTTTTTAAAAGAATCATCAATTTTTATCCACCCTGTTTATCAGTCTGTATTCGGAAATCCCACAATATTTTAACCTGCTCATTTTTCAGTGTTCTCACCAATTTTCTGTTACTAACACATGATAATTTTTACAGATGTTCTAGTGAATCATTTTGGCAAATGTGTTATGTCATTTATTTAGTTTTTGTGATGATCTTGTATGAGCTGAGTGTATAGATCTACTGTTTCCTCTGCCTCTTTGCACTATCTGCACTTTGAATCATTTGAAAATGTTTCAGTTCTGGGCTTGATTATATTAGTTTGAATGGCTTGCTCTTGGGCAGCCAAAATGAAGCCTTCAGATTTTTTTTTAATGTTTCAGTTGTAAGCCGTTGCCAGGTTTTATCCTTAACCACTGTTCCTTCAATCCTTTATAGAAATTGACCATGTAATGCTTTTCCTTGCCAGCATTCTACTTGTGTTTTTATTACATTATTTTGCTATTCATGTTTTCTTTCCTTCACATTCAGTAAGCTCCAATTTTTAACATGTATCAATGCTTGTTCTTGGCTATCTTTTACATAATCAGCCAATCTAAACTATCAATAGCACTACGGGGATGTGATGTATAGTGAATAGCCATCAGTTTTCTTGTTTTGCAGTCCTAACTGTCCAGTTCAACTTGTGTCCAGTTAATAATTCCAGCAGTGTATCATATCACCATACCATATCTGGTATGGCCCAGATATTGATGGCTTTGATTGTGTTTCACCATTCAATTTTGTCTTTAGCACTTTTCTCATTGTTTGGATGTATTCTTTACTAATCACATTTTTAACTTGTCCATGTTTGGACAAGAGCCATGGTGGCGCAGTGATTACAATGCAGTACTGCAGGCTAACTCACTGCTCACTCCAGGAGTTCGATTCTGAACGGCTCAAGGTTGACTCAGATTGTTGGGGACAATATGCTGACTCTGTAAAACGATGAAGCGGCATATACTGTAAGTCTAAGTGCTATTGCTATGTGCTATGAGCTGTGGTGGCGCAGTGGTTAGATTGCAGTATTGCAGGCTACTTCTGCTGACTGCCGATTGCCAGCAGTTTGGCAGTTCAAATCTCACCGGCTCAAGGTTGACTCAGCCTTCCATCCTTCCGAGGTCGGTAAAATGAGGACCCAGGTTGTTGGGGGCAATATGCTGACTCTGTAAACAGCTTAGAGAGGGCTGTAAAGCAGTATATAAGTCTAAGTGCTATTGCTATTGATGTTATCCAACTGTAAAATGCTCAGATACTTGTAGGCTTCATCCTGGTGGCTCTTGATGGTTTGGCCATTTTAATTCCATTATTATTCATGACTTCATCTCAATTTATTGCTACTGCAGTACATTTCTCTAGGCCAAATTACATTGCTGTATTTGTGCTAAACATTCTTACCGTATTTGTCAATGACTGACAATAATTTCTGATTTTCTATAAAGTTTCAGATCATCCATATAAAGCAAATGTGAGATTTTATTAGCATTTTTTGCTGTTAAGCAGGGTGGATTTGATTTAAATCAACTCGATTTAAATCATAATTTTTAAAGAGCAACTGTCATCTCTGTCCCGCAGCGACTCCTCCTCTGACCCGCTGTTGACTCACCGACAGTCCCATTCACTTTAATGGGACAGCTGGTGATGCGGCAGTGACACAACAAGGTGAGGGACGTGGCAGGCAGCAGGTGAGTGGATGCCCGCTAACAGGCGCTGCCATGATGGATCTGAAACGACAGGTGCTCTTTAAATGTAAGGACTCATTCTTGCTGGTAGTTAGAATCTTTAATATTATTATTTGCAAACAAAATGAAGGTTTCCTATTTGGCTTGCAGAGCTTGGATTCATTGAATGAGTTTACCAAAAATGTAAATATTGCAGAATATACAGCCTCATGCTACATAACTAAGCTCCATTTCATGCTGAATAAACTAAATTATTAATGTATATTAAATAGAAAACTATCTTTAGATAGATTTTTACTTGAAAAGTATTTTATTAAAATAAATTTGATAAAAATAAAAAAAATCGATTTGAATAAAAAAAATCGATTTTTTTTATTTTTTTAAAAACCATCGATTTTTATCCACCCTGCTGTCAAGTATTATTTACCACCTCCCTTCACCTATTGTTTTGTGCTGTGACACTACATCTGAGGAGAGTGTCTCTTGGACCTGAGGAAACATAACTACATTAAACTTTGTAAAAGAAGCCAGTGCATATTTTTTATCTTTTAGGGTAATATAGCAGGGTATCACATTAGTTGAAAAGAATTGTTTTGCTAATCTATCCGCCCCCCTACTTAATAGGCCTATTCAACTTCAAAGGTTTTTTTTCCTCCCCAGGAAACATCCTCTTGGTAAACGGTACTGCATGTGGTGAAATTAAAATCACTGACTTCGGCCTTTCAAAAATCATGGATGATGACAGTTACAATTCAGTTGATGGCATGGAGCTGACATCACAAGGGGCTGGTACATACTGGTGGGTATATAATTTGCTTTTTGTCTTGCACATTCCATAATATTCTAAGGGTACCTGTCATTAAAACTTGAGGAAAAACAAAGAAAGGCATACATTTTGCCAAAAGGAGATTTTTGTAAAGTCGGAGTAATAGTGAAGACAGTAAATTCAACAAATTATATCATGATCATTCTTTTCAGAGGAAATTAGGTGTCTCTTAGGGATGTGTAAAACAATTCAGGAACAGTACATTCTAGAGAACCTCAGAACATTCTATTCCTTTTTTAAAAAAAATAGTTTTTATTAATTTCCCAACGTTAAAAAATACAAATACAAAATAAAATAAAATAATAAAATAAAATAAAATAAATGAATAAATAAAAGTGAAAAATAATAAGACAAACATCAAATTCAACAAATACAAAATACATACAAATATAAACATTAAGAACACTATACAATATATTTTACAGTATTTCGTGTCAATATGTATATACTACTTTCCTACTTTACCATTTAACTTGGTACATGTTTTTTGCTATTAATAATTTAACCTATAGTTTATATACATAAATATTTTGTCATTCAGATTTTAGTTTTTTCTGTTTCTTACTTTGGTTCCTAATTTCTAGCCAATTGTAAAATCTATTCCAAATTCTGTAATAATCCGATTCCTCTTTTTCTTTTAATTCCATCGTCATCCTATCCATTTCAGCACATTCTAAAATCTTACTAATCACCATTTCTTCCGGGGGAACATTCTATTCCTAAATAAGTGAGTTTTGTACATCCTTTGTTTTCCCTACTCATTTACTGGTCTGACCTATTGAAAATATTATTTCAAAAGATGAGATGCACGTAAATATCTAAGGGACCTTCCTTGTAAAATCTATAGCAGAGTCCTTCTTAATGATTCCTGGTTTCAAAGACTCATTTGGATATGTGAGAAGGGCCATCTCTTGCCTCGTTACCAAACCATGGATATCCAAGACAACAGAAAAATTATCCTGAGAATATTTTAAGTTAAAAAAAAACATATATTGCAAAAGACATACTTATTTCTGTGTATTTTTACTATGGAAATTAATTTTAAAAAATAAAAAAAATCTTGAATATTTTTCCTCTAGGATGGCTAGTAGGTAGGAGAATCAGTATAACCTATTACCCCACCTAACTTTGTAGACCTGGAACAAAAAATTGAGGGAGTGAGAACTTGTTTCAAGATCCCAGTATTTCCTTTTGTGGAACGCTTTAAAGACCCTATTTTATCTGAGAGAAAACTACAGAGCACTGGATATTTTGTTTCAAAGTTGAAACACTGATAACTTCCATTTCAACTTCAGAACATATTGTCCGCTTTCTACACATGTTCAACTGCAGCTGCCACATACCAGAATGATTGTAGTGCACCACTTCTGAAGGGCACCTTCTCTGAGAATCCTGAACTGGGTAATGAGGTGCATATTATAGGTAACCACTGGTACAGCATCTACTTCACAAGAAAAGACCAGATCAGCAGTGCTGTACTGATGATAGCTTACCTGAAATACAAGGTAGATGATCTTTTGCTTGACCTGAACAAGTAAGCATACTGCAAGATCTGGGCTGTCTAAAGACTGCTTGAGATACGTATTTTTTTTTTCTATGCACATTGAAGTTACAGTCCCCTTTCCTTGTAAGCCAACAAATTAGGTGAAACAGCATGCCTGAGAACAATTGCTCAGTTTTCAAGTGAAGATGAAGGAGCTCCCTCCCAGAAATCTGCTAGCATGACAACTCTCATGAGGACTACAAAGAAAACAACACCACAGCTTGCAACAATGGCATCGTCGCCAAATCTTCAATGGTCAATCGAGAGTATGCTGGGATCCGAAAAATCAAACTCAACGCAGAGTATGCAGAACCTACAGGCTATGCTCCAAGCAATTCAAGAATCGATGGATAAAACCCAAGAAACAATTGCAAAAAACCACGAAGAAACAAGGAAAAACCATGAAGAGATGAGACAAGACGTGGGAGAGATGAAAGGCGATATTTAAAAAAATGGACGACAAAATTGGTAGTATTCAACAATCAATAATCCAAAACGAACAAAGAATAAAGATAGTTGAGACAAAAATACAACACCTGGATAAAAAGGTAGAAATAATGGAACAGAAAACTAGTTTACCGACCAGAGAATTAGAAGACTCGATTATTTTTCTAAAGATGGACAAAGCCTCGTTTTATCTCAGATTCCAAAATATAAAGGAAGAAAAAGACGAAGACCTTGGAGAGAAAATGGCGGAAATTATAGCAGAAATTATGCAAAAAGACAAACAGGACATATTTAGGGATATAGATGAGGTTTACAGGGTCCACACCAATTACGCTCGACGACATCAATTACCAAAAGAAGTTCACATTCGATTTACAAGGAAGGCTGTAAGAGACTAAATTTACAAGAAGATGCGAGATGAAACAATAACGTATAATGGAATGGAAATACAGACCTTAAAGCAGATACTTCGGAGAGTAAGACATCAGTTTCTAACAACCCAATTAACAAGAGAGAACGTGATGTTTAGATGGTTAATACCAGAAGGGGTATTTATAACTTGGCAGGAAAAAAATTTAAAATAGATTCTGTGGAGAAGGCGCGAGAATTCTTTGACCACCACTTTTCAACGGAAGGAGAACAGGAGAGTAGAGAGGAAGTGGAGAGTAGAAGCCAAGAGGAGGAACAGATAGGGGGGAACGAGGAGGAGCAGGAGGAAAGAAGGAGACAAGAAAGAGAGCAAAAAGAGAGAGAAGGCGCAAAAGGCAAGGTACAGAGAGAGACAAGGAACACAAGGAAGCAAGGACTGAGCTATAAGTAAAAAGGATAATGGAAGACGAAAGCAAGTTGA
>QLTV01000043.1:877535-896137 GCA_003457575.1 Thermophis baileyi | reverse complement strand
ACGAGGGAGCTCGAACGAATCCGACCGGGGCCAGAGGACCGGGAGATCGAATCTTCAGCCTCCACGCCTGGAGGCCGGTTCCAGATTTTTCCACAGGACGAGGACGGAGCAACACAAGCCATGTCCACGCCGAACGAAGACTCCAGAGAGACTGAATCGCGCAGGCCCAGTAGGACTTTACGGCGGCCCGCCTATTTGCGCGACTACGTCACCCACACTAATACCGGATTGGACAATTGCTGAACTAAGAGGGGAGGGGTGTTGTGTTCCGACTTAACAAGCAGGTATTTGCATACCCGCCGCTGATTGGGTTAAATCAGTGGCGGGGAGTTTGAAGCATTGTCACTGGCCAAGCTGGCTGCGGGGAGCTCCATAAAGGCGGCTTCCCTGCCGCCAGCCGCCAGTCTGCTGTAGTTAGTGCTAGCCGTTATTAAAGTGCTGAACGGGTCTTTTCGTCTTGGCTGTTATTCCCGCGCCTATCTAACATATGGTGTATATAATTTATATAAATTTATAATTTATATTGAAGCAAATAATTGATATACTGTATATTAAGGTTCATATATGTAAATAAAAAAAGATGCAATAAAAAAAATCAATAGATATTTCTCTGAATCTATATGTATTTGTTCAACATAGCAAATCAATCATTATAGTCTGTAGTTGACCTAGAACCAAGAAGGTATCTCTAGTTGTCCATCCTCTATTCCTAAAAGTTGCCTTAATGGTTTTTGTATCAGAATTTCCTTCTGTACTTTGGGAAGGTCTGCTTTTCTACCTTGTCTTATTTTCCTGTTCCTGGCAATCTGGATGTGCAAGTGACAGCGTAATCTTTTTCATCAGAGTCTACATCTGCAACTGTGACACAAATAGTATTCTAATGGATTTGTAACCCAATAACAAGTCAAAATAGCTCTTGCAGATCTTATCAGAGTGCCATGTGACATAGAGGTTGTAGGGGAGTTTATTGTTCAGTCATAACTTATTTCTGTTCACATAACAGAAATTATTTAAAATTCTTCAGAACATATCTCATCATAACCATGTCGATAATTCTTCTGAGAGAATTGATTAGAACAGATGCAATAAAACAGAGATTCAGTATTAATTATGATGGTCCATTGCAAGGGGAGATCAGAAAAAGTGGACAACCAAAGTTTTCTGTCTATTCTGTCCTTTCCAATTTGAGGGAAACGTTGAGATAGGCATCAAATGTCGAATCTGTATGGTGAAACTTTTACAGGGCATTTTCTATTTTGTGGCTTTAACAACACAACACAACATGTGATCTTTTTGTCAAAGACACCATAATAAATATTTCTTAGAACTAAAAACAGATTTATTTTGTTCAATCAAAAGCAAGGGCATAAAGGAAGATTGCTGAATTTTTTCTTTTGATATTTATAAATGAACTCTTAGCATGCACTGATGGACACTTTAGTAATAAATAATTAGAGATATGTAGGCAGATAAGAAATTCCATTTGTTAATAAAGTCTGATGGTACATTAGAAAATTAGCTCTTTGATCAACTCACTTAAGAAAGGGAAAAAAGCTCTTGATAACCTACAGACTTGTTTTAATGTTAATTCAATTCATTTAAATATAGTATGTTTTTCAGTTTATATTTCTTACAGAACATTCTGGATAATTTAAAATGAAAGGCCTTTTTTTGTCTTTTCCTTTCTTTCTTTCTTTCTTTCTTTCATTCAGCCTTTAAATTGCAGTATATGATAGACTATTCCTGATGTTTATCTTTATACAATTTCAAATTCAATTTCAAACACATAAAAGGAAGAGGGGTCCTTGGTGCTCTCTGAGCTTGCTTGTTTTCTTGCAGATGTTTCATTACCCAAACTAGGTAATGCTAGGACTGATGATGTTACCTAGTTTGGGTAATGAAACATCTGCAAGAAAACAAGCAAGCTCAGAGAGCACCAAGGACCCCTCATGTCAACCCTGAGCTACAAATATTCTCCTTTATTAGTACATTTAAGGAAGATCTAAACTTCCTAGGAAAAAAAACACCATGAATCACTGATACAGGTAACATGACCTACAAGGTCTTTCTATCTTATGAGCCATATTATATGATAAAGTTTCAAACATATCTTCATATTAAGAGCCGCGGTGGCGCAGTGGTTAGAGTGCAGTACTGCAGGCTACTTCTGCTGATCACCGGCTGCCAGCAGTTTGGCAGATCGAATCTCACCAGGCTCAAGGTTGACTCAGCCTTCCATCCTTCCGAGGTTGGTAAAATGAGGACCCAGATTTTGGGGGGCAATATGCTGACTCTGTAAACCGCTTAGAGAGGGCTGTAAAGCACTGTGAAGCGGTATATAAATCTAAGTGCTATTGCTATTGCTATATTTCTATTAAATTCTACTTAAATTTATGTACAGAATATGACCCTGTGTATTTATATACTGTAGTTATAGAACTGCTTTGCACATCATAATTACATTTCTCAAATATGTAATTATGTCTAGTTAAACTAATTGCTTAACTAAGACCATAGAATTAGTACAATTAAATAGTATATGGAGGATAGATAATAGAAACTTATTATTTCATTCATTATAGATATTATGTTATAGAATAACAATTGTACATCATAGTTGCAAATTATCTGGCATATTCATATATTCATAAATAGCAAATGCATGCCCTAACACTTTTTTCTGTTAAAGGCAATGTTTGGTTTACACATCAGTAGTTTGCCAGTGTGTACATCTGTGCTGCTTAAATAGAGAGAAGTGGAATAAATAGAGAAGAAATAGAATGATTACTTGTGCCAAAAGTTGTATAAAGTTTGAAGCAGATCATTTTCCAGATTATCATCCATCTCTGTTTTTGTGTGTACAAATGTGCTACTGTACTTCTCTTGCTTCATCACTTGAGCTTTCTGTTTGTTTCATCTTACTTAAATCTAATTATTAGGAATGATGTAGCAATAGCAATAGCACTTAGACTTATATATCACCCCACAGTGGTTTAGACCACTTTCTGGGCAGTTTACAACTTAGAAGCATTATTTGCACATTGCCCCAACAAGTTGGGTCCTCATTTTACCAACCTCGGAAGAATGAAAGACTGAGTCAACCTTGAGCCTCGTCAGGATCGAACTCCAGGCTATGGGCAGAGTTTGCCTGAAATACTGTACTTTAACCATTGTACCACGAAGACTCCTTCATTTAGTGGATGTGTTAAGTATAAAGTATCTGCAAAGTCATATCACAATTACAATATTACTATTGCTACAGAGAGCTTGGTTTGTACTTTAATCCCCCCAAAACAGTTTTTTTGGCAATATTTATTTATTTGTTTGTTTGTTTGTTTGTTTTATATGACTGTCCATCTCAAATACATAACTGTGCAGCTTACAACATTTAAAGGACAATCTAAAAAAAGAAAAGAGCAATATATAAAAACATATAAACTATACAATACAATCAGCAGTATAAGAAAACGTCAACAGCAATTGATATAACCTCTAAATCAATAGATAGCAGACTATAGCTCTCATTATTTCTAACAAGGGGCCGTTATGACTAGGATTTATGGGACCTATGGTCCACAACATCAGGATTATTCCAGGTTGGAAAAAGCTGCTGTAAAAAACCTGACTTTTATTTCTTAATCTCTTTAATTGTTATTATTTGGAATGCATGAGTAGGGAGTGGGAAATAAGTTTAGTAGGGAATTTTTCAGATATTATGGAAAAGCATTCTCATCCATTATACCATACAAATCAACATGAAATTATTTGTAATTGAAGTTTAATAATCTCATGAAACCTCTAGGTTTTTATAAACTAGCAACTATTGTATAACCTCTTTGGCCTCATGGTTAATATCTAAGAATAATGACTATGGAAATGCAGCGAGGCAAAAAAACAAGGGCAAGCCAATATATGTTTAGTGCGTGCTAAACCTTTGATGATGCATATAAGTGGATTAAGACACTTCTAATTATCAGTCACTGGAAATCTCTACCTTGAAACCATTCTTTGGACTTTTTAAATCACTTTGTATTTCTCCAATATTCTTAACTAGAAATATATACCAACGGAATAAGTGCAGAAGGCCAACACCTTTGCAACACAAATACCTAGCATATGAATCTTGTATCGTACTTGGGTGGGGATTCTATCCACCAGATATTTTTGTATTTCTTCAAACCAAAAGAACCTAAGCCAGATTTACTTCTTCATCTATCTATAGAGCCACTAGGCTTATTGTACTGGACTAATAAATTATTTCTGGGCCAGCTTTGAGGTCTAGTTCTCAATCCCAGATTAATAATATCAGCAGAACATTTGAGGTGTTGATTCTCACCTTCATTATTCTTGGAGATGTGGGTATACATCAAGATTCTACTAAATATTGTTCAATATTTATTTGATATATTCTTGGAGGAATAGCCATGTCCTGAAAGCATTCAAGATGAATATAACAGAATAACAGAGTAGGAAGGGACCTTGGAGTTCTTCTATTCTAACCCCCTGCTCAGGCAGGAGACCCTATACCATTTCAGACAAATGGCTGCCCAATCTCTTCTTTAAAATCTCCAGCGATGGAGCACCCACAACTTTTGGGAGCAAGCTGTTCCATTGGTTAATTGTTCTGCTTATTGTTAAAAAATAAACACTATTTATTTAAATAAACACTGTTTATTGTCCTCACTGTTAATTGTTCTCACTTTGCATCCAAGTAAATATTTGTTTTAGATAGCATGTAATTGCTTTCATGCTATCTAAAACCAAGGAATATGTGCTAGCAGATGGAAAAGAGACTTGGAAGTTGAAACTGTTAGATTTGCGCGGGAAAGAAGAGGCAAGACATAGGAACTGTTCAGCACCTTTATTACTGGTTAGCTGGATGCAATGCGGACTGGCGGCAGGCTGCAGGGAAGCCGCTTTTAAGGGCTTCCCTGTAGCTTAGCTGACCACTGACAGTGATTAATTTTCCCGCTGCTATTTTAGCCAATCAGCGGCGGCTATGCAAATTTACTACGTACGGCCGTACGTAACAGAAACTTCCTAAACCAATGGACTTCTGCCACCACTACTTGAATTAAGTATTTAATTTTCACACACAAAAATGAGGGACCTCTTCATTTCCAGTTTTATATATGCAAAATTATGACTTCATTATAAAAAGTGGACAAGCATACCTACTTTCCAGAGATTATATTTTATTACATTACCTTCTCTTTTGTTCTGGAAAGAAATGTATGACGTTTTCATAATGCAGTAGCCTGCCTGAAATAGGCTGTTTTCTTCAAGTTCTGACTTACTATTGCTCTAAAAAAAAAAAAAAAAAAAAACAAACAAACAAAAAATCCCCAAACCTGTAGATTTCCACTGGTTGAATCCAGGTGCTGCAAAGATATAATGTGCATCCCTTCTGGGAGGAGGTGCGGCAGGAGGAGGAGAAGGAAGGATTCTTGAATGTGTTTTTTAGTTACCTCTTGATACCCATCATCTAAATAGATTCTTGGCAGCCTTGGAGAGCAATGTGTGTTGTTCTCCTCCAGCTGGACATCAGGGTCCTGCTGACATCCAGCTGGTAAGGAGGAGACAAATGTATCAAAAGGCAACTCACACTGAGAGAGTAGGTAGGAGCCATCAATAAGGAATCCTGATCCAACTGCTGTCAAAACAAGAGGTGACAAATGCAATAAGGGAAGAAAGTTATCTAGGAGGGGAAAAAAGTCATTGGTGTTGCCTAAGTTACTGCTGCAAGCGGTCGTGGCTTTCTAAAGCAGCAGTTCCTTTTCTAAAATGGCCAGAGCGCTGAAAATGTTTGACCTTTGCTTTTACCAGCAGTTTCATAAGAATAGAGCACCATCTTGTGTTGATAAGTTACTACACCTAGGGAAACCTTTTCACTCAAAATCATCCCATGTAACTGGCTCTAAGAAAGACTGAAATTTACTCTGCCAATCGTATTACTGGGTTTCTCCAAATAATAGGAGAAAACCTCTTTGCCAATTATCAGTGGTGAAACATCGGACATATGAATGAACAAGAATAAAATAAAATATTGTAATGACTGTATTTGAACTTTTTCTGGCTACAGTTGAATAGAACAAGCACCAGACTTGATCTGCTTAATAATAAAAACCTCTTTCTAGAATTAGCTTTAATAAAGAACACATATTAACTTTGAATAAAGGACCTATATTATCACATAAATATGAACAATATTTTAGTGCACAAAGAAAGAAAATCAAAGCAACATTCTGTTCCATTTTATATATAACTTTCACATTCTGGTGAGAGAGAAGTTCCCTGAGGATGGGCTCCAGCATGAGTCTAAAAGCTGGGAAGACTAAATCTCTGGTTCAAGTGACCAACCCAGACTGGATCCTGCTTTATTAACAATTTTAATTTGAACACAAAAGCTAACAAGAGCCAGTACAAAGTAAAAAAATAAAATAAAATAAATAAAAGATCCAAAAAGAAAAAAAATAGAAAGTTGCATCCAATTTCTTTTGCAGCAAGTATAGCTGCAGATACAAAATTACATCTTATTCTATGCTTACAAAAACCTCCTTTCTCTATTTTTAAAATGTTTTAGTCCAACTGACTTCCTTTTTCTGTAGTTGCTTTAATACATACAGTATCATTGCTGTTATTTTTTTTAATGGACTTTTCTCTTGGGGAATATTATTTAGCCAATTAGATATCAAGTAATCAATATCATGATAAGGTCTTATGACACTCTTCACCAATCAGATTTGTTGAAGCCAAGAAAAGGGATATAAATGAGAGAATGTGTTTTGTTTAGTTTGCTAATGAAATATAGGCTAAACTATTACTGAAAATGAAGGTATTTGTAGAAAAGCATGCTTTTATGAAATTTACCCAATTTTGTTTCTCTAAACCCTAATTACCATATTACCACTTGTGTCTTCTGTTCGTATGATTTGAAAGCATTTACTATAAATGATAGCTATGAAATAAGCAGTGTTACACTTCTGTCTGGAATTTTAAAATAAAACTTGAATATATTATAAATAATCATCTCCGGTGATGGTTTCCCAGTTGTTTGGATTGTATGCTCTGTGGGGCGGAGACTCAAAATGTCCCGGGGTTTGGCCGGCGTCTGTTTGGAGTTCCTGGTTGTCTCACCCAGGACTCTCCCAGCCTATTCTGGATTTGGTCTATGTGCCTTCTCCACACTTGGCCGTCGTCCAGTTCCACCTTGTATGATTTGGGACCGGTGACAGCCACTACCCTAGCTCTCACCCAAGTTGGGTACCCCGCATAATTGTGGGCAAAGACCAGATCGCCTATTTTGAACGATCTGGTTGGCCGGGCAGAGTCCAGGGGTTTCTCAGGGTGATAGTTTGGGTGCAGTCTATCTAGCCGGGACCTTAATTTCCGTCCCATTAATAGTTCGGCCGGGCTTCTGTTGGTGGTTGCGCTGGGTGTGATATGCTGCGCTAGTAAAAACTGGTCAATCTTTTCTTGCCAATTCCCCAGTCCCATTCTGGTGACCGTTTCCTTGATCAGTATCACCATTCTTTCTGATTGCCCATTGCTTGCTGGGCTGAAAGGGGCCACCAGAGCATGCCTTATGCCCTGCTCTGCCAGGAAGGATTCCATGGTCTTGGCGGTCAGTTGTGGCCCGTTGTCCAAAATGAAGACGTCGGGTAGGCCGTGGGTTGCGAATATTCTTTGCAATGCTTGAATGGTTGCATCTGTGGTTAGGGTGGCCATGGGGACGACTTCTAGCCATTTGGAATAGGTGTCAACCACGATCAGTAAGGTTTGTCCGGCCATAGGACCTGCAAAGTCTATATGTATCTGTGACCAGGGGCCCTTGGGTACTTCCCATTCCTGTATGGGTGTGTGAGGTGGGGCTGGTCTCGTCTCTTGGCATGGCATGCAGGTAGCCACCCACTCCATAATGTCTTGGTCTAAATTTGGCCACCACAGATAGCTGCGGGCCAAGGCTTTCATGCGTACGATCCCTGGGTGCCCCACATGTAATGTCTCTAGGACTTGTTTCCTCAGTGTCTGGGGTACGATGACTCTCTCCCCCCATAGCAGGCACCCCTTAAGGGTTGACAATTCCAATTGCTTATTATGGAAACTTTTGATCTTGTCCCCCATCTTCTCCTGTGGCCACCCCCTCAACACCCAGTCCAAAACTTTGGATAACACTCTGTCTTTTTTGGTGTGTTCTGCAATCTCGTTGGATGTGACTGGGCTGGCCATGCCAATGTCTATCAATAGTACTTGTGCTACTGGGGAGGGGTCCTCCACAAGGTCTGGCATTGGGCATCTGCTGAGGGCGTCTGCATTGCTGATACTTTTGCCTGGGTGGTGCACCAGTTTGTAATCATACCCCGTTAGAAAAATGGACCACCTTGTCATCCTGGGGGGCATGTAGTTTGGGGTTCATTGGTCTCCGGTGATGAGTCCCAGAAGCGGCTTATGGTCGGTGATTAGTTCGAATCTCCTCCCATAAACGTATTCGTGGAAACGTTTGATCCCCGCAATGGCAGCCAGAGCTTCTTTGTCGATCTGGCTGTAGTTTCTTTCAGCAGGGGACAATGTCTTTGAGTAGTAAGCGATGGGCGCCTCTGAGCCATTTGGTAGCTAATGGCTGAGGATGGCCTGGACTCCAAATGGGGATGTGTTGCAGGTCAATAGCAAGGGAAGATTTTCATTATATTGAATCAGGACACTGTCGGAAGAGAGTAGCTCTTTAACTGCGGTGAATGCGCTGTCCTCCTTCCGTCCCCAGGTCCACATGGTCGTCTTCCCCAGTAATTTGTGGAGTGGCTCAGCAATGGTTGCCTTCTGTTTTAAAAAGATACTATAAAAGTTCAATAGTCCCAAGAAGGCTTGCAGTTCTGTTTTATTTTTAGGGGTTGGGGCTTTTACTTTGCTGTCCGTTGGGTGGATGCCAGACCCATCGATTAAATAGCCCAGGAACTCGACTTTGTTTATGCCAATTTTACATTTTTCCTTTTTTACTTTGAGTCCCTTCTTTTGGAATCTCTCCAATGTTTCTTTTAATCGGTCCAAGAGTTGTTCCTTTGATTCTCCTGATATGAGGACATCATCAAAGTATGGGACTACTCCTGGAATGCCCTGCAGGACGTGCTCCATCATACTTTGGAATAGTCCGGGGCGACGCTTACTCCAAATTGCAGCCGTTTGCATTTGAATGCCCCTCTATGCGTCACAATCATTTGGGCCTCTGCAGTGGCAGCATCCACTGGTAATTGTTGATAGGCCTGTGCCAAGTCCAATTTGGCGAATATTTGTCCATTTCCCAGTGAGTGTAACAGATGTTGTACTACTGGCACCGGATATGCACTTTTCTGTAAGGCTTTATTTAAAGTCCCCTTATAATCCGTGCAGATGCGGATGGAGCCGTCTGGCTTGATTGGGGTGATTATGGGAGTCTCCCACGTGGCATGATCGATCGGCTCCAGGATCCCTTGGCCAATGAGTTTATCCAGTTGCTCATCTACCTTGGGCCATAGAGCAAACGGGACCCTCTGTGGCTTGAGCCTTATTGGGGTAACACTAGGGTCTAGGTTAAACGAGATAGGTTTCCCTAGGTTTCCCTAGGCTCCCGTCAAACACGTCCCCGAATTGTGCCAGCAGTTGGTCTAGTTCAGTTCCTCTGATTTGATGTATGCCCGTGATGCCAAGTCCCAATGGCCTGAACCACTCGATACCCAGCAATGTGGGCCAGTCGCTTGCGACGACGGTCAGGGGAAGTCAGCTGCAGAAATCTTTAAACTGAACCATTACTTCGGTTTGGTCCCACACGGGAATGCTGTTTCCCTGGAAATCATTCAGCGTGATATTCTGCGGCTTGAGTTGTCTTCTTGATATTGTTGGCTTGAGGCATTGGAGCATTCACCAGGACACAATAGTAAAAAACGATCCAGTGTCCAGCTCCATTTCACATGGGGTTCCTTCGATGGATATAGTGACATGGTATTTGTCCCCATCGCACGTGTCCGAGTGCCCCACGGTGGTCTGGTTGATTCCCCTGGGGTCTGGATAGTGATCCTCCCAGCGCTTGTTCCATTGGAACCTGGGTCTTGCTTGTCCTTGCCTCCCTGGGCCCGTTGGTGGCTTGGGTTGGTAGGGGGTCAGCTGTGTGGCTCTACAGGCCTCGGCTATGTGGCCTTGTCATTGGCACCAGCGGCAGATGGCTTCTTTAAACTGGCAAGCCGCTCTAGCATGAAGCCCCATGCATCCAGAACAACGGGGTTGCTTAAACTCATTGTCCCTGTGGCTTACTCATTTTTCCAGATATACTCTGTGGACGGCTTTTTCTTCCTCCCATTCATCTCTGTATTCCATAACCTCGGTGGCTCAGTCGGGCTCTCGGTGGGAGCGATGGACCCCGCTGGTCTTCCTGATGTCTGCGGCGGAATTATCAGAGGATTCAGCAGCCCTCACTTCTTCGACCACATCTTTAAAGGTCACCCCTTTTCGCACCAACAGTTTCTTTTGGAGTGTTAGGTCCTTCATGCCCAGGATGACCCGATCCTGCATCATCTCCTCGGGATTTACGAATTCGCACTTTGTCGCGATTTCCCTCCACTTTGCCACAAAGCCATTTATGGTCTCCCCTTCTCATTGGCGCCGATGGTAAAATTTGTTCCTGCTCACCATGGGGGTCGCCGTTGGGGCATAGTGGTCTTTGAGGGTGTTTTGCAGCATTGTCCACGATATTGCCTCTATGTCTGCGGGTACGACAAGGGTCTGTGCCATCTTGTAGATCTTTGTCCCACAATAGGTGAGGAAGAGAGCTCTCTTTCGGTTGTCTGGCAGGTCCTGGTAGTTGTTGGCTTCCAGGAACATCCTGAACCGGCTCATATACGTGTGCCATTCTTCTGCTTGTGGGTCGAATAAGGCTGGTGCGGGGGAGGTCTGAGTAGTCATCCTCAAGTTTGGCCAGAGTAGGGTTTGGTCCTTGCTGTATAAGATGGCCGCGGATGCCACGAGCTGGATGTTCAGTCCCTTTGTCCTTTCTTGTCCTCTTCAGAATCCTATCCTCGTCGCCAGTGTTAGCTAGGGGGCGCAGTGGAGAAGAGACAGGATGCGGGAGACTTTCAGCACCTTTATTTCCCTAGCCGCAATGTACGAACTGCCAGCTAGGCTGCCGGGGCTCTCTATTTAAAGAGCTCCAGCAGGCTAGCCGGCCACTGACAGTGGTTTATTTTTCCCGCCGCTAGATTAGCCAATCAGCAGCAGCCATGCAAATCCGGGCTATGTCCGTCCATACATAACACTGCCCTTATATGATTACTAATTTAGCTGTCTCCTCCTCCTCCTTCTCCAAATTTAAAAGGATTATTTTAACCTCCTACCTCTCCTATAACATAACTTATTTTGGGGAAATTTTGGCTGACAGATATTGGCTGGATTTCTCTGAAAAGCTTCCTGCTCTCTGACTTTGATGTTGTGATGATGTCAAACACGTCTTTAAAACTCTGGTTTGGAAGAAAAAAAAGTGGGTGAAAAATCAGAAAACAGTTGCCTTTTAGCAAGTTTATATTAGGAGTCAACAGAGAGTCAAAGGTTTGTCCGAAATATAACCAAACAATTGTTCCATAACATAATATACATCATTGTAGTTAAGACCCTTTCATTTTCAGTACAGAAGTTTACCTCTCGTAAAAATTTCTCAGAGAAATTACATGCATGTCATGCATTTGAGAAGACTTGAAACAAATTTTCATAAAAATACATAAAGACATTTCATATTGATTTGGCAGAAGAGCTAACATCTCAAAATCATCTCCAGAATCCTTATCGAAGGCATGAATGAAGCCTCAAACATAATAATTGATTGCTATACACATTGGCAACATTTATATGTTTTAAAGATTTAAACTCAAGACTTATTTCTCCCATTCTTCTGAACTAACAGATGCTTAGGGTGGTACTTGGTGGGACATTTTAGTATGTTTGCTTAGCAGCCTGGGAACCTTGATTTCTGTCAGAGTCTTTACACATCTGTGGGGGATGTAAGGGAGGAGATTTTTAAGGGCAGGAAGGGGAAGAGGACCTCAAAGGACTCCTGTTTCCTGCACAATTTTTAACAACACTTAAGGAAAAATCACACACACACACAAAAATCAAAATTTGGTAGTATGATTTGGTGATAGGTCTGAGTCTAGTTGAACCTTAAAAGCCATGAATTTAAACACTAAGACAAACTCAGAGTGAAATGCCCCAAAGAATTTTATTATAGAAATATTAACAGAATTACAGAGAAAGGAATATATACCAGATGTCATAGCTGGCCAATAACTTATTTAACAAAATGTACATGGTTGCTCACTCACTCTCAGTGACTCTAGGAGTGACTGGGTGGCTTACAAAAATAAAAAACCAATACACAAACAATAAAAATAATAACCGCCACTCCCTGGCAACAACAATCAATCAGATAAGCCACATCCCATTCTGGGTTCCCCAGGCCTATTGGCAAAACTAGGTCTTCAGGGCCTTGCAAAAGAGTGTTAAAGTGGGGCCAATCTAATATCCATGGGGATGTTCCAAAGGGAGGGAGCCAGAGGTGGGTTCCTCCCGGTTCGGACCGGTTTGCCAGAACTGGTAGCGACCCGCTGGTGATGTCACGGTGATGTCACGGAGCCGGTTCGGTCGGTGCCGGTCCGTGGGCGCCACCAACTTTTTTTTGGAATTTTTTTTATTTTTTTCTTCTGCGCATGCGCAGAAGCCGAGTTTCTGGCACTGCGCATGCGTCGCCATCTTGTTTTCAGCTTTTTTTTTCACTGCGCATGCACGTGGCGTGGGAGGAAGTGAACCGGCAGCAAGGTAAGTTAGAACCCACCCCTGGAGGGAGCAACAATGGAGAAGCCTCCTCTTCTGGGTTCCATTAAATGTACATCCTTAGGAGAGGAGACTTACAACTTTCCTTGCCTTCCCCCTCTAGTGGGTTGGGTAGATGTGACATGGTAGAGATGGTCCTTTAAATAATCTGGTTCCAAACCATGTAGGGCTTTAAAGGTGACAACCAACACCTTGAATTTTACCTGGAACCAAACCAGCAGCCAATGCAGCTCCTGCAGGAGAGATGACCCCTGTGCATGTCTGGGTCTGCACAAAACCATGTAGGCCACTGGATGGAACCAAATGGAACTTCTGGATATTTTTTAAGGGCAGCCACATGTAGAGCTCATTACAAACTTGGGAATACAGACAAATGACTTTTTGCTAGGAGTATCTTTATCAGAAATATTGTTTCTTCTGTGCAACCATTGCTCTTCCCGCACATTTGGCAAGGATTTGATTAGGGAGATTGTGTTGTTTTCTTTATCTTGTAGTAACATGCATGTAATTGTACAGATAGTTACAATTTACACACTTGTTACACACCAAAGATTCATAAATGAGAGAGATTTATAATACACAACACACAAACCTTGCTAAGTAACCTGTCCTGAATGCACAGGTTTAGACAGATATCACCCAACTAACACTTACTACAAAGGTATATGTACAGGGGTGTGTGTGTCTGTATCACTATCCCCTTGCCAGTCTTTCATGGTCCCCAAACAGCTGGTCCTTGCCTTCTATAAGTTGAACCATTGTTCAACAAATGTCACACCATAACTTTCTTCACCATAGATTATAGTTCCTACCATCCATGACTATTCACTATGCTGCTTTGGGCTCTCCATGTTGCAGAGTAACATCAGCTGAGAACTATCAGATTATCAATTGTTATTTTGCATAAAAGTTCCAAGTTCAACTTCTACTATGAAAAATCACTATTTCTTTATTAAATTTTGGACTATGGCTGTGTCTTTTGATCATAAATCATGTTTACGGTTATCTTAAAAACTGCTAGTTGGAGAGCAATGCTGAGTTAGAAGACCAGATGGTTCAGCGTAAGGTAACTTCACAAGTTCCTATAAGAACAAAGACTTTACCTTTGTAGGAAAATTTCTTTTTTTCCTTTTAATGTAAGACTATTAAATGGATAAATGCATCAGGAATCTATTTTTCAGGCAATTAAATTTGCTCAGGGTCTTAAACAAGTTACAGATCATCTTACCATCAGTGAAATAGATTCAAGTCTTTGCTAAGGAATAGACATTCTCACCAGCAAGTTTGAATACTGAACATTTCTTAAAAATTATCTGAGACAGATCACTTTGAAAAAGTAGGCATACTTCTGAAAGTTGTACATGGCAAAGAGAATAAGAGAATGAACTTACTTTTTTCATAGAAATTTATGCATAAGGCTGCATAAGGAAATGTAATAAAGTACGATATAAAACATCAGGAAATTGCTAAGAAAAAAAATAGTTACTTGTAAAACTTACATGCCAAACAATTAGGAAGTTGCATACAAAAATTCCATGTAATAGGGACATTGCAAATCAAAATGAATGATAATATTTTAAAGTTTTTCCCCCATAAACTTTCATAAAATATCCTGATGTAATGGAAATAATCCAACTAATGGGAATGGTAAACCATTTGTGCTTATTTATACATTAGTATTAATGAACAGACTTCTGCTTGGATTCTGTTCAAAGATCATGCATATGAGCATGACATGAATATATCGTCTATGGAGTTGTCTAATCCTTTTGAAAACCCATCTTTGGTGATCAGTATTAATATCTCTTAATTCAGATGTTAATTATACATGATGTAAAAAAAATACTGGACCTGCTGCCAATCAACATCATGTTATAGATAGCCCTTAAGTTCTTCCACTCTATATTCCTCTTTATCTAAAATATCTTTCTCTGCCTCAGACCTCACTACATACTTTATGATTGTAGTTCCTAGAATTCCCTGCCCCACCTACATTGGCTCAGAATTCTAGGAGTTGTAATTTCAACATATCTAAAAAGAGCTAGCTTAGAAAAGGCTGATCTAAGATAAATCACTGCCTTCCATCACTACTTGCTGGCTGTACCTGTTTTTCCTACTATTCCAAAGGAACAATAATCTGTATATTCATTACAATGCCAGACTTTATATGTTCTCATTAAGCATTAATTGGTAGTTGATGCCTATTGCTATTTTTAACTCCATTAGTTCATAGCAATATAATTAGTAACACTAAGTACAGGAACAACATTAATAGCATTACTAATTGTAAATCGAAAGAGAGGAGCACAATGTGACTG
Source organism: Thermophis baileyi (assembly GCA_003457575.1). Taxonomy (NCBI): domain Eukaryota; kingdom Metazoa; phylum Chordata; class Lepidosauria; order Squamata; family Dipsadidae; genus Thermophis; species Thermophis baileyi. The sequence goes on along the minus strand of QLTV01000043.1, from coordinate 880,973 downwards.
GTTAATTTCCAGGCAGTATCTCATGATAATTGGCTCAGGACACATGTGCTGAACTAGAAAGGTAAATAATTTAAAATCTTTTATTGGGAGTTTGTATTACTAATGTCAATGAAAGCACCATAGTCATCTCACAAATAGTATATGTAAATTTTATAGCGTTATTCAGTTTTATGGGTCTTTATCTATTAGCCTCTATAAACTAATTGTCTCTGTTTTAAAAAATCATAATAATGTCACTTGAAATATGGAATAAAAATGCTGACATACAAGATGGGGAAAGAAAACCACATTCCTGGTTAGTTTTATTATTAAGTACTACCAACAAAATCACACTGGCTTCAACATATAAATCATGAAACCAACACTAAGCATTATTCACACTGTCAGTGATGAACCTGTTATTGTTTCCAAAAATTTGAATTATATAGAAAACATGAAAATGAAAATTAATGCTGAGGAACTTGACAGCATGAGAATTTACCATGAATTTCTAAATAATGGTAAGCAAATAGTACCTATCTTCTTTCGTCTCCTCCTCCTCCTCCTCCTCCTCCTCCTGTTTGGACTCCTGGTGACTGCTTGAACAAATCCCTGCAGTTCTTGGCAAGATCTCAAAAATGGTTTATCATTGCTTCTTTCTTAGGGCTGAGAGAAAGTGACTAGCTCATGGTCACTCAGTTGGCTTTGTGCTTAATGCCTTTCCACAAATTCTAAATTCAACAAATATTGCCATTTGTCTCTTCAAAAATTATTTACAATAAGATAAAAAAAATTAAGCATACATACTTTAAAAAAAAATATGCCATATTTGAACTGATTCATATAAATTAGCCAGAATTCATTTTGATTGTATGTGTCCCATCAATGTCCTTTTCTATAGTCACTATATTTATTTATCCTGGTCTCCAAATCCTTTGCTATGTCTTAGTTTATATCCAGAGACTCTTGAAAGTTTGCAACTTTTTGGAGAAGGCATGTTTATCTTTTCAGAAGCCACTTTAACAATTCCAATAAAATAAATGTTTTCATTGCATTTTAATCTGAAAATAGAGAGGAGGAAAAAGAACAAATTCCACTAATTTTTATAGAAAGAACAATAAATTTTCAATAATAAAGTGACAAAATTTTGCAAAGGATATTGTGTTACTTGAATGGATGACTTAAAGGAGTTTTAAAAAAAAGTTTTGGAGCAGAGAGCTTTCAAAAGTTATTGTATTACTTGATTATGGATTATTTTAAAGGATTTAGGAAAAAAATGGAGCACAGAGCTTATTAATAGCATACATTTTCAGATTCAGAGTCATTGTAGTTTATGTTCCAACAATTGGATAAGCCAAGAAAACACAACACCAGAGGAGTTGGAATTGACTTCAAATTGAATACTGTGCACAAAATAATTGACCCGTTTCTGAATAGATGGAGAACCTATATTTATGTGCTTTTTTGCAATATAGAAGATTTTTGTTCCATTTTTCCAATGAAAAATCTCCCAGAGTAACTTGAAAAGTTCAGAAATAATATAATTTATACTTACATTCTCAAGAACATCATATAAAAAGAAAAGGATTATAGAGCGAAGAGGGAGAGGGAAAAAAAATAGCAAATTTAGATTTACGATTCTTGATTGCAAAATTAGCAGGTCACAGAACAGGGTCTAAGCAAAATGGAGAGGCTGCTATTTCCTCCCCATCTGATATCTCATAATGGATGTTGTGTAAAGAAAGAAAAGCTAGAAAAAGGCACAATGGGGAGGTGTGTCTGATTGCACATATTCTTATGTGCATGTCATTGCAAAAGGGAGCATGCTTTTGTTTCCAAATGACATGTATACTGTCAAAAGAAGTGACACATCTAAATTCCTTGCATTCCGTACATAGCTCAGCTATTGAAAATTACTTTTAAAAAAGTTGAGAACAGGGAAGCAGATTTCCCCCCCCCCCACAGATCTGAGCATGTTATGATGTCTGTCGAAAGAGAGAGGGGGGAGGGAGGGAGGGAGAGAGGGAGAGAGGGAGGGAGGGGAGAGAGAGAGAGAGGGAGGGAGGGGAGAAAGAGAGAGAGAGAGACAGACAGAGAGACAGACAGAGAGAGAGAGATATGGATGTGCTCACATTAGAAGGGAATTAATAGTTCCCAATGTATTAACCACTGAACCTGTCATGGGCAAAATTGGTCACATGAAAGGATTTTCATTGGGCAAAAATGTACAGTATTTCCTACTTCATTTTAAAAAGATCTACAACAGGGCAGACAGCTTTCTGAGGGTCAAGCTGGTTTACCCCTTACAAGATTGCTTGAAATGTTTTACATGTTCGTCTGTAGTTGTGTGTTATAGAAATGACAATATGAAGGACAAATATTAGTAATAATAATTCACTAAATTTATATGCCTTTTTACACTGAAACAAGCCAAGCTATTTCTTAAAAAAAAATATTTACCTATGAAAGAGACTTCTTATTAAAAAAAAAAAATATTATCCTGCTTCAGAATGCCTTAATGATTTCCACAAGAGGTATTCTAGAGCTTACATTATTTTTGGAAGAAGTGGAAGCTGTTGGGCTGTGTTATTATTTTCTGTTGCACCTCTCACTCAGCACTATGCAATAACTTCAGGTAATCACATGTTGCTTTCTGAAAACTCCCAATTGAAGGAGTTTCTTCTTGATATCCTCCCTTATGAATTAATTGAAACTGAAGCAAGACAGGATGCAGGCTGTTAGCGAGATTATTGTGAAACAGAAGACCAATCTTATTCCCATCTCTGCCATTGATTTCTCCTGCTTACTATGTAATTCTGAAATGAAGCTACATATATGCACATCCAAACAAAACATTCAATCTTCCAATGTCTGCCTACCCACATATGTTGTAATAAAGATGGAAGACAACCAAGAGCAAACATTTTTTACCCTCACATGGATTCTCTTCCAAAAGATCATTCTAATGAATCAGGATAAACATTCTTCTAGTCCAATATTCTGTTTTAGCAGCAGCCTGGAAAAAAGAAAGGAAAACTGACAGATTCATTCATCATGTCTGGAATCCAAATGCTGCTTTTTTGCCTCTCAAGCCAGATTACTTTTCTCTGGCTCTTCTTGAGACTCAAGATTGGAAAAACTTATTATTATTATTATTATTATTATTATTCACAATTGTATCACAGCGGCCAGTTGTTTCACCGGATTTGGCATTAATTACTAGTCGAGCCCCATCCGGGGGCCTAGGACGTCGTAATGTATTTCCGAAGTATATGTGCGGAACCGAGCAGTGCGGCTTTCTGCATTTGGCTGATGGTGATTTTGTCAATTTTGAGCTGTTTCAAATGAATTTCCAGTGTTTTGGGGACAGCACCCAGTGTTCCAATCACCACTGGAATTACCACTGCTGGTTTGTGCCATCATCATTGAATTTCGATTTTTCACTCCTGGTATTTTGCT
>QLTV01000043.1:859948-876848 GCA_003457575.1 Thermophis baileyi | reverse complement strand
ATTATTATTATTATTATTATTATTATTATTATTATTATTATTATTATTATTATTATTATTATTATTATTATTATTATTATTATTATTATTATTATTTAAGATCTAAACACTATATCTAACTCATGAAAAAATACATATGGGATTCAACTCTTCATTTTTGAAAAACACAATCCTGGTGTTTTTCAAAACTGGAATTTTTCTGCAGCTTCATCAAAGCAAAGAGGTTCTGCTGACAAAAACAACAAAAGAAAAGCAAAATATGGCAGCTTTAGTATCAGGAAAACTGGAAACTGATTTTGAGTGGTTAATTTTTTTAAAAAAAAGGCTACACAAAGAAATTATGCAGACATTTTAATGTCACCATCAAGTAAGCTTTTTCTCTTTCTTCCTTCTCCTCCCACCTGCTTTTTATAACATTGCCTGGTGAATCAATCTGCAGATTTCAAAACATGGGCCTTTCATTGTGCACTGAAATGCTGCTGAGGTTGAAAAGATCTCTTCTTATTACATTCGAAGAGGATTAAATATTTTCCATCTGGCCTTTTGGAGTTTTTATTCCTTTTCAAATATTTAGAATCATAGATTTAGATGGATGGATAGATAGACTGATAGCCTGACACACAGTTCTTCTATCTGCACCTTTCTTATCAGAATAAGAGAAAGTGAAGGATAATGAAAAGACTTTTAAGCAATTCCACTCAATTATAAAATGGTTCCCCCCCCCTCAGGAAGACTTGCCTAGGAACAATGTCACCATCATTTAGGCTCCAGAAGAAAATCTTTTTGTATGCCCAAGCCTTTTAAACATAGAACATAGACTATCAGAGTTGGAAGGAACCTTGGAGATCTTCTAGTCAAACCTGCTCGAACAAGAGACCCTATACCATTTCAGACAAATGGCTGTCCAGTCTCTTCTTAAAAGCTTCCAGTGTTGGAAAACCCACAACTTCTGAAGACAAGCCATTCCATCGATGGATTGTTCTCCACTGTTAGGAAGTTCCTCCTTAGTTTTAGGTTGCTTTTCTCCTTGTTTAGTTTCCATCCATTGTTTCTTGTCTTGCCTTCTGGTGCTTTGAAAAATAGCTTGACCCCTTCTTCTTTGTGGCAGTCCCTCAAATATTGAAACATAGATAGATGATAGATAGATAGATAGATAGATAGATAGATAGATAGATAGATAGATAGATAGATAGATAGATGATAGATAGATGATAGATAGATAGATGATAGATGGATGATAGATGGATGATAGATGATAGAACCTCATAAACTTTAGAAATAGGCAAGACATAATTAAATGAAATGAAAGGTGTGTCTACAGTGTGGTGTATTTTTTTTGCTTGAATTTTTAAAAAGTATTATCAGTTTTGGAATTTTTCTGATGAATCAACATAGCATATTTTGCTTTATTTCTTCTGCTACTACTACTAATAATGTAAAGTAGGTCAGGCAGATAATGAAACAAAAAAAAAAGTACTTTGGCAAGTTTTATAAAGATTGGTCTTCCTAAGGCTGTATACAAATATGTGACCATCAAAAAAACTGATAGAAAATTCAAGTATGTACTTTCAGTGAGTCACCATTAACTGGAGAAAAGAAATGTTCAAACTTCACAATCTTCTTCTTACCAGCAGATGTCTCTATAAGGCAATAATTCTTGAGTCTGGTGAAATATATCTTGATGTATTCTGTGTATTGGAATCTGATATTCTTTTTTGCAAGTGAGCAGAACCACTATAGTATCAATGGAATTTTTTTTGGCAATGTAAAAATATTGTTTACCTACTCTGAACAAGGTATTATTGCAGCCTACTGTACAAAGAAGATGGTCATTTACTGTATGCCAGAAAACATTTGCTGAAATGCAACATGTGGATAACATTATAATGTTTGGTTGGAAATGTCCTTTTACTTGTACTTTGAAGGCACGGAATAGGGTTTTAGTTTGTTAAAAAGTGTCTGGTTGTAATCAGTAACTGAATAATCAACACACTCCTTTATCTTCACTACTATATGACAGACAGACAGACAGACAGACAGATGGTCAGGAGTTTCTGCTTCATACAACCATTGCTCCCATTTAGTGATATTTCTAACAAATGGGGACATTAAGCACTGTTTTTTTTTAATTTATAGGATTTTGTGCAATTATTTTTTCCCAACATAAAATAGCTGCTTTGTGAGCACATATTACAGAATATAGCTGAACATATGGCTTTATTTATAAATACACCCAATTCCAAAAGGTGACACTGCAAGTACAAACGAACTGGGGAAAAATCCTAAAGTTCACAAATCCACTATATCATCATTTTTGTTTGTCATGTGAGTGCTATGCTACATAATGCTTGTGCAGCTGTATTCCAACCCAGGATTTAATTTTTTTAATTAAAGAAAGTGTTGCTCAATAAAGTTACACAATTGTGTGGAACTATGCTGCTCTGGTGATCATTAAAATGTTGAATATATTTCCTTGCTCTCAGAACTCCTACCCACCAACTGAGAAAAAGAGGTGAAGATTTGGAAAACAAACTGCCAAATTTCACAGGTTGTTCACAGTTCTACAATATTCCCAGATGAATGTACTTTGCACAATACTTCAGTATTGTGTATCCATGGCTGGATATATCACAAGTTGTAATTAGTATGATGGTTACTGATCTTTATTGTACTCAATTTATTACATCATCATTTGAAATGTTTAGGGGTGGTGACATAACTTATGGTTAAAATTGTGAGGCACCATAATATAGCTATCAAACCACCAAAGTTTGTTGAGATTTTCTTCTGAATTTGTAAATTTTGTGTTGTTCTTATCCAAAATATTGCAATATTTCCAATTAAAAACAACACAATATTGCAAAGGGCTTGCATGATCTAAAATATTTATCATATTTAATAATATGTTTTTATTTGAGCATCCATACTAGAGGAAATTCACAAAAACCCTGCCTTATGTTTTTATTTTATTTTATTATTTTATTGATTTATATATCAAATTAAATAGACCTCCCATCTGAGTGGAAGAGTGACTCTGGGGAGTGTACAATTAAAAACACATAAACCACATAAATATCTTATTCCAAGAGGTGACAGTTAAAGCAAGAATGGAATAATTAAAGTTAAAAAGGCAAAGGATGGCCTTTAAGGTGCTAGTCAACCCCAAAGTTGTTTGCTCCTCTGTGAGATCCAAGTGAGTTGGCAGAGCCAGATCTTCAACTTCTTCTAAAAGGCCAGGAAACTCCTGGGGGGTGGAGGATATTCAATGGGCAGAAACAATGGCAGAGAAGGCTCTTTTTCTGGATCCTACCAGTCAAAATTCTTTATATGATGGGGCCTGACTGGGTGAGACAGACCCATATAATGGGGAAAAGACTGTTGCACAGGTAACCTGGCCCCATGCCATGTAGGGCTTTAAAGGTCATTAACTTGAATTGCACTTGGAAGCAAATCGGCACCCAGTGCAGCTCGCAGAGCAGAAGTGTTACATATGTTGTCTACGGGATGCCCCAAATTGCTCACATACCTTCATTTTGTACCAGCTGAAGCTTCTGGATACTTTGCAAGGGTAGCCCCATGTAGACTGTGTTACAATAGCCTAGATGGGTGATGATCAGGATCAGATGATCACAGGTTAGGAATTTAGATTAAAACATAGTTCCACCTCATTTTTGTGGTTCTTCTCTGAAATATGAAGATGTATACTGTGTTTCTTCAAAAGTGTTTGCTATTATTGCTTTCTCCCAATATTAAGTACAATTTCCACTTTTTCTTTTCCTTTGCATTTACATTTTTTTACAGGAAATTAAAAATAGTTTTCAGTAAGCACAAGAGTAAAGACTAAGGATGGTTGCATAGTTATCCAATGTTATTGGGTAGTTAAGCACATCTGCAAGAACACTAACTCTAACCCTAAGCCTAACTATAGATTAGATTGAAATGTATTTGAATATAAGTAGCTTGGGTTGGTAGTTGGGCTGTTGGTCTGAGGTCCGAGCTTGGCAATTTGGTTGCAAACATTTTGTCACCATTCGAGGAGACATCATCAGTGCGCTTTGAATTGTGCTCGTCTGTCAGAGCCCTGGTCTTTAAACACCTTTTTAATGTGATGGAAATTAGTGTGGATGTTTGTTTGTTCGGCTACTTCTGAATCATGGTCTGACTTCAGACTGTTTGATTGGCTGGCTGTTGTTACTGAGACATGGTCTTTGATTTTAAGTACCATCTGTGTGATGTAAATTAGTGTTGTTTGTTCGGATACTGCTGAGTCATGGTCTGGTTTCTGGCTGTTTGAATGGCTGGTTGTTGTTACTGAGACGTGGTCTGATTTCTTGTGAGCTGATGGGTTGTGATTTTTGTTGTTGTGTAGTGAGGTGCCTGTTTGTTCGTTTTAAATGCTTTCTTTGGGATCGCGGTTCATGCAGTTCTTTTGTTCTCAGAGATTGGTAGACTGGATCAATGTTAATATGTCTGTTTATTGACTTATTGGTGGAAAACCAGGCTTCGAGGAATTTTCTTTCTCTCCTTGATTTCGCCTGGGTTACAACTGTGGTTCCGGTTAGATCAAATTTGTGTCCTTCTGAATCTTTGTGGATGGACATGAGGGATAGTGGGTCATGTCTCAGATCAACGTCACATAGATTAGATTCACATTATTAAAAATTAATAAAATTGCCACATCAGGTTTGAAGGCACCTAATTTGATGTGTTGAATCCAAGATTTGATTCAAATGGATAAAACAATGCTATATATAACCCCATTAGCTACAATATTACATGGATTGTACAACCCTAATCAAAAGTATAAAAATGAGTCCTAATAAATGCTTCAAAGAAGAAAAAGTCCACTCCCATCAGGATAAATTATAATCAACTGAAGTTGGCAGGTATTAAGGGAAAAAGTAAATCCATGGATAAACATGATTTTTTATTTTAATCCATTAAAGTCAGTTGGGGAAAAAAGCCAGATTCATAGCATGAGGTCAATAGTTTATCAAGTACACCATGCACCAGATATTGCACAGGGGAAAGGGAAATAATCCTAGTGTAATTATTTTGGATGGCCATTATATTCCAGATTAAAAAAAAAACAGAAGTCCAAAACCATATCAGTCTGATTTCCTTGGAGTACTTCTTACCTTCCAAAATATTCAAGGTGAAAGTTTTGGGAAAGTGACAAATTTACAGATGGACACCTCTCCAAATGATGTAGCTCTTATTAAATTGGTTCATACTGAAATCTGGGATGTTTCTAGTTTTAATGTAGGTTTAATGCAAATGGCTGCCCTTTAGATGTACTGCACTTTAGTTGCCATAATCCTTCCCAATTCCAAATCTCTTTTCTTTGTTTTATTGCTTTAGAATAGAATAGAATTCTTTATTGGCCAAGTGTGATTGGACACACAAGGAATTTGTCTTTGGTGCATATGCTCTCAGTGTACATAAAAGACAAGATACATTCATCAAGAATCATGAGGTACAACACTTAATGATTGTCATAGGGTACAAATAAGCAATCAGGAAACAATCAATATTAATATACATTGTAAGGATACAAGCAACAAGTTACAGTCATAAGTGGGAGGAGATGGGTGATAGGAACGATGAGAAGACTATACAGGTCCTCAATGGAAGGCAGGTTGGTAGCAATTGTTTTTTCTGCAGTTCTAATTATCCATTGAAGTCTGTGTTCGCCTTGTTTGGTTGCAGAGCCAAACCAGACAGTTATAGAGGTGCAGATGACAGACTCAATAATTCCTCTTTATGGAACTGAATTACAATGTATAACATGTCTTCGTTAAACTTCAAAATTCCTAACTAATGTAAATTTAACTTTGAAAACATCGTCTCCTGGAATAAATGAAATCACATTAAAAAGAAAAGAAAAAAAACAGGACAAGACTAAACTTTGCTTAAAAGCAATGTCTAAGTTCCTTTTCATTTGGTCAAAATGACTAGCATAATTAGCAATATTATCTTATATCATAATATGGTACAATATTATTCAAAACATTATATCCTTTTCTTTCTGCCTTTTTATAGCAGAGCACTTGGTAACATTTCCAGAGTAAGGGATCAAGCCCTACATCCTGCAAGGCACAAATCTTTTTAAAAATATATGGAAAAGTTCAGGCATGATTTGGAGTAAAGCTTAAGTTGAACATTTGAATTATTGTTGCAAAGGATGCTGAAATTTAATAAATGATGAAAGATACTAATGAGAAATCATGGTACTCCTGATGTACCTGAATTATGTAAGTTTTATCAGAGTGAAAAGGGAAGGGAAGGGAAGGGACGGGGAGGGGAGGGGAGAACAGAGGAGAGGAGAGGAGAGGAGAGGGCAAACTGGACAGAAAGAATGTAATAAACCGTGAGAAATGAAGGGGAAAGAAAAACACATAACATTGGGATACAGAATGAGAAAGTGTGAATATTAAATAAATGAGATGAGAAAGAGAAATGGAGCAAGAGGAGAGTACGGTCACTTTGTAAGAATGAGGTGACTCACTGGAAGATATAAATCAAATTTTGGTGGTGGGACTCTAACGGGTTAGGAGGGACTATTTGGGAGCAGGAGATAGCCCAAAGCAAATGTACTCGCTCTCTCTCTCTCTCTCTCTCTCTCTCTCTCTCTCTCTCTCTCTCTCTCTCTCTCTCTCTCTCTCTCTCTCTCTCTCTCTCTCTCTCTCTCTCTCTCTCTCTCTCTCTCTCTCTCTCTCTCTCTTTTCCTGGAGCAGAAATTATGGGCATTTGCTTAGCTTCTGCTAGTGCATCAATTGTGGCCTTAACAAAGCAGGGGAACCTGAAGATGCTCACTCACACACTCCCAGTAAGTACAAAGTACAGTGACCCACACTGTCACAGCCTCAATTGTTTTGCAGTATGATTGCTGTAGGAGCCTGGTTATCATTTAAAATACTGAATATAGCCCAGAGTGCAATCTAGGGCCCACAAATATACTGCCCCCGCTTTACATACAATAACTGAAATTTCCTGTTGGACTAGAATCAATGAAGGACAACTAAATATAAATATGCTATTTGGGAATAATAGCTTATGTTTTCCCTTCCATTTTTCTGTTTTTTGTTTCCTTCAAACATCATGGACAGGCTAAAATGATGGGTTGTTAAAATTTGTAATGGAATCCCTACAACATATAAACTACTTGCAATTTAGTGTGAAGAAAATAAATCCAAATAACAATGCAATCCTTTGTGTGTTCACTTCACAGCTGTGTAGAAATAAGTCTTATTGGGTATATTACCTTCACACTTCCAAAATCAGTGCAATTGTATTTTAATGATATGGGTAGTAACACTGAAGTAGATTCAATCTCACCTTGTTTACTAATGAGGCTTATAACAAAGTACAATGTTTTGCAGTTGGTCTGAATTCTGAAAAACAAAGAGATATGCAAGCCAAAAACAAGAGTTTCTGTATGAAATATCCAGCTGAAATCTTGTGAATCTGTACCGTAGGTGGTAATATATAACACAAATCTTTGTATCTTTTTTTCTCTTTAAAGCTGTAGTTTTTGTAATCTCTGAGATAAGACAGGATGTTTTTCAAATTTCCCAGGTGATCTCTCACATCAAAATGCATTAAACTTGGTAACTAGGAGCAAGTAAATGCAATCACATGCTTGCTATTCAAGAGGCTATGCCCTGGTCAAGATGTTAAACAAACCAGTAGAGAACTTATGACTTTGATTACCAATGTTGGAACTGATGTTTCAGTCGATATGTCACTTAAAAACTAGTCCCGAAATCTCTTAAATTACTGTCAGGTTCAAAATTTAGGGAGACCAGAAGTATAAGGAACTGCATGGATGCATGAAGTCACAAAGAGCCATGCTTAGCTTAAGAAGGCTTTACAGGTAGTCCTCGACTTATGACCATTCGTTCAGCAACCCAGGGTTTCCCCCACCTTTTGAGGCACTTCATGATCCACATAGCATCCATAATGGGAAGAGCCAGGATTGCTTAATGACTGCTATGACCATAATTTTAGGCTCAATTGGGGTTGTAAGTTGGGAAGTCCAGAGATCAATACCTTCTATGAACTCACTCTTCAAAGATGTACTTTTTATATAGTTGTGTCTGATTTATGCCTTTGTTAAAGATGTTTTAGGATTATCAGGGAGACCTTCAGAGAAATAGTGATACTTACTCTCCTCACTAAAATAAGTATGCACCTGTGTTCCACAGATAATAGTGGCCATCAAGTGTACCTCAAGATTCATGGGAGCACTAGCTTTGCCTGCAGTAAATGACTACTAGATTTGCCCCCCTTCCTCCCGACATATATTAGCATCTCTTTACATCAGCAAAATACCTTCTGGCTTTCAGGTTTCAAAAATAGGACATCTGCAGAAAGCCAATATTTTGCCTAGAAATGTGCATTGTGACATCCAGATGCAAGCTCTGTCCTTTACATATTTCTGTGTAACATTACAACTCAAAAACACACGGGGCGGAGTGTCAGGATATCATGATCAGCAGTTTGTCATTTGTTTTCTCTACTATCTGCTGTGGGTATCCAGGTTTTCGAATGGGTTAGGGAATTGGAGGCAAAGTTCTGAAAATAAGATTTGAATTCTGACAGACTGACATTTTAAAAAAGAATGTTTGACAATGGAAGTGAGTTTTGTTACAACAAGAAGAGATAGCAATGATTGATCTGTTATTGTTTTGACTGATGTTTTAGTAAGGACTTAGAAGTTTCATAGGAAGTTTGCATTTTTGTTTTTTTAGATGTGTCCACCTTACTTTAGTTAAACTTTCATTGTAGTTTCCTTCATTTTTACTGCCATTTTAACTTTTACTTATCTTTTACGTTTGCTTTCTTTTTCCATTAAAGAGTCATCTATTTTTTCCTACTGTGACTTTTTCTTCTTTCTACCTAATGACTTGAAAGGCATTTTACCATTTTCCCTTACAGTAGAGGATTTAAGAGCAACTTGGAAATCATTTTCTACACGTTCGCATGTTCCCTGTACCAAGGACTGAAAATCATCAGAGTGAATTTGTTTGATTTAGCTAATCAAAACTTTGTAGCCACTAAGAATAGAAAAATAATTGTTATCACCTTAAAATTATTTTCTCCTTTCCTCTTGAAACATAAACATGCTTACATGGAGGTCTCCCCTTATATACTGTCCACATAACAAGAACCCTGAGAGTTAGCTTGTCTGATAAAGAATCACTGCCCATAAATTTTCCAATGAGCTATAAGGTTACAGAAGGACTTGAACTGGAGTACTCCAGTTCCACTCCAACATTTTCTTAACTATATTAAAGGTCCAGCTGAGGGGACAGGATGCTCTGCATTAATACTTCAAGTTTGTTCTTGACTTACCAACATTTGTTTAACAATTCAAAGTTACAATGGAACTCAGAAAAGTGGCTTAGGAATAGTTCTTGTGGTGTCCCTGAAGTCACACATTCAAAATTTGGTCAGTTCGCAACCAACACTTATTTATTATGGTTGCAGTATCCTGGGACATGTGATTGCTATTTGTGACTTTCCTAGGGAGCTGCTGTCAAGCAAAGTCAATGGGGGAAGCCGGATTCACTTAACAATGATATAACTTGCTTAATGATGACAGCAAAAAAGGTCACAAAATTGGAAACAATTCGCTTAATGACCTCATCATTTAATGATGGAAGTTCTGGTCCCAATTGTGGTCATAAAATGAGGACTACTTCTTTCAAAGTTTACTTTGAAAGTTCACCGAAAAATCTGGCCCTTTTTTCTTTTCCTTCCTTGTTTAAAAAGAACAATAACCACATTAATATTGTAATCGGGCAGCCATTTTGTTATATTTACTTTTATGTTTTTTAAAAATCTATCATCCAACTATTTATTTATCTATTTATCTATATCTGTGATGGCAAACCTATGGCATGCGTGCCAGACGTGTCACGCAGAGCCCTCTCTGTGGGCACGTGCGCCGTCACCAACTGCTCTTCCGGGTTCTGTGGCGCGCATGTGTGCCGGACAGCTACTCTCTTCCAGGTTCTGGTGCTCCGGCGTGCATGCGCGCACATGTGCACGCTCGCGCTCCAGTTTCGGCACTTGGTGCCAAAAAGGTTGGCACCAAATAGATAACTGATCTATATCTATCTATCTATCTATCTATCTATCTATCTATCTATCTATCTATCTATCTATCTATCTATCTATCTATCTATCTATCTATCTATCTATCTATCTATCTATCTATCTATCTATCTATCTATCTATCTATCTATCTATCTATCTATCTATCATCTTCTATTATATATTTATCTAGCTACCAGGAACTGCACATGCTTCTAAGTATGTCTTTCTTTAAAGTTAAAAATTGTTTATTTTATTGTATTGGGAAACTATAGGCTGCAGTGGAGAAAGGCAGGAGAAAAAAATTAGTGGTGTTCCTTACAACAGATACACATGGCCTTCTAAAGAGGGCCCCATAAGTTCATTAAGTCCAAGGTCTACAATTGCCTAGCTGCAGTTCTGATTCCAGAACTCACAGTTTTCCTATACAGAGCTGAAACTAATTTGGTTAAAAAGTCATTATCAGCTGTCTGGCATGCTGCTGGCTATTAACTCTGCAGCATGAAGTACCTTGCCCATCGTGCTGCAGGGAGTGGCAGCTTCTGATCCTTGAAATGAGAGCCATTTGGATGGGATGTAGGCTCACCACATTGCCAACATTCAGATAATTAACTGTTCCCTGCTTTGACAGCACTGTAATGTTTTTGCAAGAGACAGTAACAGTATTGTCTAGGGAGCTGTAATATGAATATGGACAACAATAATTAAATCTTCTAATGGCTAAGTGTCTTCATTATGCCTTTACACAAGATGCAGGGTGTATTCTTCACCCAGCATTAGACAGCTAGCCTAACTTCTGCTAAAAATAAACTGCACAACAAATGTATACACCAATGACAAAGATCCTTCAATTAGCCTCTCAATTAATTCAGTGCGAGCAAAATTTCTCATTATCACCAATAAGCCAGCAGGGTAATAGTCTGGGATCATTTTACAGATTACAGCTACCGTATAAGAGGTATCTGTTAATAGGCAGACTTCCATGCCGCTATAGTATTCTTCCTATCTTACCTATACATGAACACTTTGTGATAAAGTAAAGAATATTCTTACATGATAGTGTTGCATGAGTGGATGTGATATCCCAGAATATCCACAAATACACCCACTATTCATGGAAAGAAAAATATCAGGGAAATAAAATGTATAGTTCATAAGAATTTATTCCCTTTAGAAATAATATATGATGTAGACAAGGGACAATGCTACATCTAATAAGAGTGAGTCTTTTCACCAATTTTGCCATAATTTTTAAAGCATGGTTGTCTGGAAGAGGTTTTGAGATGTTTAATATGAAGAAATTCAATTTTGTAGAAGAAAGAGAAGAAACATGTTGTAGTATAAAGATCTGCTATAGGGAGACATTGCTAACTAATTTCCCCAAATATTTATTGCTTTGTGGAAGAGAGCAGGTATGCCAACAAAGCAGATGCACAAATCAAGCAAATGGATTAGCAGTATTTCTATAGTTTCTTGAGGTGGCACATAATGGATAGATCAACTGTAATTATGGAAGAACTCAAGGAGTATTTAGCTGCATCAGCATTATTATTCTTTATGTATTTCAAATAGGACTGTATAATGAAGCCAAATAGTGTTGAACTAACTTGATTCATATCTCCTAGAACAATGTTTTTTAATGTGTAGTCCTAGGACCCACCATCAGGGGCCTACAAAATCAAAATTATTTGCTAGCCTATGGTGAATAATAATACAATATTAAAATACCATCAAACAATAGTGAGAGGTTTTAGTGGCAGCAAATGCATTAATTTTAATTTTTAATATGGCACATAAGGTATTAACATTTTAATAAGGTAAATATTAATACATTTAACCCATACGAAGAAAAGCTCTTTTGGGGTCCTCCGTAATTTTTAAAAGTTTAACAAATATTATCATAGAGTAAGATCCAGAATGTAAATTTAGCTATTCTTCAGATCTTGAAATTTTCTATGAATTATGTTACATTTACAAATTTGTTTTTTCTAAAAGTGCATTTAAAAATGCACATTTTGTGAGACTTACTATACAAAATGCGCCCTGTTTACATTTTCTGAATAATTTCCATGCATACACAGATATAGATGGTTTTAACTCTATTATGAGTAGTATTGTGTATATGATCTAAACTTGTTTCTGAGGAAGGACTGTTCAACTTAGAATAATTTTCTAAGTATTGGCTGCATATTCTCTTGTCATGCAGTTTTGAAAAATCCCTGGAAAGTTCCCCAAATTATACAAACTGGCTAGGAATGTCCTTTAAGCAGTGGTAAAAATAAAATATAATTAGATTAATTGAATTTATATGACTGCTATTGCTATTGCTACACTATACACTGTGGTTCACAGCAACCAATAAAAACAGTAATGCACAAGAGGTCAACCTTCTCATCCAAGATCAAATATGCCCTTTCACCTTGTTGCTGCCTTCTTAGGTAAGAGCAATGCTCCATTTATACCCTGCCTCTGTCCTAGGGCCATGGATATCTGCCCACAAGTCCCCTGACTGCAATCTGTATTCATCCCAAATTTGCCATGCCTTGTCCAACATTGTAAACCAATCACATTGGCTGAACCTTATTCATGTCCACACTGGCACTATATTAAGGGAGACCCAAAAAATTTGCAGGGGTGATGGCGGTGGTGGCTTGTTTATATTGTATTTCTTTTTTCTTTAATGGGAGGTCATAAATACACACACACACACACACACACACACACACACTTTGGTATAATAACTTGAAAATTGAAATATAGTTTTGAATTCAGACTGAATTCAATCTGTTTGGGATATGGTTTGTTTATTAGAATTTAATTGGAGTTCAGTTTGGCACTCTGATTGACTGTAGCATGGCCTGCAGGAAAAACAACAATATACATGAAGGATATATTGTAGTGTGTACACATTTCATATAAGGTCAAGCTGTTGTATTCCCAGTGACCATTTTTATTTTCCCTGTTGACCCATCAGCAGAGAATATTGTGTTTACAGTGCAATTACTGGAAAAATGCCAGACCACAATGAAGGAAAAATTGGTAGCTGTTCTCTGAAGAGATTACTTACAATTGCTCTGAAACTAGGGTTTATAACTTTAACAGGATGAGGAATGGGAAAATGTAAGATTCTGATGTGAAAAGAATTGCTATGTCCAACTATTGCTTCATGTAATTTTATGACTATATGATGTGTTTACCTTTGTAATTGTTATATTTATAAAATACTTTGGATATTATCTCTCATTTAGACAATGGCCTTTTTCAATAGAGGAGGGTGATGTCATCAAACTTTGCTATAATTTCTGCTCTGAATTCAGGCTTACAATGCTTGCTTCCAGTCTAGGACTAACCTTAAAAATCCAAAGTACTTCTTCCACTTTGGATCGTAATCCAAATAAAACAACTTTCCCTTCCTGCTGAAATAGTGCAATTACCTACAAGCATCTCATCCTCTTTTCAGTTATTCTTATATTGCCAAAATCTGCCTTAACATTTCTTTGCCAGAGTTTTCCTATTCAGAGAAAAACAATTCGATTTTCTATCTTTTTTTTCTGACTGCTGGAGATATGACTGACAGAACATTCACATACAGTTATATGCCACCTCCTAGCTAAATAGAAATTTTCTTGCATGTTTTCCCTGTCAATTTTCATTCAAAGTAATGAAATAAAATTTGCTTTAGAGGTTTTTCAAAGGAGAAAAGAAATGTTTACAAAATTCTCATACAGTAAGTGAGATAGGACATTCTTGAATTTATTTAGTTACAAGATGGCCTCCACCACCAACTCAGCCACAAAATCAAGGGGCTTGGATAGGGCCACTGCTAGGAGAAATGCAGGAGGAAGTTTAGCAGAAAGCCCAATTCTCAAGGGTCTCACATCTGGTTATAGAAATAGCAATAACACTTCAACTTATATAGGACTTCATAGTGCTTTACACCACAGCACTCTCTTAGTGGTTTATAGAGTCAGCATATTACAATCTGGGTTCCTCATTTTACCAACCTCAGAAGAATGGAAGGCTGAGTCAACCTTGAGCTGGTCAGGATCAAACTCCAGCATTGGGCAGAGTCAGCCTGCAATACTACATTCTAACCACTGTGCCACCATGACTATGTTCAAGGCAGCTTCATTAAAGGCCACAATAGCACTGAAGGGTTGTAAGAAGAACCAATCAATTGCTACTGGAAAAAATATAGAAATACAGGCAGTCTGCTCCCTTGAGGTAATATTAACAAACAAAACTGTGTACTTTGGGTACATGATGTGAGCAGATAATCGACAAGAAGAAAGATTATGCTTGAAAAGATTGAAGAAAATAACAGAAGGAAAAGATTGGATAAAGTGGATAAGCAATATGAGATATATCATGAAAATATCCTTGGAGGACATATTCTGAGGATAGGTTAAATAAATTTAGGATGTTCAGTTGGAAATAAAAATGAGTTAGGGGAGTCACAATTGCTTTATTCAGGTAAAGGGAAGCGATATGTAAGATAAAGAAGATTAATATATTGAAATGGTAGATCAATTAGCCTTTTAGCATCTATCATCAACAGGATCAAGGAACAAGTAGTCAGGAAATATGCGTCAGATTAGCATTTGGCAGAGTAGCCATGAAGGCCTTGGAAAGCATGTTCAGATGCCATAGTATGTCTACACTTACAAAGTTCAGAATAGTGCAAGCCAAAGCATCCTCTGTCACATTCAATGAAAGTGAAAGTTGGACTTTGAAAAAGCGGGATAGGAAGAGCATTGACATTTTTTGAATTTTAGTGTTGGAGAAAATAGTCATGACCTATATTCCCAGGCCACAGAAACTAAGACCAGAAATAATGCAAAAAGAATACATTCTAAAAATCAAGTAGTAAAATAATTAAAAATCTCTTTCCAGGAAATAAAACTTGGAAATTGTCAAGTACATTTCTTGCTATTAATAATTCTTAAAATGCTGGAGGATACATTGCAAATCCCCCAGATTTTATAGGATAATAAACATCACAAACCCTGCAATGTAATTCTTTTTATATGAGTGAAACTTTTAAAATAAAAATTTAATAATTCTCCATTCTAGATATCAACAGTCACTAATATCAATACTCAATAAATGAGGCATAATTAGTGACACAGAACCTATCTGTAGGTGTTAGATGGATTCATTCTTAAGGTGACAACAGTGTATGGTTACATTACTTGGATTTTTCTTCTGCTCAGTACCCATATTCAATAAAAGGGGATAAATAATCAAATATAGAAAAGTAATTATATGTGAACCAAAGTGATGTAGGTGAAGCCAACTATATTTAGCTTTTTCCTATCTTTTTTGTTTCCTTATCTTCTTCTCTTGACAATCCAAAGATCCTGAGTTATATTAGATAGAATATAACTACACTCAATCCAAACCCCCAGTTTAGAAGTCCAGAAATATTAATAATATTATTACAATGATATCTATTTATTTAAAAATTACACCTCCCATCTCACCTAAGTGTCTCTGGGTGGTTTACAAACAACAATAAGCTTTGTCCTACTCCTTTAGTATTTCCTTTTATACCTTTGTTACAGAATCTGAAATCTAAAACAAATTCTATTTTATTTAAAATACTAATATTCTTTTAATACTGCAAACTGCCTCATCTGTAAATATATTTAACAATAAACATTCTCCATAGCTCACAGCAAAAAGCAGGCATATAAGCAAAAAAAACCACAGTAGAGTAACAATGGATGATAAAATTGATATTACCATTGATATTATAAACAACTTTGGAAGACTTTTTTTGCAAAGGATAGAATAAAACACTCATCATAAAACAATAACAATAAAATAAACAGATAAATACATTACAAAAATTAAAAATTGTCTGACACAAAATGGAGGAATAGGGGGACAGTTTCAAAGGAATGCATAAAGCATGCTGTCTACTATATCACAGAAAGAGGCAGAGTTAATTGCAAGAAAATGTAATATAAAAAAGTAATCTAGCAAGTCACAATTCTTGTCTTTAGTAATCAAATGATGCTAACCATATTGGATATATAAATAAATTGGACCAAGCAGCTTTGAGATCTTGAGGAGAAAGAGGAAAAGCAAGATTTCTACAGTTCATCCTCTGAATGACCATTTTCTGTTCTGCAATGCAACATCACTTCAGAAAGTTCATTTTAAATCTCTGAATACTAAATAACAATATAATTAGCGATAACCAATGGTTTGTATGAGCAAGACAAATGAGAATGTTTAAAAACAAATAGAAGAAAACTACCAAAGTTCCTGAGTGCAAAAGGGGGCTATATTAACACAGCATTATATATTAACATAGGTTGTCTTTATTTTTTGCTGGAACTTGAACTCAAATGTTCCTCTTATAGATGAAGCAAGCAGCTATAAGATGCAAACTATTCTGGGAAAAATCAATAATCATAATGCTTGTAACATTAATAAAATTAATATTGATAGAATATTCACTCTTATCTATATTTATTACTCGGTCACCTACAGAATAGAATATTAAGCATCTATTATATAAATTTCATTGTACAGAAATAATATATTAAATTAAATAATATATTTAATTAAAACTGAGAAATGTAACAGTAGATGGTCTATATTGCTAGGTTTAATAATAGGTTGAAGAACTGAGCTTGTTTATATTAATACTTCATTAATATATGTGTATATATGTGTATATATATGTATGTATGTATGTATGTATGTATATATGTATGTATGTATATATATATATATAGATAGATAGATAGATAGATAGATAGATAGATAGATAGATATAGATATAGAT
>QLTV01000043.1:818739-848969 GCA_003457575.1 Thermophis baileyi | reverse complement strand
GAGGACTCTTCTCGTGAAATATTTTTGGACTCTCTCAATTGTATTTTACATGGTTGGAATGCTCAGATATACAGTGGATTGTTCCAGTGAAGAACAGAATGTGTGAGCTACTTTGAATTTGTTATTTTGAAATGCTATCAACTCAGAATATTCTGATGGAGCATTTTGAATTGGCTGTTCTTTTCTTGAGCTCAAAACAAAACACATATGCTATTTCATACATGGCCTATTTCCTGTCTTTTTCTAATTTAGGTTTCTGGTGATTTTGTAAGCCTAGCAGACTTGATTTTTATTTTTATTTCTTAAAAAAAGAAACCATGTAAAATATATCAGCTTTTTATTTCAGGGTATTTTGTTTAATTTGCTCATAACTGCTGCTCTTCAATGCTATATTGCAGTAGCCGCTCATTATTAAGAACAAATTGCCTATTTGCCTCTATATATGCATTTATTAAGCTACTCAAAGAAAGTATTGCATCTGCATTTTGAGTGCTTGAATAAGAGATAACCTACAATAGTTAGTTGAATGCATATATAAGTGCTTTCAATATTTGACTATTGTTCATTTAATATTTATTATTTGTGGACATGTGATTGACTAAGAAAAATATCTGTTAAGTATATATAGCAAATACATACAATACTTTGGGAAGAGCTTGAAAAATTCCACATATGCAATGAGACTGCACCAAACATCTGCAGATCTTACACAGGTACAATTATTACTGGCAGCAAATAAACTCAGTCCTCAATTTTATTGAGTAAATGGTCCATATTAAAACTTAGGGAAAGACTGCTATAGTACAGTAGTTTGCAAACAATTCTGCAGCTTAGTTGAAGAATACATCCGAATTTATAGAGAATAACATCAACATTCTGTACATTGAATACTATAGTAATTTTATACTTGTGAACTAGACTAAGAAACAAATTATAATGTGTTTACCTTGTTGCTTGGCAACATTTCAGTTGAAGCTGTTAACTGACTTTGCACCAGCGGTGGGTTGCTCCCAGTTCGGCCCAGTTCGGCGAACCGGTAGCGGCGGCGGTGGGAGGCTCCGCCCACCCACCTGGGATGCTTCTGCGCATGCACAGAAGCGTCCCGTGCACGCACAAGCAAACCAGTAGCAACGGGATTTACAACCCACTACTGCTTTGCACCCAATTGACCCCTACAATTAATCCTTAAAACTTCAAGGAGACATCAACCATTCTTGGGTGTGATTCATGCTATAGCAAAATAGATGATAATACATTATATTGTTTTTATCTTCCATATCACTGAGCTGGCTTTATGGATAGTTGACCTTTTTATGTCTTTTATTTCATTTGTTTACAATGGATATTTTATTTTATTTTATCATAGTGTATTTATTTCTTAATTCTCTGTTTCATTGGTACATTTTATTGTCTTTTTAAATAAATATACTATAAACAGTTTGTCTGATTGCCGCAGGTATATATCAATTGAAATTAAAACAATAAATAATTATTGTATTAAATTGATCAGATATTGTTAGAAGTCTGAATATATTCTAAATCAGTACTTCTCATTGCTGTAGTGGAGGATTAGGAATTTTTAAAATTTAAGACCAAATGTTTGTAACGTACAATAAAAATGAATTATTAGAAAAGTAATATTAAAAAAAAATTACATACAAAATGCAATTAATTATTAGCTTCAACAAACATAAAATTACATTTCAACAAATATAATTAGAACAAGTCTAATGTAGGAAAAAATAATTGCTAATATACAAAATTACTATTACAGTTGTAACTTTTTATTGTTTTGTATTTGTAACTAAATAAAATGTACAGTAGTGAGAGAAATAGTGATTCCTCATATTAGATGCCTATATGCACATTTTGATTGAACACTGTGCATATCAATATTTAATAATTAATAACAATATTAACTTTAATAATTTAATGCAATGGAATAATTTAATAAAGTAATATTGAATTAATATTTTAATGTGACAAGTGAGATTGCTTCTGGTTTCTTAATTTATCTAATCTAGGTTGAATTGATGACAATTTACTTGTAGGGGATAATGTATATCTAAGGTGGCTCTAGTAATTTCATAAATTATGTTGTTTGGAACTGAAGAAGAGATTTTAAAGCTGTTTTAGCAATTTCAGGATATTTATTTTTAACTTTTATCTAAAATGAGGCAAGTGATGCTATATTTTAATAATTCATCTTTATTCCTTTATTAGTAGCCGATTCCAATAATTTTTATTGTAAAATCACAGTTTAATTTAAATTATCTTTTGATGAAATAAATGGATTCTGAGTACATGAATTCCTTATGGGTGGATCTTCCTTTACAAATGAAGGCATTCATTTATGAATGAAGAAATTTCATAAAGTTCTATTAAATTCAGAAGTTTTTTTGGTAATAAATTTTCACAGATGTGTAAGACTTCATTGATAATTGTTGTTAAATTTGGAAACACATCATAACAATCTCTAGAAATATTGTTGTTCCAAATCCCTAAATTTCATTTTTGGCAAAACATACTGCATTCCTTGTATGTAAGCATTGTGATAATAAAAACACCAAAGGTATCAGACAAATAAGCAAATCTGGATATCGAATTCATATCTGGAAGTAAACTGGTTTCTTACATTACAGGAACACTAAGAGTTTCTTCATAGTTCAATTTTTATTAGAATTTTTCCCCACATAAACATACCTCAGCATGCAATAACTTCCCCTCCTCCTTGTTATTATTATTGTTGTTATTATTATTAATTCATTTTAGCATAAGTCACAATTTTTACTATGTCTCTAAGCACACTATTAATTCAGCTGACTTTATATATTTATTAATGGGACTTCCTTGATGAAAGAAGCAGAGTATTCTGACCCAATCTTTAATTTAGCATAGTTAAATTAATTTAATTAATCTTTAATTTAGTGTAGTTAATTCAGTTTAGTTATAAAAATAAATAAATGCTTATATCACTCTGTATATACTTTGGTTTAAGTTGTCAAAATAGCAACTGTAATGTGCTATGTTACATCACTTCTATTGCGCATGACTGTAACACATGTGTAACATATGTGACTGTAACATATGTCATTCAATACAAGTTTGACAACTGAAGGTAAATCCATAATGAAATCATTGTATGGCCCTTACTACTGTTTGTCACTGACAATGATGGCAACTTGCATTTAGGACACAGCTAATATGAATTCCATCCAGCTAAAAATATTAATATAAAGCCACGGTATAATTTTAATTGCCTGTGGAAAAATAGATATTTACCTGGCTCCAGAAGAACATGGGCTTTTTTGGGGGGAGGGGGGAGTTGTGTTTCACAACTGAGAGATCACTTCTGAACAGCTTTTTTCTCACAGACATTTACATTATAATTTTGCATAAGTGTAAGTATGTATGTGCTTTACTTGACAAGCAAAATAGCATTTGACAGTTTTCTATAAGGGATCTGGTGGAAAGAAAGGGAAGGGAAGGGAAGGGAAGGGAAGGGAAGGGAAGGGAAGGGAAGGGAAGAAAATTCTTCCCACAAAAATTTTGTTAAAATGGTTCCCCTTAATTGAAACATGAGAAAGCAGAGAGGTTTCAATCTGCTAGAGAAAGGATAGTTGTATCAGGAAAGATGGACTTCTGACTGACGACTCTGCCATCTTTAAATTAACTGAGTGTGAAAACCGCTTATGAACATAATTTTTTTTTCATCAGACTTGAATGAGAATGTGTATACACACACACACACACACACACACACACACACCTGATAAATTCAGGATCAGTTGCATTTGTGAAACTTTACGAAGCATCAGAACATTAAATAATGGATCTCTTGCGATCATTTGTTTGACCATCAGAATATCCTCTGATGTGTTTTTCAAGCCCAAACTTGTTTGAATCTTCGGGGTTACTGTATGCCACTATAATGGAAAAATTAAACATAATGTCATTCAGCTTCAAAGCAATAATTATTTAGCAGATCTGTCCAAAAAAGTATAGTTGAATCTGCACAAAATTCTATTAGTTAAGTAAGAATAGTCACCAGGCTCTCTTAAAATTAAGTTTGAAATCACTCCTTCATATTGGATTATGACTGATCGTATTATTTTATGTTTTCAGGAAAACTGTGTTCTTCTATGGTTACAGATTTGAATTTGCTATTCTGTAGCTGTGAAACGGGTTAGATTATTTTAGATGGCAAACACTAGACATTTCTTAAATTGAGAGGAAATAGGAATTTTACTGTTAGCCCATTCAGTTTATAACTTCTTTTTCCTGATTTGACACACGAAACCAAAATGAAATATCTTACTTAGTGCTGGATCATCTCATTTACAGTGCCTCTATGAAATCTTCTGTCATACAGTGTTAACCAGAAATCATTGTTGCCTCTGGCAATGTTGATGATAGGAAGACATAGGTTGCATTGGGCCTCATTATTTCGCATTTTTTTTAACCTCATGATATTACTGTAATAGGTCATTACTGCACTTGTTACAGAGAAATGGATTTGAGTAAGTGATTCACAGCAACTTGTTTTCCAGAGGATTACTGTTTGTACATTGAATCTACAATGCCCTGTCACTTCATCAGAGTCTGATCCTGTGAAGGGGGGGGGGAACCCCTATTTACTGAGAGCAGCAGGAATTGGATGACATATGCTGACAGCTCTGGTTTATACTGTAATGTTAATGGGAGATTAAATAATACCAGGATTACAAAGCAAATTGTCATGCATGCAAGAAATAAAAACTGAATTTGTCCAATGCTTTTTTGACAAAGAGTTGAAAAAAGAACTGATAATTTCCTTGTCCCTCAAATATTTTTCCACCTCTTGTGTTTCCCAGAAACAACAAATGATAAAGAAAAGAAACAAATCGCAAGTGTTTACTTGGGTTATTATTTTGAATTTGCTTGCTTCTGAATCTCTGAAGTGTACTTAAATGTGTCTCTCCCTCTTTTTTTTTAAAGTCCTTTTTGTTTTAAAGCTGCGATTTAGAAATCAAGCATAAAAAGTATCTCAATGACTATAAAAGTGCCTTATCAAAGTGTGATTTTTAATGGAAAGATTGCTGTAAGATTTATCTTTGCTGCTCAGAAATTGCACTGTTATAATAAGGGTTAAGGCTCAATTGTTCACTCTACAGAAGCAATAACTTTCTCTCATTGGAATGTGAAAATAAACCCCTGTGAATAATATGACACAGAAGACTTAAGTTGTTTCATTGCAACAGCTAGTCTCTCTCTCTCTCTCTCTCTCTCTCTCTCTCTCTCTCCCCCCCTCCCCTCTTCCAGCCCTCTACCTTCAGCAAAAGCTATTCTGAGGTCTTATAGTGTAGCTCTCTTGAAAAATTACACGGGCTTGCCAAATATCTTAATGACTTTTCTCTCAGCAGTTGGTAATGGTGAAATGTTATTCCAGTAACCATAATGTTTCTCATAAAACAATTGCATACAAGATGTACTGTACTTCTATTTTAGTGAGATCTTCGATCAGCCGTGTCCTGCCAGTAGCCATTTACCATTTTACAGCAAACTGCTTACCAGTCCTTCAAGTGTAATATTGCAGGAACAGTGAAGAAATGTGTGATTAAGAACATTCACTGAGAGGGGACCATTTAGTATATACTTGGCTGCAAAACAAACCGGCCTGCACATATGTAGGCGCTCATCACCCAAATGACAGTTCTATGTGGTCATTTAATTTTATGATCTCAATTCTCGCATATATTGCTAACATAAATATAGTATCCTCCTGCCGGGAGGTCTGCTGGGTGTGATAAAATCAGTGAGACCTCAATGGGTTCAAATGGACATCTTTTATAATTATTGCTATAAAATTTCTTGACAATGCATTCTTGTTGTCCAATGGGTAAAGAAAACGATTTTCCGAAAGAATGAGTTTCAACAAAGAGGCCAGCATTGCTTGGGCATGCATTCCTGTGATCAGAGCATATTTAAATTGCCTCAGTTACTTTTACCTATTGGATATAAAGATATGTGCTTGAAATAATGTACAAAAATCAGAAAGTTGATTTCTCCCATTCATGTCATATTTTAATTTGGCCTGTAGCCTGGCAAAACAACCATATTATTGAGTGGTTGATATTAATTTGTAGCTTAATTCAATTAAGGTCATTTTTCAGAATTACTAAATTTTCTTTCTCTTTCTCATCTGATACAGACCAGAAAGATTAATATGAAAGCAGAGAAATTCAAAGCAAATATGCATATCATCAATAATTTTAACATTCTCTTTTTGCTGTTTCAGCAGAGTAAGGAAGATACTCAGGGATGATTCACACCCTGGCCAGTGTTTCTTTTCACTTTTAGCATCGGGCAGAAGACACAGAAGTATAGCCAGCCGGACAAACAGGTTTAACAACAGCTTCTACCCATGGGCTGTCAGACTCCTAAACATTCTATAGCACCACAAACAGATTAATATGATGAATTTCATTGGTGCCAGTGTAGTGTGTAATATGTATATGCCATGATATAAGATCATACACCAGAGTAATATACATGTTGCACAGAATATGACGTACATATGGAAACGTATGACTAGTTTTTTTCCAAACTACTTGTATAAGGATTATTCTTTATATTATTCATGTTGTCTTGTATTCTTGTATGGACTGCACCAGTAGAGGCTAAACCAATTTCATTGTATACATGATGTACAATGACAATAAAGGCTTTGAACTTCGAACTTGAAATTTTGGGGCCCAGATCTCTTCTTGCTATAACCAAAACAGAAAGAGAAAGTGTTATTCTTCCTGCAAATTTCCAAAGTCCTATCATTCCATTTATTTGGCTACATTGAAGTCCCAGTTAAGATGGTAATGATTACATATACTGTAATGAAAATATAAACACACAATCTTCACTTTTCCATGAATAGGATCAAAAGAAGAGGAAGAAGCAGGAGCAGCAGCTGTGCACTATGAGATAGAAAAATATTATGTTTTTTTTAAAAAATTAAAATATCTAATCTTCCAGAATCTTTCAGTGTAACATACAGCTATCAATTTATACATGGCCAGGGGTGGGTTCTAACTTACCTTGCTGCCGGTTCGCTTCCTCCCGCGCCGCGTGGCCTTGCCTCTTGGGCATGCGCGCGTCTCGTGGGCGCGCGTGCATGCGCAGTAAAAAAATAATAAAAAAATAAAAAAAATAAAAAAATGCCAAAAACAAGATGGCGATGCATGTGCAGTGCCAGAAACTCGGCTTCTGTGCATGCGCAGAAAAAAAAAAAATTAAGGTTTTTTTTAAAAAAAAAAATAATTCAAAAAAATTCAAAAAAAAAAAAAGATGGCGGCGCCCATGGACCAGCACCGACCGAACCAGATTGGTGATGTCATCGTGACATCACCAGCAGGTCGCTACAAGTTTGGGAGAACCAGTCCAAACCGGGAGGAACCCACCTCTGTACATGGCTCAATAAACGAAATCTGAACCTCCCTAGCAGTCTCCCCAACTTAGTGCCTAGAGAGATCTTTGAATATAACTTCCATCATTCTCAGCTATTCAGACATTCAGTGTTGAAAAAGAAGTTCCCTGGTTTAAGACCTTGTGTTAAAAGTAAACAGTTGGGATGAAATACAATATGAATGGTATATTTTCTCATTACTATACAGGCTGAGGTGGTTGAATAAAATATGTCACAGAAGAATCCGAGAAACCTTCTTCATATGCATGAAATGATTTCTGGAGGTAGGATAATCCTCTACAGCAGTACCAACATCTTGAATTTGGCTGTTTTCATTGATAATGGCCAAACATGTAGAGTCATAAACAAGTTTGAATTTTAAACTTACAATCTCATACAAACAAGCAATCTCATAGTAGTAGAAAAGACAGGTAACATTAAAAATGGAGGTGCAATGAAGCCCTCTGTACACATAGTAATTCATACAATTAGTACAGAAAAGGACTGTGAAATAAAGAGAAATAAAACTACAGAGCAGATATAATGGTATATCATAATTAAAATTTTATGTACAGCTTAGCTGTTTATCACACTTGCTGACATAGTAAGTTAGTCATTTTTTTGCATGTGTATGAGTCCCAGTTGAACAATCCCATCTTACATTAAAGAATGCTTCAATGTTGGAAGTGGCCATCTATCTTCTAGGGGACACTTTGCCTAATATCTACCTAAAGTGATTAAAATTCAAATGCAAAAATTGAAATACTTTCAACAATGCCAACACCTTGCTGTAACAGCATTGAAAGTGGTGATTAGATGATTCAACCTTTCTTGAAACCCTTGGAATATTATCCAATCTCACAAGAGATAAACAAAACTTTATTTTTTTTTAAAAAAAGAAATGTTAAAAACAATTCTTTAAAACTTTTTATATAAATAGATTCATTGTGGAACCAGATAAATTACAGAACTGTCATACAACAAGTTGGCAAATTAGTAAAAAAATCCAAAAGATAGTATATTAGGATAGATAGATCATAAAGAGACACTGATATGCTAAAAATGAAAGATTCTACCAGAACACCTGAAAAGATTGTGATTTCAAATTATTATTACAAATCAAAGATATTGAAAGAGAACTTTAAACAGCACTTCATAAACAGCCTGAAGTATATTTAAAATCTGACATTAAATACACAATATAGCAATGAGCCCAAAGAAGTGAAAAAAAAAAATCTAAAACCTAGGCAAATTTCTGGTTATCCATTTCTACAGAAATACAAGACTCCTGAAGCAAATGTTCTTGGACTGTTCCAGCTTCTTGAAGATTACAGTACTTTAATAAGAGATTGCTGGGATATCACCTTCCCTTGGTTTTGCTTTCTAGCAGCCTCTCTCCCTGAACTTTTAAGATAAGTTCTACCCTTTGTTTTAAAAGGACTAAACCTTTTTTAAAATCCAATAGGAGGTGGGGTTGGATATGTATGTGACAAAGAGATGTGTATTGTGCATCTGTGCCTGCAGTCTACACTGGCATGCAGGCAACTTTTACAACAGTATTATACTTCAGGAATATTAAAGAGAAAATCTTCATGCAACTTGGAATACATTTAAATGCGTTGTTAAATTGTCATCTTCAGACACAAAATACAAATAAGAAGCAACTGTAGGCTACTCATGTTTGAAGATTATGTTACATCAAATAATGTTATAATTTGTTCTTCCTTGCCTAAAATTGGAATCAAATACTTGCAAAATGCATTTGCTTTGAAGTAATTAAAATGAAGTATTCACTGACCATAATAAATAGGCATCTATGGACTGCATTATAATGAGGACTGATAAGGTAAAACACATTACTCCCAGCAATTTTTTTTCCACAAAACACTGTTATTAATTTTTCCTAAAATTTAAACTGCATCATATTTGGGTTTTTTCTGCATCTAACAAGATTATGTTTGCTGATTCAGTTTTTCTGAATGTATACTGTATATAAAATGTTGATTTATATTCTAATAGTACCTCATACTTGCAAATCATTTTTTATCACATTTAAATATGGCTTCATCAAATGCTTGTAGGTAGCTTACAACCAAGGGAGTATTTAAAAAGAGAACATTAATCCATTATAATATACTGTATATGTAGAACTTGGAGGAAAAATATCCTGCTTTTTTATTTCAGTACTTTTATACCTTACTCCACTCACTGGGCTGGCTAGTTTGCCTTGCACCCAAATGAGTGTCAATCGACCAATGTCAAACATTGTCATGTGCTCTTCAATTGATGATTGCCCAGAGGCCTGAAAGCAGAGATGATCCACACTATCCATTGTTCTTGTATCCAGTCTTCTAACTTGGGGAACTCTGAAGACTCCACAGTCCCCAATCAATCCACCACAACCACCACAAATCTGCAAAACCTTGTTCACCTGCAATCTTTGACATCTTCCACAAAGGCTGATTTGTTTCAGTTCTCTTTAGTACTTCATATATCTTCTAAGAAAAGAGGGAGCGATAAGCAGAGATTGATGTATAGATAAGTAGATAGACTGAAAGATAATATAGCTGCCAGTAACATGACCAGTAGTATATTGTGGAAAGGTTTTGGGTTATTTGCTTTCCTAAATGTGAAAATTCTGGGAGATTTTCTTGAGACGTCAAACAGGTAATATTTTTCTTCGATTTGGTGACTGAAGAGTTCCATAGGTTTCTTTCTTTCCTCTTCTTTGGAGAACCCAGGTTTCAAATTTAGATAGGGCTGAAGCCTGACAACCATCACAATAAAGTTTAGTAAATTTATTTATAACTATCTACAGTATATGAATTGGAGAATAGAATCTTTAGAGTGGCAATCTAGAATTATTTATTTATTTATTTATTTATTTAAATTTAAACCAGCCTGACTCCAACAAATAAACTATAAAATAATATAGCTTGATATCCTGATTATTGAAGGGACTATTGTATGTGTTAAGAAACTTAAGGGAGGTAATTTTGTTTTAAAATGTTTTCCAAAGTTAATATGAAAACTATGACACAGATAACAGAAGCTAGAGAACTTTAAAAGGGTTTCTGGTGATGCCAATAATTTGCAAAGAGCTCATATGTTAGAAAAATAAGATTTTTTTTCCAGATCTGCCACTGCACTAGATTTATATAAGTCAGAAAGTTGTATAATCATCCCACACTATCTCCCCTATTTGTACTCTGTGTAATAAGCACAGTAGGTGGTAACTGGTTACCAAAATGCTTGCCCTAATGCTGTTAGGTGGGCCTTTCGCCTACCATTTGGAGGCACTCAGGCTTTTCCAAAATGGGTGATTTTATCTTCCTTCTCGATTGATTCTTATTTTTGTTAATCCAGAAAAAGGTTTAGATGGGAGGGGGAAAGTGTGGGGATGGGGAATAATGGGAAGAAAAGTGGTATCAGAGAAGAGAGGGGGAATGAAGCTCCATCTTGTTCGTTTCACATTTTTAGATTTCCGCACCATAACATATTAAATAAAATAAATGCAGGAATCTTATTGGGAAAATGTATTATCTCCTTTACGAGATTTTCCTAAACTCTTTCTCTGTGTGTATCACATTCCACACACAGGTTAAACTGTAGTGCAAAAATGCTTCTTTGGTATTTTCCTGAATCTCTCTTACATATATGTGAAAAGAACATCACCTGTCTATTGTTATCAAGGGCTACCTCATCAGTCATTTCTTCTCTCTGCTCCATAGAGTGGTGTCACATGACTTGGACAGTGATATGCAGAAACAAATTGCCTGCATTTTTTTAAAAAAAAACTACCAGGTCTCATTCAATTTGATGAAAGAAATTTTACTTTATAATGTTTTTTTTTTAAGGAAAAGAGAATTTCATGGAGATTCTCAGAGGAGGAATAAGGTGTTCTTACGAGAACTTAATGATGAGATGGTAAAGGGCTGTGTAAAAATGTCTTGTCTTATGCAATCATCTCACCAGGAGTTCCAGCTTTCCTTACTTTGCACGTTTCCATTAAGTCTCAAAGAAAGACATTCTGAAAGAGCTCCTTCCATAGGCCTTTTTCAAACCAGATAGTGTGGGCAACAAAGGAGACTTTGGAATGAGTGAAAGAGGCCTCATGGAAAATAACATCAGCCAAATATCAAGCTCTCAAGTGAAGTGAACTTCAAAAATGCCATCAGTAGAAGTTAGAAACAAATTCTCAAACAACTGGAGAATAAAATTGAAAACTAAAAAACCCTTTCACTGGGAATAAATATTTTGTGAACTTTCCAGGCAGATTTCAGGAGAGCATCAGAGATTCATAAACTAATGGTACTTTGACTTATAAGACAGCCTTACCCATTGCAAATGAATTGGCCCAACTTATTCCCAGTAGCCATAAACTTTAAAGAAAGTCGCAAACAAAATCTTTGAATATTTCAAAACATTCTGCATGGCAATGTTGCTTTAAAATTAATTTATAAAAATCAATAGAACAGAATAATATGTTTGTCTTTAGTGCATTAATACTGACTGTATATTTAGGCTCACTTGCATATACCTAGTGCAAGCACTGATTACATACCGCTTCTTCCCTCTCTCCAGGTGATATTGGTACATAGAAAAGTTTGCAAATTACTCTAAATTTGTTGAATAGAGAAAATGAAATCTTTTCATTCAAGGATAATTTTTTCTACTTTTGCAAAAAAAGTAAAATACCATTTGCATGAGAGGATACATTCTCCACTACACTGTAGCATAAAGGACCACAATTAACTTGCAAGCAGCAATCAATGCAGTTGTATTCTAAAAGGTACCAAGAAGGTTTCTGTGAGATGGGGCCTTTTCAAATTAGAAGTAAAATCATGAATAATTATATCACAATTGATACTACCTCCCAGAATGTATTAAATCTGATCATACCCAGGATCTTATTTATGAAAATTGTCTGGGGTGCAAACTTGAGACAAACTCTTCACATGGAAATTCAAATAAATAAAATCCTTGGAAAATGACAGAAGTTATCAACAGGCTATATCCATATCACTGCCCAACTCAATCACTTTTTAGCTTTGTCTGGGTATATAAGGAAAGCTATGATGCTAAGAGCCGTTGTGGTGCAGTGGTTAGAATGCAGTATTGCAGGCTAATTCTGCCGACTGCCAGAAGTTCGATTCTCACTGACTCAGCCTTCCATCCTTCCGAAGTCGGTAAAATGAGGACCCAGATTGTTGAGGGCAATATGCTGACTCTATAAACCACTTAGAGAGGGCTGTAAAGCACTATGAAACGGTATATAAGTCTAAGCTATTGCTATTGTTATTTTAGGCTCTGCAAAGCCAGGTAGTATAATTGAAGTTTATATTACTTATGAAATTTCTCTGCAGTGATTCAAATCCACTTGACTTGTGGTCTCAAAGTGATTGGAAGATTCAGTTCAAATATCCAGTTTCAAGTCAAGTGGCCACTGAATTTTCCTCAATTTGAAGCATCCCTTTCAAAACTTCACAGAGTCATATTAGTAACTTGGGAATGTAAGTGAATGTGAATAGAGCAGTTGGAGCTAGGGTTCTCTGTGTTGTGTAAACTAAGACAGAAAGTATCTTTAAAACATAGTATGCTCAAAACATACTTTTTTATAAATCTCTGCTTCTTCTAGAGAATTAAAATTATGTAATGTGCTAAAATTTTGTCCCCATCACTCTCCCAGTTGCGTCAATCTATGTGAGAAAGGGTATTTGGAAGAGGGGAGGGGAGGGAAGGGAAGAGAAGGGAAGGAGGCTACTGAAGCATTTTGTGAATGTTAAAAATGCAACAGTTGTCTGTATCTTTTCACCATGGCAGTGAAATGTGCAAATTTATTATCAATAAAATCTATGACATATTTATGTTTTAACTACTGTACATTCTAGTAGTTAACCAGTTGTTGTTTGGGATCAGTCAGGGCAAAACTGCATGGCTCTTGGTAAAACATCATTGGGAGACTGAAAATGTTCTTTAGAAATGCAAACCATCCACTGAGCAGGCTGGAAGGTGGTCTGACTCTTATATCTTTCACTGATGAGAGATGACTTATGTGGGCGGTTGAACATTGGTAGTGATTATAATTTAAAATGCTGAACTCTTATTAAAGTTTATGATGTTCTGGTTATATTTATTGCCATCTAGTGGTTCACATCAAAATAGTTAAGCTTTGTTAAAGAAAAAATAAATCATAATAAACTTTAGGAAGAAATAGTATTATGTACAATTATTTAGCTTATAAAAATAAAAAAAATTGTGTCATAAGATAAATCACTCATCAAATATACATTATTTTTAAAGATATATTTGACAAGAATAGGTTTTCTTGTACAATACTCGAAGAGTCTACTATTTTAAAGGAACCCGTTGTTTTCAGATTTCAATCACAGAAGAACTTAAGAAACATATTTGGATCTTAGTACAGAGTGACTTAGTACATTTGACTTAGCACACTTGTAGACCTATTTATAATATATTTGAGTTTTCCTTCAGCTATAGTCTGGAATACTGGTGTTAATGAATGCTATCATTCATAATGAAACATGAACTTTAACCATTTCAAGCCAAGTACTTTTCCTTTATGATTAAAACAAAGTATTATGAACAAAACATCCAATTAAAGAAAGTTAACAATAATGTATTCTTCGTGAATTGTGGAATGTGAAATAATTGGAAATTGAAATAAACCAACTGAATAATTGTTCCATAAAACTAACAAATCAGTAATGATGTGATAATGTTGATTTGAAAATGAAATCAGCCGTAATATTAACAATATTTTTACTTTCCACTCTTTCTCTGACTTAAATTGTACCTTCAGCTGGAATAAAACTTCTTAAATGCATATTTTTTTAGCAAATTATATTAGAAGAAGGAAAAAAGATAATTAAAAGTGATGACAAAAGAATGAGTGAGAATACTAGTAACAGTATTTCAATTTACCTTCTGCTCGCTGTTCAAATTACTTTTTTATTATTATGTATAAATCCATAAATCCAACTCTTCCAGAGTTTAGATAGCTGTATTTCATTCAATTTGTCAGGGAGACTTAGCTGAAAGATAGTGACTGTCCCAAGACCATCCAATGACCCTCAGGACTAGGGAATTTTCTCCGTGGTTCTAATTTGACATGCCACTGCCAATGGTTCTCTAAAGCATTGAATTCTGTGGAAGATTACTTAGACAAGACACTTGAAATATCTATCCCAAAAAGTTGCTGGAGCAACAATTCATTTATTACATATTTTCTACTCATTTTGAAGCCCTTAATTCTGCAGCTAAGGAATGTATCTATAAAGTATTTAGGAGCCCACTTGAAGAAGACTTCATTTACTTGAATTTCATTTTTGTTTCAAATAAGACGTTTCAGGAAAAAAGTGCCTTTGTGAATTAGTTAATACTGGGCCCATAAATTCTTCCTTGAACAAGGTCTAGGCGTACCTTTCTCATTAAAACATTAAAAAAAACTACAACTTTCTCTCTCAAGTAGATAATCAATCACGTTTTTAATGTGACAGTACTTAACTCAAAATGTATTAATTAAAATCTACCTCTTAATTCTAGTCTTTAGTGTGTTTATACTTTTATTTTTGCCTACAAACTGAGAAGTACACGTTTAAACTTAAATAATATAGTTCTACACCTCTGCACTCCTTATATAATTATTTCATCTTATGTCACAAACTTTATTTAAATTATGTAGATAGCATCCAAATCAGTATGATCATTAGTTTTTTAACATCAACTATGCCAATTTCCCCAGGAACCTTCTTATGTCTGCTCTTTAATACAACTGCTATTTTTTTTTACTTATTTCAAATAGTTAATTTACTTATTACTTTTTACTTTCCAAATTGTTTTTAAATTCTTTTAGAATTTAATAGAATATTGATGCTGAATGAATACAGATTTAATACAAATGTGACTAATCAGTATGAAATAAGGATGGTTTAGTCATACAAAAAGAATGAATGAGGATCAAAATGCAAAATAAACATATAATGGAAGAGTGAATAAGGTGAAAGGAAGTGAACGGCTGATGAAGTACAGTTGGATGGAGTTGGTGAGGTCTTCAGAAAAAGAAAGATGAGAAGTTCAAACTTCGAAAGGCAATATATGAAATAAGTGTATGTAGGTGATAAACAGAAATGTATGGAAAAAAATATTGAATAGTACTGGGATATGAATAAACTAGATTTAGCAACATTCATTTTTACTCTTTTGGCTTTATATTTTTTATTTTTTTTCTTAGATTTTCATATTATTGCTTATTTTTAAAGGGAACAGCATGATGGATATGTATATTTGTGGGCATTTTCAATAGTTCTTTGCTGAATATTTTATAACAAATGATATTGTTTTGAGAGGGGATTTGCCTGTCCCATAGGCAATTTTAATAAAGCTAATTCAGGTAAATGGGTTCTTAAGGGCTCTTAGTCTAGCAGCCTGTTTCAGGACTTCCATATTTTTTGGATATGGTATACATAGAGAGAGGCAAATCTAAAAAAAATAAAAAAAATCAGTGGTCTATATTTTGTCACCTTCCTTTTCTGTCACATTGTACAGTATACTGTAGTTCTCTAGCAAATTTTGGAGAGATGCTGGTGGTCACACAATCCATGGAATCTCCACTTGCATACTCCTACTGCAAATAAAAAAGACTGAAGGAGAGAAGTAAGAATCACCTGCAACTCTCTTTATAACTGTGGGAACATTAGCTAAATA
The DNA here is from genome assembly GCA_003457575.1 of Thermophis baileyi. NCBI lineage: Eukaryota > Metazoa > Chordata > Lepidosauria > Squamata > Dipsadidae > Thermophis > Thermophis baileyi. Next base: position 832,804 of record QLTV01000043.1, on the reverse strand, counting down.
AATTCTCCTAACAAATGCCAAATAGTTACAAATTATAATGTTTATTACATGTCCTGCTAATGTTAGTAAGTGGGTATGTGAATGTGATTTATAATTTGAAATATGTATTACATGTTTTAAAAAGCTTTTTATTTTATTTTATCCATATATGAATGATATGTGTGCATACATGCAGTATACAGTACATGTTTGTGCATTTATGTTAGTGTGTGTGTATGTGCATGTGCGTGCATAACATCGTTAATGTAGATCCAAATTGCTAGCAAATTACAGTGACTTAAGGAATATGTTAATGATCCTACTCCAACAAATAATTATAAAGCAGGTGCACTTGAGATGTGTTCATTTAAATGACAGCCATCAGCTTCTAATCTCCTGAATATCCATGATAATGGTGATGTCATACCAGCTACTTAATATCATCGCTCACATTCTCCATTTAATACACCAGAGAACTCTAGATATAATCTCCATGTAGAACCATTGCCCTGCCTATTTAAATAGCAGTTAATTTATATACAAATCAAGGAGACAGTATGTATTGTTCTTAGAGCAATATACTGTATTTCTAATGAAATACATCATTTGAGATGGGGAAATAAACATAGAGTATAAAAGGTTTTGATGCATCATTGTGACATTAATGATGAAGCTAAACATGGAACATTCACACTGATGAGAACTTATACAGCAAAAATAGGAATATCTATTTAAATTGAGAACAGTGTATATATTCTTTGTCTATACTGCAGGCTTCTGTTTTTTTCCAGATATGTTTGCTAATTTATTTTTCTCTATTCTTTATTAATTCTATTTATTTTTCTGATATCCAATATAACAAATATTAATAGATGTAATTACTTAAACTAATACTGTACAATATTTATGTCTGTATTAGTGACATAATACAATAGTAACAACTCATGTTTAACCTGGCCATGAACTACAACATCAGAATAAAATGGACAAAACTTTCTGGCCATTCCCTGTCTTCTACACAATGTTTTTGTCAATGAATTGGTTTGTGCTTTGACATTGGTATCCAAGACAAAGGGAAAGAGGTTATGATTTCCTCTTCACTGGATGGATCCAAGCCAAGACTGAGCAGCTGTCTTTTAAGGATGTTTTAATTGCATATTGGATAACTTAAAACTATGATCATACCATAAGCAAAATTGGGTAAAGGACAATTTACTATATCTATCCTCTTTTAAAGAAAGTGCCATATTTGCCATGATTTAGTATATGTATTTGGCAGCAGTTTTTTTGAGTTTCAAACCTGAGTTTGTTGCAGTCTTGGTAAGAGATGTTCATAATTAACATGTCAGGAGTAAGGTCTTTGTCATTAAAATATAACTAATCTTGCCAGCAAAAGCAGTAATTGAAATATACTTTCCAACTAATTTCAAAATTCCACTCCACTCCAAAAACCATCTGTTGTTTTGTCCTTTCAATTCCTTCTTAGGTCATTAAGTTTATAGATTCAGACAATTCACTATTCTTTGAGCTAGCCTGTTAGAGTTGTTGAAGATATCTCTTGATCTTGGAAAAAAATGATTTTGAAGGCACTATAAATAGATATGTAGGAGATTAAAAACTTCATCATTTTATTTAATAATTGCTACATTTATGATACAAAGACATCACATTTATGACTTGCAACAGAATCAGTTGTAGAAACTTCTGAAAGGACATTTCTGCTCTCTTTTGAAGAAGGGGCTGTTTCTAGAACAATTCTTTTCATGGTAGTATGTGTAACATAATTCTTTGAAAGGAATCTGATCCAAAGTTTCATAAAACAGGTGCACCTTAATAGGTCTGCTAGGAATGTTTTAGCTGTTAGCATTTTATGGATGAATCTGGCGGAAACGTCCTGTTTTCATAACAAGGCTTGTTGTATATTAAACCTGTAATAGTTCTTTCTGGGATTATGATGATTTGTAAAACAAAGACACACATGCAATACAAACCCTCTTATTTTTTAACAGATCATTTATGCCTTTAGAAAATGTTGCAATCTAGAGATCCCACAGATATCTATGGCAAAAGGAAAGAAAAGAAATCAGCCTTAGGGGATATAACCTAGCCTGCACATTGCCAGGACTCCAATCTGTTTTATGACAAAACAGATTCATTTATCTCCCAAATAAATAAATTACTTTTGTGAACATTTAAAAACATTTGCATAATTAGGTTGTAAGATCTGAGCAGTCTTTTTCATAATAATTAAACTAATCTAATCTTGGACAGGGTAAACAGACTTAGTAAGACAAGAACAGCCTTCAGGCAAGGAAGTTGCCACATTCTACAGGAACTGTAAGACTGATGATGTTTTTTAATTATGCAGAGCTTTTACTCCCCAGTAATAGCAATGTTTGTATGGCCTGAAGCTCAAATAGTTACTCCCGGGCACATAAAATTACACTCTGCTTTTTTGACATCTTTGAAACACGCAACACATGTAAGCTCTCACAGTGTAGATACTTCAAAATGATTATATGTTTTCAACAGAGAACACATGAACCTGATGTTGATGGATCTGCTATCTGTATCTATTGGCTTATTCCTCAGTCACATGATCTCCTTGATTATCTTTAAATTAGGGAGGCTTTCATACCAAACTATACAACATCAGCTAAGGACGGATAAAGCAACAGCAGATAGAAAGGTTTGGCCTCCTGTGAATTGCAGTGAAAACTCCAGTATTAAAAAGGGACAAATGTGGAACTGACTGAAGACATCCTGGGGAAATAATTATGATGATGTTAGCAAAAGATTTTTCTGAAGTTTGTCAAACCTTTATCAAATAGCAAAAATGTTGCAGGCCTAAAGGATGCTTAATGTTTTGATCTGAGTAGTTGAAGTCCTGTCAAATTGATCCAGCTTATGTATTAGTTCTTTTTATATGTAGCTGATAACATTTTGGAATCTGTGAAACGCAGTAAAAATTACAGCTTAAACAACTTCCAGCAGATCAGAAGTACACAACTTTGGGCTAACAGACATCCCTGGATTTTAGGTGGCAAGCCAGGACTATGCTACTAAAGTACCTGTAAATTAAATACAACTTACATTAATTTTTAAATTAATTTTAAAATCCCAAGTGCCTCACCGCTCTCTCAAGGAAGTTCAATTAGGTTTGCACAATTCTTATAATAAAAATTTAATTAGCGTTCATGACTTTGGTTTACTAGTCTGATCTAATTTTGGCAGCCCTTCAAGGTAGATCATGTCTATGATCAGTTAAGGCAACTCCCCCTGTGTATTTGTTACCTTTTCATTATATTAAAAATTATGATGGCAGCTTCTGTAGGTGCTCTCCAGGTCATACCAAAATCTTGGGGGCACTACAGGAAGGGCACATCTGATATATATGCTGCCCTGCCATTAATGTGAAATCAAATTAATTAAGGGTGAGTAATCATACATTACTAAGATATATAATACATTACCAAATACAATACCAAATTATTTTTTCTTCCTGACATTAGCCATATGAGATTTGTGAAGTAATGTTCAGTGATAAAAAGTAACTATAACAGAGAGTTATGAAGAAAAATAATAAAACCTCCCTATTTGTGAATTTGCTGTCTGATCACTGTATATGAACAGTACCAAGAAAGTTCTGAGTTGAGCCAAAAGCCTGCTGTGAAAAAGTAAAGTCAATCATCAGAAAGTTGTCCTATTATTAACAGATGCAGACCTGTAGAGAAATTGATGTTTGCATTAGCACAAGTGAACACCATGGTCCACTGTGCTTATAATGACTCAGTCCCCTCAAGGGACTGAACTTTTACTTTACCAGAAGAGCTGGAGTTTCTGTCTGGATGCAATTGGCAGGTCAGTGGATGTTATCAATAAGCAATTGCTTATCAATAAGCAATTAATTAGCAAATACAATATGTGAGTGCTGAATTCTTTTAGACAAGTGTCTAATATCAACCAAGTGACTGCCTGAGTTCAAACTAAAAATTCCCAATGCAATACAATGCAAGACATTTCAAGACAATAAATACTACACTAATTATTGATCTTCATGAAAGTTCAAGAGCATACATTGGGCCTTAGGCCTAAGACCATATGGGGCTACATCAAAGATAGCATGTTTTATGCCTTTACCTTTGCAAAGATTATCTAAACTTTTTGTCAAGGATTTCAAGAAATTTTTGTGAAAAAGTTTCAAACATAGAAGAAAGTAAAAGTGATAGATGTGTCTAGCTCTAAATAAAAAGTTGCTGTGTGAAACTCCAAATAAATACTGTTAATCAACGTTCAATTCTTTCTGTGACTATATATAGCATCCCATTCAAAGTTTAGCAGTTGTATGAAGATTAAAGGAAGCCTACAGGTAAAAGACACAGAATTTCAAAAAAAAATCATAGATCTGAAATGTATGTTCTTGACATAAAATCCCACGTCACTAAGTTAGAAATGTAAGGATATTAATCAATTGGAAGATTTAAAAATGACTGTCCTGAAGAAACCGGAAGCATCGCTGTGAGACAGGCTGGGAAATAGCGAGCTTCGCCGAGCTTCATAAAACTCAGGCTGACAAACTGTTGTCGGGGGTGGGGGTCTTCGGACTGGAACCATCCTGTAGGGATGGTGAAAAAGGAGAGGCGTCTCGGACGACCTAGAGGAGCAGGCAAGCTCCTCAATCTGTCAGAGACAGCTCTTTGGACCGGCGGTGGGGATGGCGGCCATCTTCGAATGACCACTACAAAGCTGGGGCAACTGGATCAAGTTTATGTGCAGGAGCGGTGTTTGGACAAAGTGCTGAAACCGGGTGAGAAAGTGACCAACTCACAGGTAAAAGGCATTTTTTTGTGGAATTTAAAAGAATTTCCCAAGCTGAAATAGCGGCTAATTGGCACTGGGGAACTGCATAGAGGAAAGGGGGAAAAAACGGAGGCTAAAATACCAAAGCCCAAGAAGATTACTTGTACTTGTACCTTGGATATAATTTTAACTGGAGAAATACAAAATAACAGATGGAAGAAATTTGTGAGAAAGTTTTTCTTGTTTTTGTGGATTTAAAGTGATTTTTGACAGCTTTGACAATCAGCTGGTGTGAATATATTGGGGGTTAGAGAGTGCCATCTACTGGAGAGAAGAAAATATTGCAACAACTTGTGGATTGTAGGAGAGAAAGTATAGCTGTCTGACCTTGGCTGCAAGAAGATAAGGTGGAAAGGCTGAGAATTTTTAAGGAGTCTTTGTTTTGCCTATATTGTTTGGCTTTATTTTTCTACGGTTGCGGAGGGCAATAAAATTTTGGAATTGCTACAGATTGGACTATTATTTGAATTGGGCACAATAAGAAATTGAAAATAAAAAGAGACTATATAGACCTTAAGTTTTAATTGAGTGTGACATAATATAAAAAGCTTAAATTGGTAATATGGAGATTTGGATGTATGAGGAATTATTTGACGTTAAAAAATGTGTGTGAAACTGTAAAAGGTGATAAAAAATCAGAAACTGTGTTGGAAAACATAAAGTATGAAATAGGAGATGAGTCAAAAACTTTGTTGGAATATATAGAGCAAGGAACAGCAGAGGAGGTGGTAAAAGAGATAAATGAGGAACAAGAAAACAACACAGAAGAAGAAGGGATTGAAAGCAAAAAACAATTTGATGATTTCACAGTGGCAAGAAAAGGGCTAAGAGAAGGGAATTTCCTTTAAAAAAGAAGCAATCAAAGGGTAAAATGGGAAACAGTGGGAAGAGAGCAGAGAAAATTGGGGGGAGAAGCACACGAATAATAAATTTAAAAGAGAGAAAAAGGACTAAGGAAAAAAGATACAAGATACATAAAAATAAAAAAAAAGAAAAAGAAAAAGAAGAAGCTAAGGGAAAGTGAGAAAAAGTGGGAGGGGGAATTTGATACATCTTTAACTTTGGATTGTTAATTAAATTAAAGGGTTTTTGTGTAAGGTTTAAAGATGATGATGCATATTGATTACAGTAAAGCAGAACAGTAGATGGAAGGTGAAAGGGTAATTTGTGTTATTTCAAAGACAACTTAAATTAAATTAAAGTAATTAAATTATAAGAAGATATTGAATTATAATGAAACAGAAAATATGAGAAATATATGTAGTAGTAAATGGATGTTATTGTAAGGCATTAGGAATTTTGGGCGATTAGTAATATTATGTATGTATTAAGAAGAAAATGAATTAAGATAAAGAAATATGTAAGGAGAATATTATGGGTTAGAATTGAAACAAAGAGATGATAATGAAATGCAGTATGTATATGGAAAGCTTTGTAAGAGTGACTCGGACAACACTTTGTTCATTTTTATATTTTAATAAGTTTTGTATTTGTTGTAATACAAATATATATATATCTACATAGAAATACAAATACAAATACAAATACAAATACAAATACAAATAATAATAATAATAATAATAATAATAATAATAATAATAAAATATGTAATGTTTGTTGGAAAAAATAAAAAAACCCTTTTTATTAAAAAAAGACTGTCCAGCAGTATTTATTCGTGTATCATCCTAAATATCAAAGAGAAAGTATTCTTTTTCTCTATCTCTCCTCTAAGTTCATGAGCTTCATTCATGTCTTCATGCACAAAGCTGCAGTTTCATAGTCCCTAGAGAACAACTTCCTCAGTTGCTTTTTGACACCTCTTATCCTTCCATTGAAGGATATACACTATTATCTAACATGGATTATCAACCACCTTGAATCAGGCCATAACCCTAATAAAAATTGGAATCAATCTAGCTATGTTTGAAAGGAATTAATTGAGAGAAGTGATCAAGTATGGATCTCTATGAGCTCATCTATCTTGAATTTGGCACTAATACTTTATAAGGACATTACTAAACTTTCCTTTCTGTCTCTTTTTCAGGGTTCACATGTGTACTTCTGTTGGAAAAATATGTATTCTATTCCTTGATCAACTCTCTTAGCTCTTCTCTCAGCAGAAGGCCAGTAAGATACTGAGTTTTTTCTAAATCCTTTTACAATTGCAGTTTTGTGCAGTTACCTTTGACTTTAGTTTATCTTGGCATATGCCAAGCAGAAAAACTAGCAATCATAAACATCAATACCTCAAGGCACATTATTTAGCATTTTAGTCCAAGACTATGATGGATAATAGCAACTATTTGGCAAATATTCTCCTGATATTGTAATTGGTAGCTTTTTCTGGCACTATAAGCAGAAAAGAAGACCTAATGGATTATATGGCCAATATTTAAATTGGTAAATAGATTTAATTTTTTTTCTTTATAGATCTATCACATTTATACATGAGATTTCAGAGGTGATTATTAAACCACATCTGTTCTTTATTACTTATTAAAACTGTTGTCTGCAAATGTTCTCATCACCCTCATGGTTATAACTATGCCATAGAGCTAAAAGAAACTTGTTCCAAGAATTTTTCTACAATATTTACCTCTGAGAATGTTGGTGGCCAAAAACATGCTACTTTATATAATGTCTATATTTATCATTTAAAGATTTGCATTAGCAGATGGTATCTGACAGTTGATTAGCATTATAACCTAGTATGTTATATATAAAAATTGGACAAAATTTAAATTATGATGTTGTATTACAATTCTGAACACTTTTATTGTTGGAAGTATTTCTGAATTAAGTGAATTTAAAATCACTCAGGGTTGAAATTATGCACATTTTTGTTTCATCTCCAGTATTATGTTACAAAAATAAAACGGAGTGCAGGAAAACTTTCATATTTGTGAATTCCATTTAGGAGTTGGTTTGCACAGTTCTATATCATTATTTCCTTGACCAAAGAGCTTACTGGATAATCGTCAGCCCATTACCACCTTTAGCTGATTGTTACTATGGGTAATTTCCATTTTATTTTGCACATAAAGATTGACAAATCCAGTCACTCCTTAATAAAGAGTCCTTATGTCCAGATCACAGCATACACACATACTGCTCAATGCACTAGCAAAAATATAAATTGTTGTATCAAGAAACCTTAAGAAACAGCTGACAAAACAAGACAAATGTAGGCAAACAGAGGGGGGAGGGGAAGACTTAAACAGGCAAGTATTTATGTTTTATCTGTTAAAAGACTCAGACTTTTCCAGAACCACTGGAAACAATATTCTACATAATTACCATGCATAGTCCCAGAAGGCATGGTCTTTAGTTATTCTAGCTTTAACTATTTTATGTATGTAGCCATACCAGAATAGAGATGGAAAGTAGGGCAGCAGGTCTTTCCTCTTCTTTTCTTTATCTTTAAAGATACAATTTGGTGGGTGGAGATAGAGTATCTGACACTCACAGAGTAAGATATTGTGGAGATGAATGAAAAGAGGTCCTCATGTTGGCCATTTTGAACTCCAAGCAAACACAGGAAGATATAATAAAATATAACATTAGTAATAGTTGTTACAGTACAAAACTGCATAGTTGTTGTGGTCCGCCAGCAGACTGCGGAGCTGGCAGCAGAGTCAGACAGCGAGGAGGCTGGGGAGGAACCTGGGCCAGGCCTGGAGTCTGGAGAAGACTCGGTGCCAGAGGCAGGGAGCCAGCCAGGGCCATTGGGGAGGTCTGTCCCACCATCAGAACCTCCAGAGACTGACATGAGTGAGGCAGAGGAACAGGAGGAGACTGTTCTCAATGCGCGTAGGCGCAGAGCTGCCAGAAGGCAAGAACAGTTATGGAGGAGAAGGACTACTCGGGAGTAAGGCTTGGGGATAATTGGCCCCTCTCATAGGCTATATAAGTGGAGAACACGAAAGGGTTCGTTGCAGGAAGCAACTCAGTTCATCTCTCGTTCTCTTCATTGCAACTCGGATTCAGTTTTTGTTCCTGTTTGAACTTGCCAAGTTTTCCTGAAAATTGGTCTTTGGCAGTTTGCCAAAGAAGAGCAAGGTTCGTGTGTGTTATCTGCCTTTCCCTGAAAGACTTTAGTCGGACTTGTTTTACTTTGTTAGGACTTTTATCTGCCTTTCCTTGAAAGACTTTAGTCGGACTTGCTTTACTTTGTTTGGACTTATGACGACTGCTAATGAAGATAATTAGCAGCCGTTACAAATAAAAGAGGTTTGTGAGACGCTGTTTGTGCCATGTTATTTAATCAGGAAGCCTAGGTCAGAACAATAGTTTAGCTTTTTCAAATCATTACATTGTTTAAATAGATTTTTTAAAATTTATATTAGGGGAAAGGCTATATAAAATGTACATAGAAAATAATAGTTTAGAGAAATATATATTAGCATATAACATTTTAGTGCAGTACATTTTTTAATCTCTCGTTCATCTAATCTAATTTCACAGGTTTGAAAAAACGAGAAACTGGGATAAACAAAATCCATATATTCATTCCTCCATCCATCTATCCAAAGTTCTGAAACATCTGTAAGGTGAAAATAGCAATAGCAATAGCACTTAGACTTATATACCGCTTTACAGTGCTTTACAGCACTCTCTAAATGTTAATGATAATTTTATTAAATAGTTTAGCTAATGTTTAACTATTTATATTATTAAATAGCTTAATTATTGGTGGTGCTGGATATGATTGACTGTATTAGAGTTGGGATTTTCATGATACCCTGTATTTGTTAGTGAGAAATTTCTTATCCAATTAACTTCCTGACCTGTACAAAAACCACTAACAAAGGGTTCATGTATCCTTCTACCAAATCAGTTTTCTGCCTCTATCATTATTTTTGGGGCATTTGGGACAATTCAGTCCTGATAGAGCTATAGCATAACATGGACATTGTTTTGTTGAATTAAAATAAAAATAGAGTCTGATTAGCCAATCAGTTTGAGTCTCATTATAATTTGAAGATATCTGGGAGTTATTTCTATACTTATAGAATGAAGCTATTACCAATCTCCATAATTTGCAGAATAAAAAATTCTACATTCCTATATTAAAAATTGGTTATTTCATGGGAAATTATTTAAGCTATTGTCTCTTATTATAATTTTGTTAGATTTTGTTCTTCTCTACTCTGCCATTTTTTCTGAGTGTTTATGTATATTCCTAGTGAAAAATAAGTGGTTTGGCAATAACATTTATACAAGAAATCATGGTAGGATAGTTGATTATGAACTAAGTGCTTTGAAAATGCACAGTGATTTTGACAGATTCGCGAAGGTTCAAAGAACGGCACAAGGCTGATCATTGGACTAGAAAGCCCAATTGGCCAATGAACATTGGTCTAGAAAGAAAGATAAAAGGCATTAACTTTGTGAAGATATGGTGGCACTTTTCAAATACCAGAAAGGATGCTACAGAGAAGATGCCCAACATTTGCCCTCTGTCATGCCAGAATGCAATGTAAATGTTTTATTGCCACCTACTGCAATACATAGAGCATTTATAAAAGTGATTTTTTTTAATCTTCAGAAAATGTTGACCACTAAAGACAGTTATCTAGATATATAGGAAGTTTTCCTTCACTGAACATGCTGAAATGGAAGCTAGACAGCCATCTGCGGTGGACGTAATAGACCGGTGCCTGGACGATGTAAGGGTCTGGATGGGAGTTAACAGACTCAAGCTAAACCCAGATAAGACCGAGTGGATGTGGATATTACCTCCGAAGGACCAGATTGATCGTCCTTCCGTCATTCTGGGGGGAGAAAACTTAATCCCCTCAGAACGGGCTCGCAATTTGGGTGTCCTCCTGGACTCACAGCTGAGATTAGATCAACACCTGACAGCAGTGGGCAGGGGGACCTTTGCACAGGTACGTCTTGTGCACCAACTGCGGCCCTATTTAGATCAGGAGGCTCTGCTCACGGTCACTCATGCCCTTATCACCTCACGGCTTGACTATTGCAATGCGCTCTACATGGGGCTACCCTTGAAGAGTGTCCGGAGACTACAATTAGTCCAGAATGCAGCTGCGCGAGCAGTCATGGGTGTGCCAAGGTACACCCACACGAGTTCCATCCTTCACGAGCTGCACTGGCTGCCAATTGTGCTCCGGTCACAATTTAAGGTTGTTACCTTTAAAGCCCTACATGGCTTAGGACCAGTTTATCGGCGTGACCACCTTCTGCCACACTCCTCCCAATAACCAGTGAGGTCGCACACGGCTGGCCTTCTTCAGGTCCCATCAGCCAAACAGTGTCGGCTGGCGGGCGCGCGGGGGAGGGCCTTCTCTGTGGCCGCTCCGACTCTGTGGAACCAACTTCCCCCCGAGATCCGTACTACCCTCACCTTACTGGCCTTCCGTAAAGCCGTTAAGACCTGGCTTTTCCGGCAGGCCTGGGGCCAATAGTTGTCCTGATTGGCCCATGCATGGTTGTGTGAGTGTTTTATTTTAAATATAGATGTTTTTTTTAATTGCTTTTATATGTTTTATTTTTTATGATGTAAGCCGCCCAGAGTCCTTCAGGAGTTGGGCGGCATATAAATTTTATAAAATAAATAAATAAATAAATCTCTTATGGATATTTTAATTAGAATTCCTGTTTAGAGCATGGAGTGGGACTAAATAGCTCATTTCTACTCTGTATTCTTTAGTTCTGTAAGCTGATTTTTAAGTCAAAAAGAATCTCAGGAATACAGTACATTGATTTATCCATCAAGCTTTGGCCCAAGGACTCTAATTATAGGCAAAAGAATGTATTGCTTTAAGGTAAATGTTTTATTGCCACCTACTGCAATAAAGTTAGCAACAACTTTGTCTAGCAACAAAGTTGTAGGAAACTGGAATTCTTAATATGTTGCCTTGAAGTTCTGTAACACTTTTAAAGGAAGCTAGTATAACATGCTGATTGAATTACAAAAAAAATTAATATGCAAACATAGATACTACTTTTCTGAGAGTTTGAAATCAGAACATAAAATGTACAATATAAAGGTATCATTCCCAAATAATCTCTGTACAAGGATGTTCTATGAAACCAATGGTCCTAGCTCTTTTGCAAGAATGTTTGCCTATATTATATTTCATCCTATCTCTCCTTTCTTGTTTCCTTTCCCCTTCCCTTGGGGAAAAGACTTCATTTTGGGAAAAAGGAAAAGATAGCAGAGGACTACTGAAATTTCAGTGAATGCTCACTACTCCTCTCCATTAAAGTCAGACAGAATGATCACCAATGCATCACTGCAAGAGTTGAGAAGCATCATCAAAAGTATAGTTGAAAGATGTAAGAATGTTAGGCCTGTGTAGCACTTTGCATTTGATCTTCAGAAGGTGATTCAGAGTAGATAATCCTGGGAACAGGTACAGCTGTTTTAAGTATTAGAGGTTGTTTTTGTAATTTTCGGCACTCTGAAGCATTTTTGGGGGGTTGTGGGAAGAAATGGAATCCAAAATTGGATCCTGCAAAACTTTACTAATGATACAGTAAGACTTTAGGAAATGAAGGACAAGGCACTAGTCCTCTCAAAACTCTGAATCTTGCAATTCATTTTGATGGTGAAAGCATAAGACCCTAGTCACTAAATAACATTTTCCATGCTAATAATTAACAAGTCACTTTCATATGAGAGGAAATTAAGGGGTTGCTTTTTTTGGGGGTAATGCAACTTTCCAGATCTGTTAGTCGAATTATGAGAAGTCAAATAATTTATCTGGAAATGTGTTCAGAGATGACAAGTGTTACAAAATTGGAGCGTATCCAAGGCTTTTGCCTTAGTGTAAAACTACAGAAAGGATTAAAAATATAAAAGGTAACTAGAATTGTTTGGACAGGGATAGGAAAATAAAATGTAGATTGCCAATATCAGAAGCCTTGATGGATGCCATCTTAATAGAATGTGTGTAGGAGTGTGTATTTGTAGATGGGTTGCTGTAAAACATCTTTTTACAGAAAGGAAAAAAGTGCTTTTAAAACCTGTATTTATCTTTCTTTTGTGGACAAATAGTGAATGAACAGCTTCTTCCATAGGTTTCAAACTTGAAACCCTAATACATGGAAACTTGACTCTTATGTGAACAAAACATGTTGATACTATGAAGAATTAGCAATAGCAATAGCACTTAGACTTATATACCACTTCATAGTGCTTTACAGCACTCTCTAAGCGGTTTACAGAGTCAGCAAATTGCCCCCAAAAATCTGGGTCCTCATTTTACCGACCTCGGAAGGATGGAAGGCTGAGTCAACCTTGAGCCTGGTGAGATTCGATCTGCCAAACTGCTGGCAGCCGGTGATCAGCAGAAATAGCCTGCAGTACTGCACTCTAACCACTGCGCCACCGTGGTTACTAGGTTATGAGAAAAAGTTGATAATTATTATATTTGATAACTATTGTGTGGGGCTTATTGTACCCAAGTTCTACAACCTCAATGCAGTTGTGGTCCTGCTCTACAATGGGCATAATATACTGGGCTGTCTATAACTGTCACGACATTTCCACCATCACATTATCAAAATTCAGGTGCTTGGCAAACGGCATCTATTCATGATGATTGCAGCATCTCAACTTCACACTATTGCCATTTCTGACCTTCCCAGATGGCTTTTGAAAAGCAATGTCAATGGGGGAAGCTGGATTCAGTTAATAACTGCATGATTTACTTAACAACTACAGTGATTCGCTTAACAACTGTGGCTCATTAAAAGCTCATAAAATCAGGCACAACTCCCTTAATAATTACCCTGCTTAGCAATGAAAATTCTGGTCCCAATTTTAGTCATTACTAAGGTGACATCTACCTTACTAAAGCAAATTTGTTATCATACAGTGGTGGGTCTACATGGATCCTGAAGTAAACCTTTTTCCTGAAGATCCTACTACCTACCTATTCCATTTCCCTATGTTTTCCTGTTGATATAGAGAGCATGCCTGGTTATACATCCGTAAGAGACAAAAACAAATGAATTGTATAGGTTAGCTTCTTTCTATCCTCCTTTGCTGACTATTTCATTACTTTAAAAAAATTAGCTATTTTTGTTTAAGTTTTTACAGGGATGTGTGAGTGTTAAGGAGAGGAAATATAAATAAATGAATCAAATGTGTAATACTTCTACTATTATTTTTCAGATCTATAGATACGTTCACTTGTGAGAGGCTAATTATGTTGGCAGTAATGTTGGAAAGGTTTTCTCCCTCCCTCCCTCCCTC
>QLTV01000043.1:771941-818619 GCA_003457575.1 Thermophis baileyi | reverse complement strand
TCCCTCCCTCCCATCTTCTCCTGGACAAACAAATATTATCCAGTGCTTTTATTTGTGTATGTGTTTCCTGAGGAAAGAGGAGTTACTTTTCTTTTATGATAACATTCTAAAATTGAGTTGTTCTTTCACTGAATTTTCCTATTTTCTTTCAGTTATATTGCAGCTTTCATTAGTAATATAATTCATCATGCCAGTTGACTTTTACATTATAAATTGCTATGCTAACATTTTGCACCTGATAGATATTACTTTCATTGCCGGTCTGATTTATAATGGCATTCAACATTTGAAAAGAGACAAATAGAAGGATCTACCCCCCCCATATTCTGAGAAGCAAGATTTGGAACGGGTTGGAGATTGACTCATTAAAATAGTATCCATGTCTTGCTAGAGGATGGCATATGAAAATATCTGCCTGTCCTTCCTCCCCAAAAAGAAATGAAACTACTCTATGCTGAAAATTTTCTGAGTAATAACTATGTTAGGGCCTGCTACTGAAGCACAGCTGGAGCTAATATAGCCATTTTTAGCATTGTTGAATTTTCAATAGCAAATAATTTAGAGTGTGCATTATACTGGAGGCCACAGGGAGAGAATGGAAATAAAATTAGCTTTACATTTTTAATATTATTCAATAATTTTTTTGAGGAAGTGGTCTTGGTAAAGGTTGAGTTTCAATTTGTAATGCAGCCAAAAAAAGCTATTTTCTGGATAATGGAGATATTTTTTACAAGTAACCCACCTTTACTGAACAGATATTTAACTGTTTGATTTTTGTTTTATTGTTTTCATGGTGAGTTCATGTACATAGACCATATTTTGTGAATAGTTCAGCATATATACTGGCATTTTTGGTCAACTTTATAGACCTCTGTGAAGTAGCGCCATTCCAACTCTAAGCGTCACCTTCATACACAACATTGCAACAATTGGATATGATATGATGGAAAGGGGCTGTTGCACATAGCCAGAAACTCCCTAGATCAAAATGGAATGGCTGCACTGCAATAGCAGAGATTAGGCTCAATTTCCAAAAGTGATGCATCACAGAATAGCTTAAATCAAAAGGTGAAGGATACCCATTTTTTAAAAAAGGAACCAAAGACAAAATAATAGTGATGCACATCCAAAAGCTGACCTCAAAAATATGACACCTTTTAAAGTGAGAATAACAATATTAAAAACAATAATAGAAAATGGGGGTGAAGATCAGAACAGAGAATAATACAAACAGGAATGAAAATATATTGCAAACAGTAGTTAACCCAGGGGTGTCAAACTCAATTTCATTGATGGCTGCCTCAGGGTTGTGTTTGACCTCGGGGGGCTGGGGGGGACATGGCCAGGGTGGGTGTGGCCAGCTTGACGTCATTCATGTCGGGGGCACCTGTGGTTTCTTGATTCCTCCTTGCCCTGTGATCAAATGCACTTTTGCTAGTAGTTTGTTTTGCAAGCCCTCTGCCAGCAAAAACAGAGTTCAGGAGGGGGGCGCGTGGCCTGCCTGTGTTGTGTTTTTGGCCGCAATGGCCTCCTGCATCCCTCTGCTAGTGAAAACGTAGCTCGGGGGCTGCACATGGCCCTTCTGAGCTCCGTTTTCACTGTCAGAGGCACCGCGGGCCGGTTCTTCACTGTTTGCAGGATGGCCCCGTGGGCCAGATCTAAGCACCCCGCAGGCCGAATCCGACCCCTGGGCCTTGAGTTTGACACCCCTGGAACTGTTAACCCAATGGTCTTTAATTCTCAGTCACCCAGGTCATGCTTGTCCCAAAGGTGCTTTTTCAAAAGATAAGTAGACTTTCTTTTTTTTCTTTGAAGACATTTCGCTTCTCATTCAAGAAGCTTCAATCAGAACTGAAGAAGCTTCTTGGATGAGAAGCAAACATCTTCAGAGAAAAACAAGAAAGTCCACTTTCCTTTTGTAAAAGCACCTTTGGGCCAATTGTCCTTAGCTAAATATAATCACTGATCTTATACCTATCACTGACAATGATATTTCTGCAACAAAATCATTGAGTTGTAGGTCTCTCCTCACATACGTCTCCTTAGTTTATAATACATTTATCAACACCTATGTGTTATCTTACAGAATAAAAACATAGCACAATAATCTACATATCAACTCTGATAAAATAATTACAATATCTAATAATTGTGCTGGTAGATAAATTTCTCTGCATTTTTTCTACCATTGTCATTCAATTTGATAGCAAAGAATTTCAGATAAATTATGATGGATTGCTTATAATCTTGCATTTACTTAATTTTTCAATGATCATGGATTGATCACTATAATGATAATTATTAATGTTTCTCCTGCTATCTGCAGCATTCCTGGGCGTTGTATGTTGCAATTAAATTTCCCTGGAAGTCTTTGTGTGAGAACTGCTTTTATTATTGGTCTCATTCTGTTTTGTTTCCAATAACTTTCATCACAAAATCGGCAACCTTAATCTTGAAGTGTTCTTGACAAAATTCTTTTGTTACCCTGAAGAAATTTGGAGAAATTGTTCATCCAATTTTTTTGCTCACTCTGCCTTCCAATTGTGTACTCTGTTCACAAACTTGGTGGGGAATTTTGAAAACCCACTTACACTCCATCTAGAACAAACAGATCAGTCTATACATATGTGAATAAAGTATTATTTACAATGATAAAAAATGACAATACTTAAAACTCAGCAATAGAATGGAAGCACTCTTCTTCATAAATACTTCATAGATTAGAGAAAATGCATAGACTTGATTCCGTGAACTTACGAATTTAGATCAGAAGTTCCCTGCTAGATGCCTTAGGACCATATGCCATCCCTGGAACCACAGGCACACCTTTCAAAAGGTGTTGCCCCTTCGGAAGATCCTGTTGAATTGTAATTTGTAGAAAGTCTGAACAGAAAAATATGAAATATATACTGTATTAGGTATATGGGAACTTACTATATTAACTGTATTTATTTAATACACTTCATTTTATTAGCCTACTTTTTGAGTATTATTCCAGGATAAAATTCAAAGATCAAGTATGGCTTTCATCTTGAAAAGTTGTCTATCTTCCATTTAGAATTCTAGTAGCAGTTATCCCCCCCCCAATATATACTTAAAATCCTCTGATCCAGCCTCAAACAAGCTTTTAAAAGAAATCAAGATTTAGAATGATGCATGCCTCAGAACTTATTTCTGGTTGGCTTGTTTAATGGATGTGCCACATAAATGATTCTGATCCAGAGCTATAGGCAGTACTGAATTTTATACATATTGCATATGTATGCAGCTCTGCCAATATTTGCAGAAAGAAGATGTACAATATCATAGGGACTACTTCTAGATAGAATTAGGATTGTTATTCCAGTTGAGATGCAATGAGTTATTTTAACATGACTTAGGCTTTATTCAAGACAGAAAACATGCAAATTAATTTGTTTCGTGGACATTGCTGAATCCATATCTTAAAACAGGATATGCTTTTGCTAGAAAAATAATTTTTTTTCAGAATAAAACATAAAATCTGATAATACCAATAGTAAATATTAGAAAGGATTATTTATTTACTTGCGTATAAGATTATAGGACAATCCATTTTAGGACCCATAACTCTTGACTGCTCACAATAGTGGTAACAATGCAATTTAAAAAAAAACCAATTAAAATACCTATAAACAACTTCTGATGTTCTAAATTAACACTCCCTAAATAAACCCCCCACAATCACTGGGCTCCAACCTTAGTTGCTACAGTGGCTGGGGAAAAGCCAGCTTTTTTGTTTAGCTTTCTGGAAGGCTGGAAGAGTGGGAAGGGTGGTCCATAGGGCTGGGGCTGCTACTGAGAAGGCATGTAGCCTAAGTCCTACTAGATGACATCATTTGAGAAAAGGACTTGACAGATACCCTTAGGGAGAGTCTAACCTGGCCCTGTGCCATGAAGACTTTAAACATGATACCTTGAATTTCACCCATGAAGTTCATCTAGAAATAGCAACAGATACAAAATACAGTGGCATCCTCAGTTTTGTTATTATTAGCCAGTGCACCTTCTGCAGCAGTCTAATAATGGCAAAACTGAAGATGCCACTGTACTTTGTACCAATTGCAATTTCTATATGGACTTCAAGGGTAGCCTCATGAATTGCAGTATTCCAACTGGAAAGTGACCTAAGCATGAATGATGTAAGCAAGGCCTCCCAATCTAGGAATGGATGTGCAGAGCCTAAGAAACTTACCGTAGCCATATGCCTAGGAGTTGCAAATCCAAGATGACACCAATGCACATGATTCATAAAGAGTCAAAGATGCCACCTCTCTGGATCCAGGGGAGCCAAAACCCAGAAACACTCTGATTTTTAAGGTTGAATTGGAGACAGTCCTTTTCTATCCAGACCCCCATGCTGAATGGCATCTTCTGCCCAATCACGAATGGAGATGTATAACTGGGTGTCATCAGCATACTGATGTTACTGCACAGTGCACACTGTGCCACCAAATGATCTTGTGCAGTGGTTTCATATAAATGTTAAAGAGGAGTAGTGAGAAACCTTGAAAAAACCCTGTAGAGAACAGAAATAGGAATTGTCTGGGGAGTAAAGCTTTCCAGCAGCAAAATCAAGCTAAAGACTGCAACCAACTGAGATAATCTGAGTACAGTATTGCAAATAATTAAAATTGTTTAACAACAACAAGCTTTAGACCATTTTACAAGAATCAATGCACATTCTTTAATTATATAATGGTGGAAGAAGAAAAGTGTGGCTTGGGATGGAATTATTCAATACTGAAATACAGAAGGGATATGTTGAAAGGAACATAATCAAGGCTGAAATAGCAGAATAGAGAATGTGCAAGTGCTGAATCAAAAGCCTTTATGCTGACACAGAACAGTTGGAAATCTGGCAATACATATAAAGGGTCCAGAGCATAGGAGACAAGGTCTTCAAAGCACATGGCTGATTGTACTGTTAAGCTTCCCAGCCTTTTCTTCGCCTCAGCTATTCCAAATGTCTGAATTTATTTATCATTTATCTGTTTGTACACTAGATTCATGGGGAAAAAAAACAAATATATCTTTTTCAAAACACAAAGGCAGAATTTATTAAAATACATTTTTGATATGACATTAACTTTTTCCCCGTAGAGATAGGCCACATTATGAACTTAAACACCAGTATAAAATAGGATAGGATAGGCTTGTTGACACAATCAAATGGAAAATTCTATTTGCTTATTTTATTTACATGTATGTATGACTAACTTTGATTAGGATCATCCATGTGCAGAAACAATGGTGAAATAGCATTAAATTTTCCCATTAATAGAACATTTAAAAGTTATTTTCTCAAATTTGGTTCTCTCTAGAATCCTGGTGACTTCAATGCTTTGGGAAGGTACCAAGTTGAAGAAAGCTATTCTAAATTGTGGAATTCCAGAACTAGTTTCTACTAGTAAACGGCTAAGAACTACAGGTAGTCCTTGACTTACAACAGTTCATTTAGTGAATGTTTGAAGTTACAATGTCACTGAAAAAAGTGACTTATGACCATTTTTCACACTTATGACCATTGCAGCATCCCCATGGTTATGTGATTTACATTTGACTCACATTTATGATGGTTGCAGCGTCCCGGAGTCATGTGATCCCCTTTTGCAACTGTCTGACAACAAAGTCAATGAGGAAATTAGATTCACTTAACAATCACGTTACTAATTTAACAACTGCAGTGATTCACGTGGCAAAAAAAGTCATAAAATGGGGCAAAACTTGCTTAACAAATTTCTCACTTAGCAACATAAATTTTGGGTTCAATTGTGGTTGTAAGTTGAGTTGTATTATGAAAGAAACCAAGCATCACTAGAGCTAGAAAGTCAGAAAGACCAAACAATTTATACCTGTTTGTGCACTGTTTCTCACCTGCAAGAATCCCAATTAGGCAGAATTACCACCCTAATTAAGCAACAGTCTTTGCTACTAAGTATCATTAGGCTTAATTTGGTTCCTGGGGAAATGTCCTGCTTAAAACAAATTTCATAACTGAACACTTGCAATTAATATGTTTACTCACATCTACATTTTTAAATGATGTATAGCTGCCTTGGTCATTTTGTTTAAACTAATGGAAATTTCTGTTCCTGTCTCTTCTGGCAATGGACTTTTTCTATTGAATGATTGAATTATTAATTGTTGAGATTTTCTTTCACTTCCAATTTGTCATTTTGTTAATTGTCTAGAAAATTTATGAAATTCTCTCTCACACTGATAAAAAGCAAAATGTTTGTACCAAGAAGGAAAAAACTGATTTTCACTTATTTTCTAGGTAATATAAAGAGAGAATAGCAGGAGATCTTGCAGGAAATCAATGCAAAATAACTTTTCTGTCAATTTTTCTCAGGACTTTTAAATATCACTAAAGAATAAATTAATTGAACATTGTCATTAATTGTCAAGTAGTAAAATTAAAGAATAACTTTCTTTGAATCAATATTATTGAAATACATGAGAAGCAACAATGCTGAAAAATCAACACAGCAGCAAAAAGTCTTGAATTGTCCTTTAATTAAATATATTTAATTTATATTTGTCTCCATTTTTTGTTGCATCAATGAAGTAATGCCTAGTAGATTGGCTCCTTGTTATACGTTATAAATATTATGCATGCTAGATTACAGTTTTGTATCTTAAATTCAAAGTACCACTATTTGTATCCTCAGATGATGCATTTTTGTTGGTTTTATATGCTTTATTTTCTGTAATTTATTTCTACATTTTATTTTATTTTTAAAGTGGAAAATACAGTGGATTTTTAACACCCTAACATGCATGTTTTGCTATATTACATATATGGAATACTCTTCATGCAATGGATGATAAAAATAAATTGGCAAATTGTTTTGACACATTTTTGTGACTAGCTATGAGTTCTGTAACTATATTGTCACAATTTGCAGTTGATACCATAAAATACATATCCAAATAAGAAAGATTCAGAATGCTGAAATTCTCAATTTTCAAATGTTATAGTTATCAGTGTTTGAGTTCCTAATTGTAATAATAGAAAATCTCAATATGATGTTCAAAATAAATTAGGAAATAGATCACAGATATATCTACAATATCTATAGACCTAAGGTATCTACAATATCTATAGACCTAAACTGCAAATTCAATTTAAAATAACAGTAAAAATTATTAAAAAAAAAAAGAATAAAAGGCAATCCAGTAAGTTAAATTAATATTGGAATATCTTAGTTTTTAAATACCATTTTAAAATATTCACAGGAATATGAGTATTTTCCCATAAAAGGCAATTAAATTGTCACTAGTTTACCATATCAAAAAAATCTTGAAGCATTTATCACTAAACAATCCAAGACCTTTGTGTAATATATTAGTCTGCATAATGAAAGAATTCAACTGGGCTTAGTTTCAGCCCTGTCCTAGTCCCTTCCAAAATAACTATCTATAATTTATTTGCATTATATACAGAATATGACTCTACATATTTGACTATATATATTTGATACAGTCCATGACTGAATTCTTAATTTTTGTGTGTATTCTTAATTTCTTTCTAATTTTCAATAGTATTTTTGAAATTTAAGTTTTTCAGGAACCGAAAACTTTTTTGTAGGCCCTTGGAAATATTTAAGTCTTGGAAATATGATTTTTGTGTGTAGTCATAGAACATAGAATCATAAGACTGGGAGGGATCTCAGAGGTTTTCTAGTCCAACCCCCTGTTCAAGACAGGAGTCTTATACCATCCCAGCCACATGGTAGTCCGGTCTATTTTTGAAATAGACCGGACTATTGGAATTGAAATAGTGTTGGAGCACCCACAATTCTAGGAGGCAATGATTTAATCCAGAGAAATAGGAATAGCATGATTTTGAAAGCTGACTTAAGTCTTTTTACCCATGATGCTGTAGTTCTACAAGTAATTTTTGAAAAGGGGTAACATGGGGCTTTAATTTAAAACTTACATAAACTAAAATATATATATATGTAAAACAGTATTGAAAAACTTGTCCAATCCTGTCATTTAATGTGCTATCGGGGAGACGAGAACTTCTGCAACTCAAGCAGTTTTGATGTTATAATGTGCAGTCTAACTTCAATAATACCCCCTTACCCAAAGAAGAGTCTCTTAAATTAGTAATAAACGTAACAGTGAAAATAAGTGCCACAAAGAGCATGACTTATATCACATTTAATGTTTCAGTAAATGTTGGAAATGCAAGTTAAGCTAAATGAATTTAATTTGTGTGTGCAGTCAGGATGTTTAAATATGTTGTTATTTCTGGCAAAAGGTCCAATGCCTTTAAAGGGAAAAAAAAGTGCCAGCAAGAAGATCAGGAGGAGACAACAATGTTAGCACTACAGGTATTCCAAGTTTATTCATAAACTTGGATCATCAAAGCCTAATATCGAATATAAGTGAATAAGTAAAATTAGATGTCATTTGACTATAGGAAACACATATGTGGGGAAAAAGACAAAATATTTGAAGTATAAAAATTTGGAGCAATGTATTGTTATGTGCACAGTGATGGAGAAATATGGAAATACACACAATGGATTGAAAAGATGACAAATTATATATATTTGTGTGTGTGTGTGTGTGTGTGTGTTTGTATACACACATACACTATATATAGAAGATAGATAGATAGATAGATAGATAGATAGATAGATAGATAGATAGATAGATAGATAGATAGATAGATAGATAGATAGATGATAGAGTGATGGCTCAGCAGTTAAAGATACTGTGCTTGTCAGCTGGAAAGCTGACAGCCCAGGTTCGAGACCCAAATGCCACACAATGGGGTGAGCTCCTGTTCCTTGCCCCAGCTCCTGCCCACCTAGCAGTTCGAAATCATGCAAAGTAGTAGATTAATAGGTATACCTTCAGTGGGAAGGTAACAGTGTTCCATGTGCCTTTGGTGTATAGCCATGCTGTCTACATGATTATGGAAATTTATTTATATATTTTTAACCACCCATCTTCCTTGCAGAGAAGTTCTAAAATCAGCAGAAATTGCAAAACTGAGTTGTTTCATCAAGGGCTAAAACAGTAAGTTCCTTTATTAAAGACTGAAACTGTTTGTGGACTTTTTGCTGAAAATTTAAACAATTGAAATGGTGATTTGTGGATTTGCTGATTAAAAAAGGTTTTGAATATGGGACATAGGAGATCTCTATAATGAAATGTAAAAAAAAGAGAAGAGGGATAACTTTATTTTTAATTGCTGAAAAGCAGATTGGAAGTCACTTCTTTATATTTTTTTTCTTCTTTTAATTGCATTGTTTTCTTCACTTTTTCTCTCTGTAATTTTTCTTTATGTGTTTCATGTTGATCTTATATCTATGTAAAATTTCCAATAAAATTTACACATGCACACACACAACAGCAAATGTTTATGTTCCTCAGCACTTCCTTGAAAATATCTGTTAAACTGATTATTTTCTATACCCTACCAAAACTGATTCATATTCTATTTTAATTGATCATGTTTCCTCTTTCTGTTACCCTAGTTTTTAAAAGTTATGATTTCCTTTACATATATTCTACATTTCAGAGTGTATCATACATTCAAAATATAGCTTGAGCCAAATCACTTGGCTGTAGATAAGTTGGACTTTTACAATAAAACACTGGAGATAGAAAAGAAAACTTCCTTCTGTTGGACTCAAAATATGTTTCCAGATGTTAAGGTCAAAGGTTGAAGATAAAAGTATCAGGTTTTGGCCTACACTAACTGGTGTTCAGGACCAAGTGTTGGAGTTCCTCTCTGGAGGGGGTTGCCTTTGTACTGGTTCAGTCATCCTCTTTAGACGCTCCCAGTAAGAGGTCCTGTTCCATGCTGCTGAATTATGATACTTCACGCTTTAAACGCTTCAAAACTTGTATTTGCTTTTTAACAATTGGCTGCATATTTATTTCTGCTAATAGTGAGATGGGTGGTGCCTAAATTTGAAAAATAAATTTGACAAAAATAAAATGACATCCATTCTAACCAGTGGCTGCTCCTCAACCAGTCAGTAGTACCAAGGCAATACACCACCAAATCACTTTTTATCTACTTAGTTTATTAATACCAATCAATGACAGCATGGTATTATGGCAGCTCAAGCACTATGCAGGTGGACATGGACTGAGTTAAGAGTTCCAGTGAGAAAACATGCCTTCGCCAAGTTTCATGGAACCTCAGCTTAATATGGAATACTAGATTCTCTGTGTTTCATTTTGAACAGCAGCTAAGCCAGAAATCAGTTGACTTAGTTGCTGAACGCAAGTGTTGTGGAAATGCAGCAGCATGGAGCCATTAAAGAGTGGCATAAGCACCATGTGAGGAAGTGCCCAGATTGCCTACCTGATGTGGAAATAAGACCAATTTAAAAAATAAAAATTAATTTTACCTTGTGCAGACAGGTTTTTCACCATGTATGAATTTCTTGGCAAAGTTTCTCAAATGATGTCAGTGATTACATGGACACAGTGCAATTACCTGTTAAGAGAAAAGTGCTGAGTTACCTCTTATGGAATTTTTGCTAAAAATAGAGAAAAGGAACTTGGGATTTATGGGTTTGAAGATGAAAAAGAGTAGATAATGGAAAGATGAAAATTATGATGTTACGTTAGAGAGAGAATAAAATATAAATGTATCTATAACTCCTCTCCTCTCCTCTCCTCTCCTCTCCTCTCCTCCCCTCTCTCCTACTGATGAGAACTGGGGATGTCAAAACATACAATGCTGTAGTTTAACAGATAATATTCAGTATATTTTATATGAGTCAAGGACACAGGGATACACATCTTATAATTTATATATCATAGTAAGTTATACATTATAGTAGATGGGGCTATGATGAAAAATCCATCTGAAGAAATATTATATCTACTGTACCTTTAACTAGGATGAGCCTCTGAATTTCAAATGTGGGTTTTTCTGATTACAGCTTGAAATAAATGTTTTCTAAAAAAAAAACCTGTTCTCACACATGGTGGATCAGCACGTTCATATTTATGGTGATGATCTGTGTTAATGAGTATATTCTGAAGAAATCAGCATCCATGCATTTATCTTTCCTTTTTCTTCATTTTCCAACTGAAGAATTACGGTATATATGTAGTATATATACAACATCTACTAAAAATCTTAAAGAGATACAAAAAATTGTTGCTCATTTGTTGTCAACAAAGTGTTTTTACAAATTGGAGATGTAGTACAAGATGTGTGTAACAAGTTCCATAGGTGTGTGTGTGTGTGTGTGTGTGTGTGTGTGTTTTATTTACAAATTAGCCCACCTTCATCATATAGTATGAGTATAAATAATAACATGCATGCACATGCCACAAACTCAGAAATCAGAAATCGTGTAGTAGTACCTTTTCAGATTTACACGTTTTATGAAAGGCATAAAGTGTGCTAGTTGGAAAAAAGTGTTATGATATTGGGCTCTGATGAAGTAACATGGCTATTCTTCTACAATGAAACACACAGACACAGTTATGCAGCAGAGCATTATAAGACACAGATTCTGAAGTAAATTAATAATCCATTGACTTGAATCTTAAATTGCTTTTTAAACACTTTTAAAAAGATCTCCACAGGTTGTGGCCATATTTACAATTTACCACCAGCTAGTCTACAATGGAGAGTAATAAAGAAGAAAATTAAAGAAGAAAAAAAATACATTGCTAAGTCTAGTGCAAATTTTCTGTGTCTGGAAAGAACAATATTCTAAAGCTGTGGTTTACTTGTAAGTACAGTACAGATTATTGTAGGCCTACATTTTACGAATTTTGTGCACAAATGTTTTTTTTTTTATTCTTACTCAAGTTCAAGAGATACCTGTGGCCATTGTGCTCAAGATGACAACATTAATACAGCTAAGAAAAACAACTTGATTAGCACTCTGAAAGAGGACCTTTGGCTTTACAGTAGACTGAGAGCAAGTTTAAAAACAGGCACTGTATATTATGGATGAGCAAGCAGGATTCAAACTATTGTGAAATACCAAAGAATTGGCAAAATACATAACATGGAAACTACAGTTGATAAGGTGTCTTGAGTTACTATACAGTCTTTCTAACAGAACCATATTTCTTACATTAATAGTGAGGTGAATATATAGCACGCTTAACATTATCCAGAGAACACAATAGCAATAGAAATAGCACTTAGAATTTTTTTTTGCTCCATAGTGCTTTACAGTACTCTCTGAACTGTTGGCATATTGCCCCCAGCAATCTGGGTCCTCATTTTACTGACCTCAGAAGCATGGAAAGTTGAATCAACCTTGAGCCCATCAGTATCGAATTCCAGACTGTGGACAACGTTAGTCTGCAGTACTGCATTTTAACTACTGGGCTCCTGTTGGAACATGATTTCTTATTTGCTTTTCATGTCCTGAGTAAATGGTATGATCATCTGACTGAAACTATCCAATCCCAGTCCACCTCAATTTGTTTATGCCTAAGATACAGTATCAATTAGTAGTTGGCCTTCTTATGCCAATGATACATTATGACTACTAGTTTCTTGCAATCCTGTTAACCTTTAATCAAGTTATAAATACCTTGGTCTGGTACCAGAACCAAACTACAATCCAGATAAACCAGTTAGCCTATATGATGAAACTTTTAATTTATCAGATTGGACAGAATCTACCATTACTGCCTGCCCCTGTACCAGTACCATCATAAGACTTGAGAACATTGGTGAAATAACTGTATCAGCTTCAGCTCTGTCACAAGAGGGTCCTACCCTGTCTGGCTAATATTATGGGAACCCAAGCAAGTTTACTATGTACACTTACATATCTCCCTGAGAACTGACAGTCTTCTCACTGATTAAATTCTTGTAACTATCCTAATGCTAGAGGGAACTTTAAAATGGTCAGCCCAAAATGTGGTACAGGCATGGACAGGTACATTATTTTTTAATATTCATATGAAGGCTAACTTTAATGATTCAGTCAAATGGATAACTGCCAGTTGTGAAATCTTTCACTTCCAACAGGGTAAGCACTCAGTGTGGATTATATTGCTGACTTTCAGCTATTAGCACAGGAAGTGGGCTGGAATAGGAGAAATCTAACTGACAAATGTAAAGATTGACTATCAGATGAAATGAAAGTATACATTCATCAAGGTATTCCAAAGGCTTTGACTGCATAAATTAGGAGAGCTTGGATATCGGTGAAAGACATGGTAAATTGTAGCAGAGTATAAATGGGAATAGAAGATGCTACTATTCTCTCTCTCTCTCTCTCTCTTTTTTTTTTTTTTGTTCTCCATGATTGTTGGAGATTGGAGATATCACAATTTGACTCCCTGTAGAGGGAGCCAGCTGAGCTTTGCTCTCTGCCCAAAATAAGATGTGCCAACACACACAAGGCCTATATCTATATTGTAGGGAATCTGTCCACTTTGCACATGCTGTACCTCCACTCCTTCCAAAACACCAAAAATGTTTTGTACAGTGGTCATGAGGAAGATGGATACATCTGCCATCTGCTTTTTGGGCAGAAACCATGCATCCAGGAGGACTGCCAGATTATGCACCAGGTCTGTCTGAGGCAGTGCCACCCTCTCCAAGACCAACAATAGAAGTTCTTGGCCTTAGAAGGTCCAAATGCCCAAAGCCACTTAATCTTCTTGGGTTGAGCCAAAGCCTATTGCATCTCATTCAGGTTCCCCCAGCCTCCACAGACTGGGATAGGACATGCATGGCAGCTAGGGATGGAGATATAAAGCTGGATATCATCCGTATGTTGTTGATAGCTCATCCCAAGCTCTTGGATGACTTCAACTAGCAACCTCATGCAGATGCTAAACAGGAAGACAGAAAGAACCGAGTTAAAGTGGGGGCTATGAACTTGACCTCTCCCTCTCCATCAGTACTGATTGGAACTGGCTCCAGAGGAAAGAGGAGAATCAGCACTGTTCTGTCCACCCACCCAAGTCCCAGAGCTGGTTCTGAAAGACATCATGATTTATGGTAGAGAAAGGAAGAACCATTCTGCTCCTACTAGGAGCTTATCTTTTATCAACTTAGATTACAAAACATGTAGACATCCACAGGTCTTAAATTAACAAAAGACAAAATAAATGTTGAATACATGTTGAAGCACTGATTATACACTGATAATCAGGGATCGATATGACAGAGATACTTTAATTTGGATTTCTGCAAGGGGTTGAACCTGATGGCCTTAATGCCTTGTTCCAATTCATTATTCTATTATTTTGCCTTATTTTACATTTTCATCATCCTGGGTACTTGAGATGCTGGACTTACCACAGTATTCATGTCATTAAGTGGCTGGAAAGGAGGAAAGTTCCCAGAAGGATCTTCAGATATGTAGGAAGAAATTTAGTTTATGAGGTTTATAACAGTTGGAGAATTCCTTCACACTTTCAGTTAAATTGTGACAAGCATGAATAACTCTGGATACTGAAATGGGATTCAAGAAAAAAAAGTTTGGCAGGCTTTTGGGACATAACTGTATTTTCCAAAAGACTGGAAACTCTTATGATAATATTTATAGGGTTGCTCATGCCTTCTTCATTTTATTATATCTAGCAATCTGTCATGTATTCTTGCAAAATTCTTGTCCTAACTATGGGAAAGTTGACTGTTTTACAGTCTTGGATTTAAATCTTTATGTTTATTGGTTTTTTAAAAAGAAATTCAGAGGATTCAGGTATCCAAAAGCTCTTAGTAATAAGTCCCTTCTTATTTAATACACATATCTTTACATTTTGATGTGATGAAAACTTGAATACATTGAACTTAAACTCTTAATAAGCCACTTTAATTGTACTTAAGGTGAAGATAACTCTTTGCAAGTGTATGGTGAAAATTCATTAGCTAGTAGCTGTAAAATGCTATGAGCATGCAAAGCATTATGTAAGTATAAAACTTAATTGTTATTTTAATTGAAGCCATGTTGAATCATTACTAAATTGAAAACAACTGCTTTGACCTCACAAACTTCTTGATGATGGAAGAACTGTCAGGGAGAAACTTCCAAAGTGACAATACTTTTTTTAAAAAGAACAGCTTTTTGTCAAATAATGCTCCTAGAATTTCTGTCTCTCCAAAAGAATTTAAGAATAATTTGAGTGCTGAGAATGAAGCTTATCTGGGTTGGACTTCCAGGCACTGGCCACAGAATTTGGACTGACTGAGGTCATGACAAACTTGATCTCAGCATCTTATTATCTCAAATGTTGAGGAATGCGTGTTTGATTTGATTATCTTGACAGTGGTGGTTTTCTGTAAGTTGGGAATTATACCTGGGTAATAGTTAAATCAGTTTTTATTTGTACTTAGATCCTTGCAATATTTCCTCTACATATTATTCTAATCAATTTCTGCAGGTTCCAATTTATTCTAGAAAACTCTGGGGAATTCCCTGCTATGGACTAACATTCAAAGTCCTGGTCATTTTGTGAAATTCAGATACGACTGATGAATTTCACCTATTTGTACACAAGTACTCTCTTTCTCAGAGCAGAGGCCAAATGGAGAAACAGATTAGAGATTATTTTCAGTACTGTGATTATTCTATCTGTTCTATCCTACTATTATATCATCTTAGTGTTGGTCATACGCTACTTTCCTTGTCTGGATAATCTGTCTACGTTTATTCACATTTGAAAATCCTTAATTTGATTATAGTTTGATTACATTATTACAAATGCTTCTGTAAAACACGATCATATTATGCCAGTGTGCTATGATCTATAATTTATAGCTTATTTCCTGAACAATTAAAAGTACTGGTATTATTACTGCAATTGAAGTGAAATGTATAGTTAGCAAGCAGAGATATTGCCAACTGAGGTCAAGTGCATGGCTAATAGGTTCAGGGATGATGCTGTCATGAAATGCCTGGTCTTAAGGGATTGCACAAAGTGCAAGCCAATGCTTAAAGAAATTCTTTAATATAGTGATATGTGTCCAGTAACATATTAATAAATATAACTCTTTCATAATGACTACTGTAAGACACAGCTGCATGTGTGCACATGTGTCTGATATTGCTCTTTCAGTGGTCTAGTTTGATCATAAACCTGAATATTTATACATGAAGTTGCTATCTAGACTTCAAAACCAACTTGCCTGATCTTTCAGCCATCTAACTCAACAGCTATTTGACATCCACTACAGGGTATAAATAGAACTCTTGGAGTTCTACTCTTCTCTAAGTAGAAATCC
Source organism: Thermophis baileyi (assembly GCA_003457575.1). Taxonomy (NCBI): domain Eukaryota; kingdom Metazoa; phylum Chordata; class Lepidosauria; order Squamata; family Dipsadidae; genus Thermophis; species Thermophis baileyi. The sequence continues at coordinate 802,403 of QLTV01000043.1, read as the reverse complement.
TGGAGTCCTCTTTTCCAACATCGGTCATCGACCTAGGTTAAAGACCTAGAAACTACATTCTGGTGCTCAGGGCAACTGGCACAAGCCAGGTTCATGGAAGAAAGGCAGTGCTTTCAGGAACAGAGCAGTGCTAGCAGGGTGCATCAATACTAAAATCAGACTTCTAAACTCAAAATTACCACTGGGGCTAAGCTTTGTGTGCTTCTTTCCTGCCATCTAGTAGTCATACCAGTCAGGACCAATTTAGGTTACATGAAGTCTTTGCCCTCTTGTTCCATGGCCACTCATTGTGGCACTTCAGGTTCTCCTGGAGTCATAAGCCAGCCCTGCAGAAACCATGACCAGATTAGATTTTCTTTTAAAGACTTTTAAAAACCCTAACAAAAACAATGCTTCAAACAGCTGGGCTTTCTGATAAATGAGATGGATTTGCTATAAATTATGGCTACACCTTTCTCTGTCTCCATCCCAGGCATGCTGCACCACACAGTGGACAGAACTGGGAAAGAATATGTCTCCCTTCTTTCTTTTTTTTCCAGCCAGGTTTTTGTGATACATGCCAAGGAAATGCTGTCATCCAGGATTAAATCCTGATTAAATATATCTTGGTAGCAATTAACCCAGCATTACAAGGCAGGATCTTTAAGCTTGTATTACCTTGACTTTACTTATGTAATAATGCACTTGTAACCTTCCCAAGTACTTTTCAAGGAATGCATGATAACAAGAAAGAGTTATGGCAAATAATGAAGATAATCTTGTTCAAGCAAATTAACAGAACTCTTATTTAAATATTTCTATGGCCTGTGAGAATTTTTAAAGAGCAAGACACAGTTAAGAAGATGACTACCCCTATATTAATATTTTTCATTCTTGCTCTATAACAAATTACAATTTGGCAACAATCTTTGGAGAAGTTTTGGACTCTGCATCAGCCAAGACTCTGCTATCTAATCCATACAGATTTATGCTAGAAGGAATGAAACTCCTACACACTGATTCTACTTTTTCACAAAAAGCCTTGATTATATCTTCAGTAATACATAAAAGACCTTAGGAAATATACAGGAGAGAAGAAATTGTTCCTGAAAGTACATTTTGAAACCACTGGTATCTAAAATTAGTTGTCTCCCATTTCTTGTCACTATTGAGGTAAGCAAATAATAACCAATTGAAGCAGAAATGACAAAATAATTGTTATAGATGTTGATGGCTTTATTGAAAATTATCAGAATATTAAAAAGTGGGGGGGAAACTTATGTGCTTTGAAATTTTAGAGTTTGACAGAAAAAGATAATACCTTGTATTGCATACACTACGTATTCATAAATACATATTGGAAATGTAATTTGGTTCCTAAGTCTTATCCAGAGCTCCTGTTTGCAAATTGCATCTTTCATAGTGATTGAGTTGACCTTGCAGGTCCTTTCCCCCCCCCCCTTTAAGGGTCCTAGTGAACAGGGTCAGCCACTGCCTGTGCCACTTCTCAACCTTCCCCCACACATACTTCTGTTATATCTTTTTACTATCTCTGCTGGACACCACACCTTTCTGTAATTATCAATGCCTGCTTTCTGTCACTTCAAAGGCTTCCCAGCACTGGGAACTTTCTTCAAAAGACTTTACATTGCTAAAAAACCTGTGTCATTGACAGGAGGTCCCCCTTTGAAGTTTTTTTCATGGCACTTATTGATTTTACCTCTTTTTAAAGGATGTTCAGATTAGAAAATATTTCACTATGCCTGAAAGTGTGAATATGTTTCTGTTGCTGCAAATGCTTCCCTTTTGAAGAAGCAAAAACACTGCAGCTGTATCTCTCTATTCTCTTTTTTTCCTGTGAAGGGCAGTGGAAGTCTCTAGTTCTTACTTATGTGCTTCCCTTTTCTGTGCTTCCCTTTTCAGAAAGTTGCAGAATCTTGACTTCTCTGAAGCTTCTCAGCACCAGTTGCATAATATACAATTTATGGAATAGATACTATGGCTCTTTTCACATGTAAGCATTGCACTAAGGCAGAGTTGCAGTCTCTTCTAACTTGGTGACAGTGGTCAGAGGATGCAATATTCTTCACATCTCTTAGTGACATTTCAGAACATTGTTGTTGTTTGGTTGCTTCTGACTCTTTGTGACCTGATGATGAAACAAGTAATTGCTTCTTTGAGTTTGTGTAAGTTCATGTTCATGAAATCAATTGTACTGTCTTAGCCATCTTGTTTTTTTCCAGCCTCTTCTTTTATTGCCTTTGACATTTCCAAGCAGCAGGGTCTTCTCCAGGCTCTTCCTTCATCATTACGGGTCCAAAACATTTAAGCTTTAGCAGCCTGATTTTATTTCAATTAGTTTTAAATGGTTTGTTTTTCTAACAGTCTACAGTATTCTGAGCTATTTTCTTCAGCCTCATAGTTCAAAGACATCAATTTATCTTCATTCAGCTGCAGATGGGACAAACATGGCCTTGATCATACATATTTCTGATACCAGCATGAGGTCTCTGAACTTTAATATTTTCTCTAGATCAGGCATAATCTTTCTGCCAAACAGAGACACCTCTTTACTTCAAGGCTGTAGCTACTATTCCTATGAAGAGAAAGGTTATTATTACTATTTCACCTACTTGCATTGCACAAGTAATTCAAATAAGGGAGGGAGGAATAGAATGGAATTCAGAAAGGCGTCTCTTCCCCCCCCCCATTTCCTCTTGTAGCACAGAGAGAGAGAGAGAGAGAGAGAGAGAGGAGAGGAGAGGAGAGAGGAGAGAGAGAACACACTGATTTTTGCTTTCTCATCTTCAAGTTCAACTCTACATTCCTTCAGTCTTCTTAACTTCCAGACACCAAAAATTATTTATAATTAGCATAGTCTAGACCAGGGGTCTCCAACCTTGGCAACTTTAAGAGTTGTGGACTTCAACTCCCAGAGTTCCTCAGCCAGCTTTGCTGGCTGAGGAACTCTGGGAGTTGAAGTCCACAACTCTTAAAGTTGCCAAGGTTGGAGACCCCTGGTCTAGATTGTCAATACTTCTTTCAGCAATTTTAGTTTCAGCTTCTGTTTCTTCTAACTCAGTATTTCCAATTATGTATCCAAGTTAAATAAATAAGGGGACAGTATACACACTTAACAGAATAACAGAGCTGAAAGGACCTTGGAGATCTTCTAGTCCAATCCCCTGCTCAAGCAGGAAACCCTATACCATTTCAGACAAATGGTTGTCCAATCTCTTCTTAAAAACCTCCAGTGTTGGAGCATCTACAACTTTTGGAGGGAAGTTGTTCCACTGATTAATTGTAACTGTTAGGAAATTTCTCCTTCAGTCTAGGTTGGTTCCTTCCTTGATTACTTTTTATCAATTGCTTCCTGTCCTGCCTTCAGGTGCTTTGGAGAGTAGGTTGACCCCCTCTTCTTTGTGGTAGCCCCTTAGATATTGGATCACTGCTATCATATCACCCCTAGTCCTTCTTTCCATTAAACTAGACATACCCAATTCATGCAACTGTTCCTCATATGTTTTAGCCTCCAGTCCCCTAATCATCTTTGTTGCTCTTCTCTGTATTTCTTTCTAGAGTCTCAACATCTTTTTTATATCATGGCGACCAAAACTGGATGCAGTATTCCAAGTATAGTCTTACTATGGCATTATAAAGTGGTATTAACACTTCATGTGATCTTGATTGTATCCCTTTATTAATGTACTCTAGGACTGTGTTCACTTTTCTGGCAACTGCAACACACTGCTGGCTCGTATTTAAGTGATTGTCCACTAGGACCTCAAAATCCTCATGCAGTTACTATTGTTGAGCCAGGTACCACCTATTCTATAATTGCATTTGGTTTTTCTTGCCTAAATGAAAAACTTTACTTTTCTCTACATTGAATTTTATTTTGTTAGACAGAGTCCAGTGTTCAAGTCTGTCACGATCCTTCTGTATACTCTTGGTATACTGCTTTTTCAATTTTGAATAAATTAGTTGCACCACAACTTTTTGTTTTTTCCTAGTCATTATATAAATTTTTCAGTAGGCAGATGAGGTTATGCAGGACTATTGGATGAGTCACTTTATGGAATGTCTCATACTGCTGCTTCTCTATACTTTGTTTTTCTGTAGCAATGCTGGTTTCCTTCTAATCAAGCTGCCTGTAACTGCCTGTCTTATTCATGATTCCTTGATTGTCTAGCTAGGTGGTGCTGAACCTATGTTCTACTCAGAGCCCTCTCTGTGGGCATGCTAGCCGCTAGACTATCTTGCTCGCCTTCCCACAAAATGAAGAAAATGAGCTCTCGATGCCAGGGTTACAAGAAAAACTTCCCCTCTTCCTGCTTAAAAGTGGAACCTTACGATAGAGGTGTGGCATCCGAGGCGGAGGGTATTGAGCATCAGCCCAACACCCAAGTGACGCTTGCTGGGAATTGCCGTTTACTCCACTCTTCTTGAGGAATTTCATGTGGTGCTCTCCCCCCTCCCCTCCGGTGCATGCCTTTTACGTGCCACGTCCTTTCCTGTTCTGACCTAGGCTTCCTGATAAAGCATAAATCACAAATGTAGTCCCAAAAAACCTCTTTTTATTTCAACGGCTGTGAATTATGTTCATTCCCAGCCGTAATAAGTCCCAAACAGTTTTAATTAGTCTGACAAAAGTCTCCCACAGTCTTTCAGGACAAGGCTGATAAGCAGCCATCTTTATCTCCCTTGACACGCTGCCAAAGACCTAATTGGCAAGTAGCTTTGCAAGGCCAAAACGGAGTACAGAGTCAAAATGGAGCTGCTGAGTTACACTGAACAGAACTGAACTAAGTTGCTTCCTGCAACGCTCACATCCTTTTGCTCCTCTTTTATGTCTTAGAGGAGGGGCCAATCATCTCCAAGCCTTACTCCTGAGTAGCCCTTTTCTTCCTTAACTGTTCTTGCCTTCTGGTGGCTCTGCTCCCCTGTTCCTCTGCCTCGCTGCTGTCAGCCTCTGGAGGCTCCGGAGTCAGCACAGAACTCCCAGATGGCCCGGGCCCCATCTCTGCCTCTGACACAGAGCCTTCTCCAGACTCCAGGACTGGCCCATGTTCCTCCGCAGCCTCCTCACTGTCCGACTCTGCTGCCAGCTCCACAGGCCACTGGTGGACCACAACACTTCCATTGCCCCGGTATGGAGGAGAGAACGGCGCCCGAAGGATTCACGCGGAAGGTCACCTTGAGGCCCCCTTTTGCTTTCAAGTCAATTCGGTGGCAGGGCTTTCCTGCAGAAACTGGTGGGATCAATTTGGCCAGCAAATTGGGAAGAGCATGCCTGGGCTTTCCTCCTCCATGCCACTGCTCGCAGCCCTTGGGAGCAGCCAGAAAGCCCCTGAAAGCTTTGGGAGAAAGAGGTGAATGCTCCATTTCCCCTCTGATTTTTTTTTGGGGGGGGTAGAGGCGGTGAAATAACGACTCTTCTTCCCCCGCCGTCTCTCCATGTGCCCGGCTTGGCTCTTGTGTTATTCAATAGGGTTGTGCGGAGGAGTCCCAGTTATTGCTTAGCCGAAATACCCTGCTGATCAGTAACTTGGTTTTTCCCCGCCTGCTCATAAGCCCGTCCTAAAAGTTATCTGCAAAGACTGAATTAAAACTGTTCATAGCTTTTCTCTGAAAGTCTAGGGTTCACTGCGTTATCTTACATACACTACACCTATAACCTAGAAACCTTGACTCTTAACTTTCCCAAGTTCAAAAGCATGCCAAATGCAAACTTTTACCTTTCAATAAAAAGTTGTTTGTATCATTGAAAGCTCTGTTATTGTGTTTTTCTTTTAAGACAAAAGATGTTAATGTATGAATTGTTTTTTTCTAAACTAAAACCTCAGTATTCAGGTTAAATTGCCGTGTTGGCACTTTGCGATAAATAAGTGGGTTTTGGGTTACAGTTTGGGCACTCAGTCTCTAAAAGGTTTGCCATCACTGGTCTAGCTATTCCTTGCTGTCATGAGCTATCTCTTTCTCTGAATATGAACCTTCTTTCTTCCCTTCACTGAAAACTGTAGCCTTTGGACACACATGTATACTGCCTATATACATGTACAGAATTCCTACACTTCTTTATCTGTCAGAGCTCCTTTTATTTCTAGCTGGTTGGCTGTAAGGTTGAAAAAGATTTGTGTTTTCTTCTAGAGCTTGCAGGAAGGAAGGACCTTACAGGAGGAAAGGAAAATGTGCATCTTCTAGACACTGGTTTCCCCCACACACATACACACAAACCCTCAGAAGAGGAAGGAAAAATTATTGCTATTTTCCAATGTTTCACAGTCATATTTTCCTACAAAAATAATTGAGAAGGGAGGTTCACATATTTCAGATTTTTCTATGTGACCTTTTATTCATATCAAGGATTTTCTGTTGCCCTCTCCTCCTATTGTCTCTTTCTCATGTTTTTGGTATGAAAATTTCAGCACTTTGACTTAACAATAGAAATTGCACAACTAAAAATTGCAAAATTCTACTAAACATGATATATTTATAACTATGCATTTAAGAAAAAAAGTATAGCATTTGATCTATTACTAAAAAATATAATTTGTGGAAGGTGGGATTACATGACCATGAACCACCTAGAATTATTGAGAGTTGGATGGCATACATGTTTAATAAATTATGGTATGAAGGAGAAGGAGGAAGAGGANACTTGGTGCTCTCTGGGCCTGTTTGTTTTCTGGCAGTCATTTTAGGACCAAACTAGGTAACGAGGAGGAGGGGGAGGGGGAGGGGGAGGGGGAGGAGGAGGAGGAGAACTAGTAGTCATCGTCGTCATTTGGTCATATTCTTTCTCAATTTGAATACATATAGAATCATTTAAAATATTTGGAAATCTGCTTATATAAATGAATGTATTACAAAGTATTTGGAGAAAAATATGTATCCAAATGAGTAGATATTACATAGGTTTCTGAGGCTGTAGTCAAAGTTTGTTCCTTGATTTAATATAAGTGTTTGTTTTGATAATGTTATATCTACCTAGAACACATATACTGTACATATAATAATGATAAATGTGAAAAATATAAAAAGAATACAGATAAAGTTTTGGAAAAACAGAGATTATATCTACTATTTAATCAATCTGTAAACATATTGTATAAGTTTATCTCTCAAAATTCCTTTCTTTTCTTTTCCTTAAATTCTGCTGACAACTCAATGAAGAAAAATATATGAATCTTGTTTGTATACATTTGTTTACTTTTCAAAGACTTCAAAGAGCACAATGGTCCTATCCTAGAAGCAATGTCCTCTATGGAATAGGAATAACAAAAATATTTATGGTAAACTGTGGAATTGGAAAGCTCCAGGAGGATCATTTAGTTTAACATTCTCAATATTCAGGAAAACCAATTAAAGCACCCTTAAGAGATGACTGTTCAGTCCATTCTTAAAGCTTCCAGAGATGAACAACTCCAAAAGTAGACTACTCTTTTGTTGTACAGATCATATTGTCAGGATATTTTTCCTTCTATTTCATAAAATCTGGATAGCCTCAACCTGCATTCATTTGCTTCTAGTCCCAGTTTTTATGGCAATTAAAAAAAGTTCCTGACCATCAGAGGTGGGATTCAGCAGGTTCTGACCAGTTCAGGAGAACCAGTAGCGGAAATTTTGAGTAGTTGAGAGAACTGGTAAATACCAGCTCTGACTGGCCCCACCCACATCTATTCTCTGCCTCCCGAGTCCCAGCTGATCGGGAGGAAATGGGGATTTTGCAGTAACCTTCCCTTGGAGTGGGGAGGGAATGGAGATTTTACAGTATCCTTCCCCTGCCATGCCCACCAAGCCATGCCTACCAAGCCACACCACGCCCACCAAGCCACACCCACAGAACCGGTAGTAAAAATTTTTGAATTCTACCACTGATCTTCCCATAACATCCTTTTACTGTCATGTTATTTCTGTTTTCTTTTCTTTAGAATGAAAAAGAACTCTTCAGCTTGTTGTCATAGAAAAAGTCCTCAAGATCCTGCAACATCTTTGCCTCCCACTTCTGAAGCTGTGCTAATCTGTCTATATTCTTATGGAAAACCAGTGCCCAGAATCATATACAGTATTCCAGGTATGGTCACACCAGAGTGGACATTATGGGAATAAGGACTTCATCTGTCTTTGATAAATGCTTCATCTAATGTGTTATAATTGTATTAGCTCTTCTAGCAGCTGTCCATGTTTGGCCACCAAACGTAACTCTGGGCAAGAGCCTTCATTCTGACCATGCCCGGGTGACCCTCATGCAGTGCTCTTAGACTATCCTCTCGTAGCGACGGAGGAATGATTATGCAATCACCCCACAATAGGCAACCCCCTTGTGCAGATATCTCATGCTGTTTGCAGCTGAACAGTTTAAACTCCGGGCTAACAGGCCCTTGTGGCCATCCCCTCCACACTCAGTTCAAAATAGTCCTGAACACAGAGTTCTTGGCAGAATGGCCAGCCACTTCGGCCGAAGTGACCAGGCCAGAGTCCAGGCAGTCAATGAGTAGGATGGGGACACCCGGAGTGGGGTCGTCCACAAAGTCAGGAAGGGGGCAGAGACTGAGGGCATCAGCATGCTCCAGGGAGCATCCAGGCCAGTGGGTCAGCTTGTAGGAGTAGGCGGAGAGAAAAATAGTCCATCTGGTGAGCTGGGGAGACAGAGACGCAGGTGTGGGGCGGTCCCCAGGGATGAACCCTAACAAGGGCTTGTGGTCGGTGACCAGCTCAAAGTCTTTGCTGTACAGATATTCATGAAATCTCTTAACCCCATCCATTGCTGCCAAAGCCTCCCTATCAAGCTGACTGTAATTCCGCTCTGCACTGGAGAGCATCCATGAAAAATAGGTGACCGGAGCCTCTTGACAGTTGGGCAACCAGTGGCTGAGGACAGCCCCAATGCCAAACAGGGAGGCATCGCACACAAGGACCACAGGTAGGGTGTCGTTGAATTGTATCAGGAAACTGTCCTCTGACAAAAGGTCCTTGACAGCCTGGAACGTGGCCGCTTCAGTCCTTCCCCAGACCCAGGGAGCCTTCTTGGCTAATAGCCGATGAAGGGGTTCAGCAATAGTGGCTTTATTCTTGAGGAAGACGCTGTAGAAATTCAGCAACCCTAGAAAAGCCTGGAGCTCAATCTTGCATGTGGGTGAAGGGGCCTTGCGAATAGCCCTAACCTTGTCTTTGGTGGGGTGAATGCCCATCCCATTTATACGATAGCCCAGGAATTCTACCTCTGGGACCCCAATCTGACACTTGCTGCCTTAACCTGGAGCCCTGCAGCCCGAAATCGGCTAAGGACTTCCCGCAGCCTGGACTTTAACTCTGGCTTGTTACTGGCGGTGATTAGGATGTCATCAAAATAGGGGACAACCCCAGGAATTTTGTGTAACAAGCGTTCCATAATGCTTTGAAAAATTCCTGGGGCTACACTAATGACAAATTGCAATCTGTGACATTTGAATGCCCCCCTGTGCGTAACAATGGTCTGTGCCTCCACAGTAGCGCCATCTACCGGCAGTTGCTGGTACGCCTGCACAAGATCTAACTTGGCAAAAATGGCTCCCGGGCCGAGCGTATGCAGCAAGTGTACTATAGGGACTGGGTATGCACTTTGCTGGAGGGCTTTGTTGATAGTAGATTTATAGTCAGCGCATATGCGCACTGACCCGTCACTCTTCACTGGTGTCACTATAGGGGTTTCCCACTTCGCATGATCGACTGGCTCTAAGATGCCTTGGCTGATTAGTTTAGACAGCTCGTGGTCGATCTTGGGCTTCAGTGCGAAGGGGACTCTCCTGAGTTTGAGTCTAATGGGTGCTACGTTTGGGTCAAGGTTAAAGGATATGGGGGTGCCCACATACTTGCCTAGCCCCTCGTTGAAGACGTCCCGGAACTCCTGGATCAGGTCGTCTGCGCAGCCCCCAGAGATGGCATTGATTCCAGTCACTCCCATGCCCAGGGCGCCAAACCAGTCCAGGCCCAGCAGGCTAGGGAGGCATCCACGAACCACAGTCAGGGGCAGAGTCCCCTCGAACTTGCCAAATCGCATGTTGAAGTTGCCCCAGCCCAGCACGGGAATGCGATTCCCTTGGTAATCGCTGAGCCTGAGGTTCTGAACTTTCAGATGGCCTTGGCGAAGTGTTGGAATGGCATGCTTGACTGCTGCCCAGGACATGATGTAGATTGATGACCCCGTGTTGACTTCCATCTCACAGGGAGACCCTTCCAAGGAAACTGTCACATCGATCTTCTTATGGCTAGGGGTGCTCGCATGCCCGATCCATGTCTGGTTGGTCTCTGGAGCTCTGGGGTGGTCGGTGTGGTGCTTCGGCTTTGGTGGTTCTCGTCTAGGCCCTCACCTGGCCTTGCCTTGGCTGGCGTCCTGGGTGGTGCGTTTGTTGGACGGCTGGCTAGCCCGGCAGACTCTTGCTAGGTGTCCTGGTCGTTCGCAACGCTGGCAAATGGCGTCCCGGAATCTGCAGGTTGCTGTTGTGGCCCACCAGTGACCTGTGCAGCTGGTTGCGGACTCCAACAGTGAAAAGGCTGTTGTGGCAAGGCACCAGTGGCCCGTGCAACTGGCACCCGAGTCAGACAGTGAGGAGGTTGGAGAGGACTTGGTGCCAGAGTCGGAGAGTCAGCCAGGGCCTTCAGTACCTCCAGAGGAGCCCACCAGTGATGAAGAAGAAGAGGAGGAGCCTCTTCTCAATGCTTGGGCACACAGATTTGCCAAAAGACAGGAGTGGTTACTCAGGAGGAGGTCTCCTCGAGAGTAAGGCTTGGGGCTACTTGGCCACGCCCTTAGTCTATTTAAGTCATGACCACGCGCAATCACATTGCAGAAAACAACGTTCATTCTTACTTATTGTGTTTTGAATCCAGTCAAGTCTGCTCGGCCTTTGTTCTATCTCGTGACTTTTTCCTGCACATTTATTTCTGGGAGTTTTACCAACTACCGTAAGAACTGCTCTTATCTGCAAGCTTATTTATTCAGAAGTGAGACAATTATCTCTTGAACTCTTGCTGGCTGTTAATGAAGTTAAATTAACAGCCGGTGTTCGAAAAAAGACTGCTTTAAATGTATTTTTGTTTCAAACGGCTACTAAGACGTTCATTAGTAGACCTTCATTAGTAAACCAAAAGTGTGTTTGGAGTTTGTGTGTGTTGTATTCTTGGTGGTTTGTAGCTGCGGCAGAACAGTTGCTTGTGGGTGCTGGCCTCCGCAACTGGAGCAAGCTTGCGGCCTCGGTCCTTCAGCTCCCTGCCGGCGTTCCGTCTGGTAGACTTCCTCCTCGCTGTCATCAGAGCGGTCATCTAAGCACTGGCTTTCATGGATGGACGGCATAGTTTTCTGTGGTGCTGGTGGCCCGATGCAACAATGAAGTGACTCTACCGCCTTGTTGGACGATTCGGATGCCCTGGCCTCATCCAAGGCTGTCTGGAGCGTCAAGTTGGACTTGGCAAGTAGTCACCGCTGCAGGCGAAGATCTTGCACCCCACATATTAGCTGGTCTAGCAAGATGTCATCTAAGTCCCGGAATTCACAATGCCTTTTGGAGAGCCGCCAGGTATTGGTTGATCGACTCTCTGTCTTGCTGCAATCATTGCCGGAATTCGTGCCATCTCATGTCCTTGGACGACATGGGGGTGTAGTGGGTCTGCAGCATGTTCTGGAGTACCTGCCACGGTACCATCTGCACTGGCATTGGCTCAGACAGGGACTCGGCCGTGTCAAAAAGTCATGCCCGCAGTGGCTGAGGAAGAGTGCCCTTTTTTGGTTGTCCGACAACCCGAGGAGGTCGTTGGCCTCCAAGAAGCAGTTGAATCGGGTCATGTAGGACCCCCAGTTCTCCTTTGGTGGGTCGAAGGGCATAGGGGGGTGGAACGTAGACATTCTGCGGCTTTTGCTGTTCGAATTTGCTGTGCAAAATGGCTGCCGTTCCGTTCTGCCGCCTGGCTGGATCTAATTGAATTCTGTCAGCTCTTTTTGCTCAGACCGTCTTCACAATCCCACCTTTGTCGCCAGTTGTTGAATAGGGTGAGTGAAGAGGCTGGAGACAGGTTTCAGACAACAGCTCTTTATTCAACTATGTACAAGATCCAGCCGAGAGCCAGTCTGACAGCTAGCCCTTTTATAGGGAGCTGTCAGATGGCTCAGCCAATTAGTAGTCCCCATTTTCCCGCCTGAACAGAGGACCTGGTTGTAACCAGGCAGTCTGGATATCTAACAATAATGAATTATATGCTTACACATTTCTGCATTTATCAAATTGATTTACATTAAAGATGTAAAATTACTATGAAGTTTGGATAGTATATTAGTAATCAATGACAGACTATCATTTTTTCCTCCATAGCTGTCTCCACTGATACAAACACATTTGAAAATATTGCAAGAAGTTTCTTATTATTTGGGGGGGGGAACCCAAGGGCTTGGGATGAAACTTCAAAAGCTCCTTCAACAGAATGACCAGTGTGTTTATGTCTGAGCATGTGTGTGGGGGGGGGCACACAAAAACAGAGCTGGTTTACCCCAAGTAAAATTCATAACTTGCCAAAGTGATAAAGATCCCCATAACTTTTAATAGTATATCTTCTTTAATAGTATATCTTTCTCCGAAAGAGTATCTATATTTACTTTCTTAAGATTAATAACAATAATTATTAATCTACAAGCACTATGTCACCTTTTCCCCCAAACTAATATAGTCCTCAAGGTATGACCACAATTGAGCCCAAAATTTGGTTGCTAAGTGAGACATTTGTTAAGTGAGTTTTGTCCCATTTTATCATTAAGTTAGTAACACGGTTGTTAAGTGAATCTGGCTTCCCTATTGACTTTGCTTGTGTGAAGCTCACAAAAGGTGATCACATGATCCCAGGACACTGCAACCGTCATAAATATGAATCAGTTGCCAAGAATCTGACTTTTGATCACAAAACCATGGAGATGTTGCAACGGTCATTAACTGTGAAAACAGTCATAAGTCACTTTTTTCAGTGACGTAACTTTGAACGGTCACTAAACGAACTGTTGTAAGTTGAGGACCTTCTGTATTATAATTTAAATTAGACTCTTATTTAGGAGAAAGAAAGATAGCATATCTGCAATAAATTTTCCTTTGCTGATAAAAATATAGAAAGGATTAGTTTTAATTTCATTTTTGTCTTTCTAGCATTATCAGTACACAAGGGGATTGATTGGAGAATAGGAGTATTTTTCCCCTTCCTTCCTTGGGGGACAATTTGAAATACAAGTTTAGAAATAAGACTGGTATTTCTGTAGGCCATATAAAACAGCAGGAGTTACTGCAGTAGGAACCTTCCAGCAGCACTAGGGTACTTTCAACATAATTCCTATTTCTTTGGGAGCAATTTAGTCATTTGAAGTACTTATTTATATACTCACAGGAAGGAAGATATAAAATGGTAGTGTGCTTGTGTGCTTACTTGAGTTTTAACATGTAATTATAATGATGTAGCTTAATTTGTGGTACAAGGATTATAGGAGTATATGAGAAACACATTAACAGCAGAAACTCTTTAAAGAATGCAGAACATTTTGTCGTTCTAATTGCATCTGTTCTTTTACTTATTTATTCATTTCTCTGTTCTGAAATAATTGTATTCCCCATCTGAGAGACTATGTTAGCCAATGGTTGAGTTTTAATTCAGTTGTGCAGCTAAGACAATAACAAAAATTAACTCTTTTTTTCTATCTCCCATTTTCAATTCCTTGCTATTTATCTTTTCATGGTTTTTAGCATCAGTGAAGTAAATCTAGTTAACCTGACTATACTTTAGTCTGATTAAAATCAAGTAGCCGATGCTTTGCTTTCTGTAAGATAAAAGGAGACAAGTCAGTGTGAACAAAAAGGAATACAGCAAAATTCTTATTTTATATGAAAGTTAGAGATGGTATGGGGTAGTGATTGACATGTTGAATCACAAATAAGGAAAAATAGATCTAAGCTCATTCTCAGTTAAGAAATCTTGCTGCATTGTGATAGTCACCCAGTCTAATCTACGTCATGGAGTTGTAATGAGAGGAACTTGAAATGGAGTATAGCATAAATCACATAAAACTCCTGAAGAAAGAGAAAGTTATAATTCTAGTAGTCCTTGGTAGCCTAAGGTACACTCTAGTACCATCTGAATTTGCAAGGTTCTTCAAGATAAATTTGTTTTGATCTGAACCTTACATAATGCCACTTCAGATAGTAACATACAGTATCTTATTTGAATAATTCAGTTTGTACAGCATATGTCTCAGTCAATGTTGTTGTTATTTCTTAAGGAGGTACAGTAGGTAAGATCCTTGGATCAATTCACACCCACTACTTGCCTGCTAGTAATAATAATAAAAGGTAATAATAGGATGTATGATTGACCTAACAACAAGTCTTAAAATTGTGCATGACTCATTTACAATTGACTTGTTTAGAAATGGAAATTCTGATACCCAACTGTGGTAATAAGTTGAGGACTACTGGTACTTACTGTATGTAATGGCAGGATTCAAAATGTTAATTCCATTCTTAAATAGCTTTGCTTTCTCTTCTGGGAGAGAAAAACTGTGCACTATCCAGATGAGAAAAGAAAAATAACATGTTCACAGGATCCTTCTAAGCCAAGCTACTATGAAAAACTCACCAGCACTTAAGCAAATCCTTTTGCTTTGCAATTGGTCTTACACAGGGCTGCCTAGTTATAGGGTTTTATTTTCCAGTACTGACATGCTTCATTGCCCAACAGCCTCTCTTTCCAGCTGTTCTAGAATCTTTGTCAGTCTTTTGCAGATGTTTCCCAATCCCATTCTGCTCTGTACATGAATCCTCTTGCTCCTTTGCTTGTCTAGTCACCCCTTCCATTGCCAGCACCTTATCTAGAATCTGAAAGAATCACCCACACTATCCACTGCCTATTCTGGCTGTTACATACTTTGTTTTTTTAAAAAAATGCACATGCCAGATTGAAGATCATCCAAGGAGTTAGGATTTTTTCCCTTAGCCTATGTGTATAAGTCCATTAAAAACAACAACAAACTTTTCATTTTGACATACTGTCGGGAAGAATGGTTTTTGAAATAAATATGCCATGGATTTATTAAAACTTGTTCTAGGCAGTGGAGTTTCCAGAAGTGAGGTATTTGCTTGGAAGTCATCTCTGGAACTAATGTCTGTAATTTTAGCTGATATCCAATATTTCATATTTTAGCTAAAGTGGTATAGAAAGCATGGTTAGATGGAACAAAATTATTTGGATACTTTCTGGTCTAGATTCAGAACCAGATATAGCATGGAGTCAACTGGTCATTGATTGTCGGGAAAGGCAAGGCAATGTGATTCTTTTAGTGTCCTCTCTCTCTTGGTGGCTTTTTATACTGTTAATCAGTGCCTCAAGAAACTGCTAGTGGTGGTGCAGTGGTTAGAAGGCAGGACAAGAAGCAATGGGTGGAAACTAATGAAGAAGAGAAGCAACCTTGAACTAAGGAGAAATTTCCTGACAGTTAGAGTAATTAATCAGTGGAATGACTTGCCTTCAGAAGTTGTGGGTGTTCCAACACTAGAGATTTTTAAACAGAGATTGGACAACCATTTGTCTGAAATGGTATAGGATTTCCTGCCTGACCAGGGGGGTTGGACTAGAAGACTTCCAAGGTCCCTTCCAACTCTGTTATTCTATTATCCTGTGATTTCAGGGTTGGATATTTTGAGTCTGTTCCTATATTTCCCCACTTAAAGAACCATGAGAGCTAGTTTGGTCTAATGGTTAAGCCAGTAGGCCAGAAAATGGGAGAGTGTGAGTTCAAGTCCTGCTTAGCCATAAAACCTAGTTGGGTGACTTTGGGCCAGTAACTTTCTATCAGCCTAAGCCTTTCCCTTCCATGGTTGCTGTTTTGGGGGAAATAGTAGGAAGATGTGTTGGATATGTTTGCTGCCTTTAGTTATTTGCAAAAATAATAAAGGTGGGAAACAAACAAACAAACAAACAAACAAACAAATAAGACAGAAAGAATTCATGCTGAGTTCATACAAGTTGGAATTATTGCTGATTCCAGGAAGTGGATAAGAAGATTTAGGAAACCACTTGTTCTTACAGTGTGTGTCATTACACACTTAAGGTAAGTTAAGGTAAGTTAAGTTTTTAAATCTGGAGGCAGACTCAATATTTATTAACCAAATTCAGTGAAATGACTTACCGATATTATGCTACTGAATTTCTGTGGCAAATGTTTGGGAACAGTCTTCACATATCAGCTATGGTTAAGGTTAGAATTATATTTAAGAGAAAAAAAGTAATAAATAAAAATTGCTAGATAGCACGGATAACTTTATAAACAAGAAAAGATTATAAAGATATTTATAAAAGCATCAAGAAAGGTTCTATAGTTGATTTATTTTTCAAATTGCACTTTTTTTATTCTTTTCAGTTTTGTTTACTTTGGAGGTTATGGTGGCAAGACTACATTATTGTGGACTGAGTGGCATTAACAATGGAGTATATATCTTTCTGATTTTTATTTATGGTGGATATGTGTAGACCTTAAATTTGGGCTACGACAGTATGTATTGAAATTTTAATCTTGTCTGACAAATATTCTTCAGTTTGTTAAAATACACACTTGTTATAGTCCTTAACTTTCCCCAACATTATTTTTCAGGCATCCATCTCCTGATATGGGCATGATTTACAGAGCAGTCTATGATAAATGTATTTTTTCTACATTTGTTTTTTACATGCACCTTTTACTAATCAGTACATGTTATAAAACTTCTCATGATATATGGCTTCTTTTTTCATCACTTCTTCAAATGCAGATTTTTTTTGTCTGAAATTTTTGAGCCAAAATGCATTTTGAGACAGACATTAGCAGGTTCCATGAATTCCATGCCTGCTTGTGCCATAATCAGTTCTGTTTGGCAGATCACCTCAGTTGACTTAAAAAGGAATTCATCATGGATTTCTTTTACCTCCCTAATTTATGACAGTGTAGTTACGAGGAGTCTAATTCTTATAGGAAACAGGTAACACTTAAATTCCCCCTCTTCTCCAGCTACTCATTTATCAAATGCCATCTTACCATGAAATATGTTAGTTTTTTAAACACCACAGGCAGGTACCAGCTGGGTTCCTTTTCTGTTTTTTCAGCCCAATGGAATATTATACAGAAATTATATTGTACAGAGGCATGAGATTATTTCTGTCTGTCTGTCTGTCCAGCAGAGTAATTCTGAAAACCAAATGGAAAGGGATGTGGTGCAGTGCAGTGGTGGGTTGCTTCCGGTTTGGCCCGGTTCTTAGAACCAGTAGTGGCGGTGGCGGGACGCTTCTGCGCATGCACAGAAGTGGCGTGCGCATGCACGAGCGAGCGCGTGAACCGGTAGCAATGGGTTTTAGAACCCACTACTGGTGCAGTGGGAAGAACCTGCAAAAATAAACTAAATTTCAAGGGTCAAGGTGGAAATTGCATAGAAAAAAATCCAGAAAAGTTAACTACATGGCAATATTAGTTCAGAATCTCCCTTTGGAGATTCTCAGTCATCCAGGTCATGGTTGTCCCAAAGGTGCTTTTTTCAAGAGGCAACTGGACTTGTTTTTCTTTGAAGACGTTTCGCTTCTCATCCAAGAAGCTTTGACTGGATGGTGGGTAATAGAAGGATTTATATTCCGTGCAGACAGCTGGTCATTTTCATTCTTTTTAGAGAGTCATTGAGGCCACTTGGAGGTTTATCTGTGTCCTCAGGATCACCTGAGTAGTGCAAATGGGTTTGGAGCCTTCTTGTCTTTCTTGTCACCCATTTCCACAATTAACAATTGTCTCTTGGGTATCTTGGTTTTGAGGCTTAGCATTATCATATTGAAGCAAAATTTCCTTCTTGTGCTTCTGAGCTCAGCTTAATCATTGTTTCAAAATTTTGAGTATTTCAGTGTAGCACTCTGACTTGGTAGTGGTGCCATCTTAAAGGAAATACATTTGAATAACCATCTACATTGCCCAAAACTTGATTATTTCTTCCTGCAAGTGAATGCTGTGATGATTTTCTATGGAATGACATTTCATTTCTGTCTCAAAATGATGAGCCCATATTTTGTTGGCTGACGTGATACAATGAAAGAAAGCATCTCACTGTTGCTCCTGTAGCATGACAATTGTTGGAAAAATTCCATTCTTGAAGCTTTCATCTCTGCCGTCAGCATGCAAAGAACCCATTTTGCATAAACCCTCCAATATTGAAGAACATCAATAATATGATCCATATGTTGCTGTGAAATACCAAGTTTGACAGCAATTTCCCGTTGAGTGACTTGCTGATTGTTCTTAATGAGATCATCTACCTTTCCCATCTGACATTTGTTGGGTGCTGTCACACATAGTCGACTTTGTTCTTGATCACACAAACCAGCTCTTCCCAGATCACTATCTTTACGTTTTGTGGCCTAGTGACTCACAGTACTCACATCATCACCAAAAATCACCTGCATTCAGCAATGAATTTTAATTGGAAGGACTCCTTTAGCAGTCAACTTTTAATCATGGTGCTTAAAGGACATTGACAAGCATTAATTGCTTTTTTCCATTGCTGTTGTCATGAACATAACAACATCTTTTCTCAGAGCAACTTCCCACCAATTGAAATGAAAGAACAATGAACACATCAGAGCCTCTAGTAGCACCTTGGTAATACCATTTGTTGACAACTAATAACATTGGAGACATTATTTTTCATTCAGCCCTCATATGTATTGGGAAATGTAGCTTTGGCTGCATTAGCACAATTCCAGAGCCAGACATAAACAAAAGAAAAGGATAAGATTTGAGGTATAAGTAGAAAATCAAAACTGTGATACTTCTGTTATTTTTCTGTATTTGCCAATGGGTAAGTTTGCTATCCTAGTAGATTTTTTCCCCACATTGAAAATAGAATTTGGAAGATCCCAGAGATATAAGAATTTCTGGTGAAAATCAATCAAACGTCTGAAATTTCCCTGTGGAAATTTTTTAGATTGCATCTGCCACAATTTCTTGCGCTCATCTTGGACCATAACTCCCACAATTTCTTGTCATTGGTAACTAAGGCTGCAGCTAAGAGGAATTGTAGTCCCAATTACTTGACAGGCTAGATTTAGCTCCAGGATAGCTGTATCATGATCCTGTGGATTTACTTAGGATAATTGTGCATTGGGTTGCAGGCATAATTTGCATGGATACTTTCCTTTGTAAGACAATCCTTCTGGCACTATCTGTAATTTCATTTCTTATAAAAAAGAATGGCAGTTTCCTTTCTGACTTTAATTTCTTGAAATGAAAGTATACAATAGCTTTTTTTCTTGTTATTTTTGTACTATTATCTTTATGGGATTAACAATTCTATAGGGTCATTGTCAGAGCAGATAATGTTCCAATTTAATGTTGCTACATCACAAAAATGGCTTGTTCAGTAATGTTTCTAAACATGCAGATTGGATGAAGTATCCCCATCAATAAGCTAATTATACTCATCCAATTTTAACATTTCACAGTTTCATGAGAGTCCAGATTAAGTCTTATTTACCATGTCAGCTTTTATACAATTTAGTCATTAAATTCAGCAATAAGCTTAGATGCAAATATGGGTGAAACAATTTTGAATATAACAAAACACAAAGTATTGCTATAACTAAGAAACATTCATTTTCTAACACTAATCGACCAGCTGTTCCTGAGCTCACAAAGACTTGTCAGCATTCTGATTTCAACACAGAATGTCAAGCAGGGTAAAAGGGCAACTAACTTTCCTCATTGTTTGGTGTGTAGAGGTAAGAATTTTTGCTTAAGTGTAGAGAAGCTAATGAACTTATTTTTTCCATTGTTTGTTAGAGTTATAATAGTAGTTTGCTGTTGTGAGAATATGGAAACTTTAGAGAATGAGATTTATCAGGGTCAGAATAGGATCCCATTAAAACAAATCTACATTAGGATAAACAATGTCCATTACATTCTTTAGCTCGCTTGATTATTATATTTAGAATATTATCTTTATTTTAAAAATGAGATGAGAGACTGTTATATTGCAAGGAAAACAACAACATTTGGGATCATCTTTATTTAAACAATATATTTCAACACTTCTTACATTTTGAATATAACCCAATGATTTATATAAAGGTTTTCTTGCATTTCCAGGAAAGATAATTTGAGCTTTGTTTAATAGACACAACAGGTAGTAAGAGAGCAACCTCCCCAAATAAGAGACTGGTAAATTGTGACTACCACATCACATCACAGTCATTTGTGAGAGCAGTCATAAGTTGCTCTCAAAATTTCTAGTTATGTCACTAGCCTAATGATCTATAAGATTTAGAGGCAGATTTGATTGATGCAGAATTTGCATTAGGAATTAAAATGGAAATGCAGAAAAATATCAGCAATCATTGTACATGTGTTCATATGACACATTTACTAAAAATGAACCCAGTTTTATGGGTTTGCAATACACACTGAATCATCAATTAACTACATAGATTGGAGTCACATAATATACTGGGTTATAAAGTATGGAGCTACTTAGTGTTTTGGTAAATTAATACAGACAAAACATTTAACAAGCTGAGAAGCTGGTAATAGAAGATATGGAAACAGACTGGAGAATGACAATTAGTATCTGGCAAATGCATAGATGTAAAGATAAAGTTCAAAGAAGAATTTATACATCTGATGAGCAGAACCAAACAATAGATTGCTTGGATAGCAAAAGTCACAAGGAGCAGCAATACCATACCCTAGCTCAATCAATGTCAGGAACAGCACCTTCATTTCATTTCATTTATTTCATGTTATTTCATTTCATTTCAGGAACTCCATTTCATACGAAGAGGTACTGGATAATATACCAAATAGTAGGTAGACTGGGCATTGCACACATTGGAAACAATAATAAAAGGAGAGATGCATAATTAAGATCATAGGAAGCATATTCTTTAGAAAAACATTTAATTTAATATTGGCATGTCCCAATAATAAAAAAAAGTCTCTAGTATCCTAGTATCCCTAGTTGCCAGACCTTTGGAGTCTACTGGATCAGGAAATAATCTCCACTGGAATAATTGAACTTTACTATATTGAGAGGGACTAAAATAACTGAATCTTGCAAGGTTGATTGTGCTCTTATATTCCAGTGTGTCAGGGAGGAGTCTGCCTGAATCTCTTATGAATAATTGTCTTTCTTCCTGGGACAAGGAATGTTTCAGCCTTCTTTGCTTATCTAATTTTTTTTGTCTATTGATCTCAGGATGATCTCCCTGAATCTCTACACTAGGATTTTAATATATATTGCCCATAAAATTGACTTTTATCCAATTATATTAGATAATTGATTGATTGATTGATTGATTGATTGATTATATGCCATTACATCAGTGTTGACACTTAATGTCCACATAGATTTTGTCCCTGGCACTCTGTTCCCAACATGATCCTTCAGATCTCCCAATAGTGCAATTTCTGCTCCAATTGATTCCTCCAATAGTAATATAACACCAACTATGTATAAGAAGCAGGGAGAAAAAAAATCAAATATGATTAATCTTTCAAAAGTCATTTAAATTACCATCTTTCCCTTTTCTTGTCATATATTAATCATGTACTACAAGAACAAGTGCTTCCTTTAATCTACCTTGAGTTAGTTGTATTTATTTCTTTCAAATTTGGAGCAGCTAATAAACCCATCTATCATAGAAAATGAATCTGAAAGTGAACATATCTTGAACTACAGTCATTAAGGATTTTGTTTACTGCTCTGCTACTATACGCTTTATAAATCGTCTAACTTTCCTACAAGGAATAATCATTAAAATAATAATATATAAAATGATGAACATTTTAATTATGTATTCATTGTCAATTCGTTTATGGTCACTGAATCACCTGTGAATTGCAAAGTTGCTCTGTTTCTGGAATGTCAATAAAAATGATTTCCCTGTCATTGTCTCATTATTTATATTCAAACAAACTTCATTAATTTACCAATTCTCTAAAGAGTTATATCTATAATTCACAAACAATCTGAACTTGCTTTGGAATTAAGGAAATTTAAACCCAATAAATCTAAAGTGTAATAAAATTAATTCATGAATTAACTGTCCAAAATCCTGACACCCATTTGAGGACAAAGATTCAAAGAAAGCAGAAAAATAGATGGTATCCTGGACTAAAAGAAGGATCTAAGGAAGGTTTAATAAGAAGAGCATGCTTTAAAGGATCTGAAAAACTTCCCATGAGGAAGAGGAAGAATGTCATGGAACGAAGTGCCACAGGAGTTGAAGCACTCCTTCCATATAGCAGTGTAGGAGCATGCTCAGAACATACTTGTTTACCCAGTCCTTTTAATTGTTTCAATTATTTTACTTGCTTTTATTATTTTCAATTGTCCTGTTTTATTGCTTTAATAAAGTTTAAAGATGTTTATTGTACTTTTACTGTTTGAACAGTACTTCCCGAGCCATTAAGAAAACAGGTAGCATAAAATACACCAAATAAATAACCATTCAGTATTCAGAAGAACAGTCTGAACAGAAGCAAAGACCCTTGATTGACTTTATATTGAACCTTCCTGTTTGGTTCTTACCCGGAAGTTCCCATTCCTTCTGCCAACAGAAAAATGGGCAGGACTATTCTAATTGAGTCAGTTGAAATACCAGGTCTATTGGCTCTAAAATAAAGATTATAATAATATTGTCCAGATTTGCCTTTTTCAATTTCATCTCGATCTCACCCCTTCCTTTTTTTTCTTAAGTCTTTTAGATTTTAAGACTGCAGATGACAATCAGTTTCAGGTTCTAATAGAAGAGAATATTTATAGTTCAGGGTTGAACTGTGGAGTTTTTGATGCTTTCTGAGCTTGGTTGTTTTCTTGCAGACATTTTATTAGTCAATAAGGAATGAGGCTTGCTCTCGATTTATATTACATTCTAGTTGCTTTTCCTGTCAGTGTTGGTGGGAGTAGTCTTTGTAGGGTTTTTGTTTTGGTTGGGCTATTTACTATTAACTTAACTGGCATTTCCTTGAAAACCCTAACCAAGGAACTGCCAAACAAGCTAACAATAAACAGACCAACCAACCAACCAACCAACCAACCAACCAACCAACCAACCAACCCTCCAAGACCACTCCCACCAACACTGACATGGCAAGCCACTAGAATATAAATTAAGAACAAATACCGTTCCTTACTAGCACTGATGATGTTACCTAGTTTGGGTAATGAACCATCTGCAACAAAACAACCAAGCTCAGAGAGCACCAAGGATCCCTCAGTTGCAGATTCCTTGTTGAACTTAACTCTAATACTTACTGACATCTTCATGCCACTGGGAGGCTTTCTTTTCAACAGCACAGAAATGCTTAAACAAGCAAAGTCTATATTAAATAATCTCTAACAGGCCTACTTAGTTTCACATTCAAACATGGGACTGACTTAAGAAATGTGAAAAATATATAGAATGAGAATAACATGAAAATTTTAGAACTTTTAGAAGAAAATATGTGTGTGCCACAGAAAACATTTTTTTCAGGTTATGAAGCTGATTGTTCCTGGCATTGAGACTGAAATCCATTGGTACTACAACCTAAAAATAAAGTTTTAAAAAGTAAAAAAACATAAAAACCCAAATGGCCAGTCATTTATAGCTTAGATACTGAAAGAGTAGAAAAAAATACTAAATGGTATTTTAAATAATATTTGTTATAGTCAAATTCATAATAGATATTATTGCCATTGAGCTTAAGAGAATTTAAATGCAACAAAATCTTAAATTTAATTTGAGGAATGTACGCCCTTATTAGTATAACTCAAATATAACAGCCCTTTTTTATTTTTGTGGAAATCAATTATTTTATATGATTAAAAAACACATTTAAATGTATAAATCAAAGGCACTTTTGGAAAACTAATGATATACATTTTATTTATTTATTTTATTGATTTATTTAAAACTGTTATAAAGCTGCCCATATCTAACCAACTCTAGGTGGCTACCAATCAAAAATTAAAACATACAAAATTATATTAAAACTATAAAACTAAACCTTATTTTTAGTTATTTGACTAATTTTAAGATGTCACTATGTAGAATTTTGCCTTTTGTTCAGATCTCTTAAGGATTGGACTTGTTTCTTTGTATATTTATCTGTTATTGGCCTTTTGTAGCAAACTTTTTTTCAGTGTGAATTGTGTAGCTTGGAAACTAGGTTCTTTTAATGAAGCCTTTGTATTTCACAAAATATGATTAATCTGATTAGTGTTCCAGCTCTTTTTCTGCTTACATTAACTAACACAAAGAGCCCCCCTACAGGTTAAAGTTTAAAAGTGGATTACCAGATAATGCTAGTCTTGACGAGGTTTCTATGGTAGAAGGAAAAACTGATTTTGCTTTTCACCTTATTTTATCCTTTCTCTCCCTGGGCCCAGCCTTTTTCCATTGTCCAAAACAAGGTTATTAATTTTGCAGCAAAATCTTCAAGCAATTACACAAATAGCTTAGGGAAAATAGCTTATGTCATAAAGAAAACAACAAGCTTTTTAATACAGGCTCCAACTATTTCTCACAGATGGCAATAATATTGCTAGCAGTATTACTGAAGATTATAAAAATGTATTTTAGGCCAAATTGAAATTAACCAGTCATGTTGTGAAGATTCCCTCTCCAAAGGAAAATAAAAAATAAAGACGCACTGAAATATGACTGCTTGTTTTTTTGCAATTTTCGATTTACAGTAAAGGATCTGGATTGAGCCCATGGATGTCGTTTTGATGAATGGTGAAGAAAAGCTATCCTTCGCCATACAAATACATCCATCTTTAGATAGCATTCCTCTGTGGGAGGTTTGTTTTCAATTTAATAGATAATGAACTTCCTTCTGACAGTGAAATGAAGTTCAGAATTTTGCAAGGCTCGATATTTGTGGTTATAACAACAAAATAGGGTTTGGAAAAATTGTCTCCTTGCTTAAAAAGTCAACATTCTTTGGGTACTATTGTTCTTGGCTAATTTTAAATTCCTAAGTCCATTTAGTTTTTAAGACTGTATTTTTTAAAAAAAAATAAAAGGGGTAAAAAGCTATAGAAAACGAGTTCTGAATTCAAATGAAAGGTTTAGTATCATATACTGCAATTTCTCCTTTTAAACTGAGGTCAAACCATATCAATAAAAAAAAAGTTTTTTGCATTGTTTTAAGTTGTGGATAAAGTAAAACTAACATTGCACAAAAGCCATTATGGAACATAGTCTCCCCTCACTGCACACACATATACAGTAATTCCCGTTACTGCTAATGCCCAAACTAAAGATCGAATATTTCCTTTATATATGTTACATATCAAAACATCTGCCTGTATGAGATGTCAAGTTAAAGAATTCATCTTGGATAAGCAAAGGTGATCCTCATTTTGACATTTGTAAAATCTGTTTCACATATGCCAATGGTTTAAGGAAAGAAAGGATACATCTATGTGTCTAGTATGCCAAGCTGCATAGTATTTGCCACTGTAACTCAGGGAATGTATGTCTATTGCCATTTGATTATAAAAAACAGGAGCAGGATCTAGTCCCAACTGCTAAATGATACTGACAAACCTGATAGTGGAGGGCAAATGATAGGAGATAGAAATCTGGGTGTTCTGTTCACATAAAATTAGTGCCTATTGATGGCATCCAAGTAGTCTTTGATTTACAACCATAATGGATGCCCATTGTGGTCTTATGTTGTAATAGTTTACTTTTTTGTGGCAGTTGTTAAGCAAACCAAATTGTTGGGAAACATTTTAGAATGCAACAATATAAAAACAATTGTAGTAAATATATGGTAATAAATCACGTTCCCATGCAAAATAAAGATTTCTGAACTGCCAGTGTAAAAATTCAGTGGAAGTAAACTGTTGCAAGACAGGCCTATTTTGCAAGGTGAATGCAATAGATAAGACTAGAAGAACGGGAATTGTGTTGATCATTGTCATCTACCAGATGAAAAGAATTACTAGGTACCAAACGTGAGGGAAATTCTTGGAATGCTCAAATATTCCACAATCAGAAAATAAAAAGTTGGGACCTCTTCTAAACTGTACCAGTGTAATATGTAGATAGGTATGTATATACTTCACTAGACTTTTATACTGCTCCATATGTTGATCAACTGACCATATGTAAACATAATGACAACAACCAAAACACAGAACTCATAATTCTCATTAAAAGATTAATAGCATATTTCTATGCTGAAGATCCATAAAAACTAAGATAATTGGGAATCTATCTTAATTTGTCTCACTTTCAAAGGTATAATATAATCAAATGCTCCTCCAATTTTTTGAATTATAGGTCTTGCAAAAAAAAAAATACATTTTCTGAAAATTGTCAGGCCAAATAAAAACTTTTTAGTTGACAGTTGGGATTCTTCCCTCTCTCTTGTTTGCTTCAATGACTACCTTCCTCTTTCATTGTTCCTCCCATTAAAAAATTATTGAAAAAAATTAGAATGTCAGGCTTCTAACTTATATTTCCTCCAGATCTCTTAGTATTTTATGACTACATTTTTAAAAATAATATGGTTTAGATAATGGATATATTTGTTTTTGTCAGAGTGGGCAAACATCATAAAAGACATTTCTGTGGTGTATTGGTAGCAAGAAAACTTTTTAAGCTCTGAAATTAATATTAGAAATATCATAATATGTAGATAATTTAATAATGCAAATGATTTAGCATTTGGCACTTTAACAGTTTGAATGTTCCAACATCTAATGGTAAAAACAAAAATGTCACTGATGATTACATGCCATCATTTCACTGTTGACTCTTAGCAATTACATAGGAAAGTTTTCCTCTTCAACATGGTCCTTCAGGTCTTCCAACAATGCATCCAATGTTGCTCTAACTCAGGGATGTCAAACTCGCATTGTCACGGCATCGTCACATGATGTATCATGACTTTCCCCCTCTTCGCTAAACTGGGCATGGGCGTGGCCAGCGCATGACACAACTGGCCTGCGGGCCATGAGTTTGACACCCCTGCTCTAACTGAACCTATCCAATCAACCTTGCTGTTGATTGTCCTCTTTTTTTATTCCACTTTTCTCACATTGTAGACTTTTCCAGAACTCTAGACTGAATACGAACTCTGGATTGATTTGTTATATTCACCCATGTTAAACCATAACAGCTAGCTCCATCTAAGTCATTAAGTAACAAACAAACCACAGTATGGTCTAGCTAATGTCAACTACAAGACTGTTAAATTGTCTCATGTTTCTAAGTTGCAAACTGGGCTGTAGGATTAATTAGAGATGAAGTTTAGAAAGCACTGACTCTTTACACTTTTTCTCCTACTGATTACTAGGGGTATTAGAAAGGGAATGAATAAGCAAAGGAATTTTTTTTGTTCCTCTTTTTGTGTCTTTTATAATTGCTCCTGAAGGGAAACTGATCCTCTTAGGCTCTCTCCTTTTGCCTGCTTCTTAATACAGTGTTCTTATTTCCCCATTTTTATTTTCTTCAGGATGAGAACAAAAAGCTGAGAGACACAGGCTTTCTACTGAAGCATGTAACTTCTTCATAAACTTGCCCTTTTGAACTATCTGCTCCAGATCCTCCAGTGGGCTTTGTTTTATTCACATATACTCGCTCTATTAAATATAGATAACAGAGTGTTAACTGGAGGATCCAGATAGTGTTATCATAATATTTCAGCTATAATTACCACATTTTCCTTACAGGATCAGGCTCTTCCTTGTCAGCCAATCCCAGTCACAAATCCTGTTCATCAGATCTTATAAAAGCTATGTTCTGAATATGATCATCTCATCAGAACCTGCCTCCTCAAAGTAACCTTATATGGACCAATTCTTACTTCAGATGCTTTTCGGAGACTAACTGCCTTCCTTGCTTTACATTATTTACTCTTGGCCTTTTATATTATTTGCTCTTATAAAAGTCTAGGAGCCCTGAGTCTGGGAGGTTATTATAGCTATTTTTGTTTCTTACTGCCTCCTATATCACAACAATTTTTCTCCACTGTTTTTTTTAACCATTGAACTATTGAAGTCAATAGCACCATAACTTTAATGTGGGGAAATCTGAAATATTGAAACAAAATTTTGCCAATATATTTTAGCTGATTAATTTTGCTTCCTGTAATGAAAACCCAACCCTCTCATGTTTTCAAATGTTAAATTATTTTTGGGTGGGATCCCCTTATGTATTGGGCCCAGGGCCATTGCCACCCTTTAAAAAGGTCCAGAGAGGTCTGCAAATGTTGTGATGCCACATATGGAATTAATTCATGGATACATTAACACTCTTTGGATGCGATCATTCAGCTAAGTGTGAGTCCATTCTTGGATATCATCACTATGGCAAAGACTTTGAGAGCTCCAGATATATTTTATAAGGTATTCTGATCTATCTAACCTACCCTACTAACTCTACCAAAGAAGTAGATAATTTTATCTGGCCCAATTTGTGATCAATCCATTCTGATATCTCATGACTGTAGCATGGCAACAAATTCCCCAACCCCCAAATGTTGCTTCGCCATCTTTTTGAAGATCTTTCCCAGTTTAGATGTCAAGCTGGCAGATCTTGACTATTCTGCAACCTTTCTAGACCCCTATATTTCCTAATTTAAAAAAGTTTCATAAGAAAGGTTTCTACATGATATTTTCCCTTAAGTAAAACCTGGGAAGCCAGAAAGTTTGTAGTTGCTGGAGAGATTACTTGCACACACCCATGGCCACTTCATAAAAGCCAGAATCCAGCAGTCCACTCATAACAGTTTCATTGAATTGTTTTTGCCCTTGGGCTATTTTCTATTAAATTGAATGAAAATAATAAAAAAGTATATATGTTTAAAATAACTCAGTCCCTCAATGTGTATAATTCCCTTCCCTCTTGCCTTCATGCATTCTTGACTCCTGGTGACTATCTGAACAAGTCCCTGCAGTTTTCTTGGCATAGTTTTCGAAGACATCTTTTGAAGCCATTACTTTGTTCTTTCTAGGATTGAGAGAGAGAGAAAGACTGCCCTAAAGTCATGCAGCTGGTTTCATGCCTCAGATGGAACTAGAACTCAGGGTTTCCTGGCTTCTAATCCAGTATCTTTCATTGCTACTAAACTGTTGGCTCTCCCTCTATTCTTTAACTGAGAAAAATTGAAGCTGCTCACTGATTGCCATCATTTTCTACTATGATAACAGGAAATAACTGCAGAGTAGCCAGGTCTGTTTTTGTGTTTGCGTTTAAAAATATTATTCTCTCTTTTTAGCCCCATGTTGTATTATCAGTTTCTTTACACAAGGCATTATTTTATGTCTGACTACCTGAATTTTCTTCCCATAGCACTATGCATGTCCTACTCTCTTGGTTTTCTGGAGAGTGAGGCTGAGTTGTTCTGTATGTAAGGAAGGAGACAAGTGTAACTTTCTCCTCTGGTAATAGCCATCCTGGTGCCTTGCAAGCAGTGGTGAAATCCAAATTTTTTTCCCAACGGTTCTGTGGGCGTGGCTTGGTGGGCGTGGTGTGGCTTGGTGGGCGTGGCTTGGTGGGCGTGGCAGGGGAAGGATACTGCAAAATCTCCATTCCCACCCCACTCCAGGGGAAGGATACTGCAAAATCCCCATTCCCTCCCCACTCCTGAGGGAAGGATATTGCAAAATCTCCATTCCCACCCCACTCTGGGGTCAGCCACAGGTGGTATTTGCCGGTTCTCCGAACTACTCAAAATTTCCGCTACCAGTTCTCCAGAACCTGTTAGAACCTGCTGGATTTCACCCCTGCTTGCAAGCCAAGCTGCAAATCTTTGTCTGTACCTGATAAGACTTACGAAAGCTATTTGTACTGTAAGTTTTCTCTTTGTACTAGATCACACATATTATTTGTTTAGAATTTTCTACAGTAATCCTTCTATGTTTGAACAAGTAATCCTATTGATTAAACATAAAACAAAAGCAGTGGATGGAAACTAATCAAGGAGAGGAGCAACCTAGAACTAAGGAGAAATTTCCCGACAGTGAGAACAATTAACTAGTGGAACAGCTTGCTGTCAGAAGTTGTGGGTGCTCCATCACTGGAGGCTTTTAAGAAGCGACTAGACAGCCACTTGTTTGGAATGCTGGGATGGACGAGTTGTATTGGATGACCTTGCGGGTTTCCTTTCAACTCTATTATTCTGTTTAGTTATTCTGTTATTCTTTCTAAGATTATGGGATGGGATCAGGGGTGAAATCCAGCAGGTTCTGACAGGTTCTAGAGAACCGGTAGCGGAAATTTTGAGTAGTTCGGAGAACCGGTAGTGGAAATTTTGAGTAGTTTGGGGAACCGGCAAATACCACCTCTGGCTGGCCCCAGAGTGGGTTGAGAATGGAGATTTTGCAGTATCCTTCCCCCTGGAGTGGGGAGGGAATGGGGATTTTGCAGTAGCTCGGACGAGCGTCGGGGAGGGGAAGGGGGTAGTTGTAGGTG
>QLTV01000043.1:753942-769014 GCA_003457575.1 Thermophis baileyi | reverse complement strand
AAGGAAGGGAGAGAGAGAGAGAGAGAGAGAGAGAGAGAGAGAGAGAGAGAGAGAGAGAGAGAGAGAGAGAGAGAGAGAGAGAGAGAGAGAGAGGTTTTCTTTACTGTCTAGATTTTGATGGAAAGTACACCCCTATATCTAATTTTGTTAAAAGCAACCTATGTTTCATTGTTTTAAAATAAAGTCAAAACAAATTGACTTTACAATAGCTTTGACTACCTTTTTAAAAAATGGCTGCACTAGATTTTGGAAAGCAATTATTCTCCTATTTTAGGGTGATATTTTTAGCATCTCACACATTACTTCATTCAATACTAATCATAGTACCAATAGTAGTAGTTATAGTATTCTGCAACAGGCGGTTGATTTCTGTCAATGGTGCTTTCTAATTACAGCTCCTGAGAGGGAAGAATATTTCTTTTTTACTCCCTCAGTCTCCCCACAATCCGTCTCATTGTTTAATCTCAGAAGTGTACAATCAACCAAAGGTGGGAAAAGTTGTGCTAAATTCACCACTTACTTAATAATAGCTTCTTATTTTCTTCTTTGCTGGTCATTTTAATCTGTTTGATCCATTTTGATGTGTTTGCTTTTTTGTGTGATCATATTTATGACTGGGCTTTTATTTT
The DNA here is from genome assembly GCA_003457575.1 of Thermophis baileyi. Lineage (NCBI taxonomy): Eukaryota > Metazoa > Chordata > Lepidosauria > Squamata > Dipsadidae > Thermophis > Thermophis baileyi. The sequence continues at coordinate 768,385 of QLTV01000043.1, read as the reverse complement.
TATTATTAAATTATTTATTAAAACAGTAATAGCACATTTCATACATCCATACAACTTCTAGGTCCCTAACAACCTCACTCCCCCCTCCTTTTAGGGTTTTTTGTTTTGCTTTCAGGGAGAAAAAGCATCATTTTTGTTGGGTCTTATAATGCATTTAATAAAGCATGACTGTATATGACATCTATCCCACTAAAACACAAGAGAAAATTAATAAGGTTACTGTAAATCTTTATATCCATCACAGCCGATACTTTAGAAAACAATGTTGTTTTGTTTGCATTTCACATGTGACAAACAACCTTTCTGACTGGCTTAACATAGTCACTTTCCATTAGTCAAGACCAGAAGCAAGTCAGAATTAAAATGTGGCCCTTGGTTGCTAGGCAGCTGAGTTGTCTTGACATGGTGGTTAGTTTCCTTTTCATTGAATGACAACAGTGAAATGAAAGAAGTTTTGAAAAACTTGATAATGGTTTTCAAAAGAGGAAGATAATTGGGCTAGCTTGTGCAACTCTGTGTGGAAACTTCAGCTTGGCAGAGAGAAGAGACTGTCACTAAAAATTTCAACTCTTGTACACAAACTTGACCTAGAATCTTCTCCTGATTTTCTCCCATTCATCTGTCCAACACTTCTCTCTCTCAGACCAAGGGGTGCTGTGATGAAAGAGATAAGACAGATGGGGACAGCCCGAAGGAATAAAAGAATCAATAGTTTTGATTTTAATCCATCAGTGAAAAGGAGGAATTAAGTGAAAACTTTAAATTGAGGATGGTGTAAAAAGGCATTTTTAAGACTAGCAAACCAATATATTTAATGAGTGTATTAGCAAACAAATGCACTTGGCTTCTTGTTTTTACAAAATGAAATTAATGGGATATGTTGCAATTCTCTTGTCATTCGTTTTTTTTTTAATATTCTCTACATAATAGATAATTGATCTCCCCTACTTAAGAATGTATCCCCTATGTATCAAAAACATGCAGACTGCATCAAGATTATGCTTTTATTGGAAACATTTGTTCTGCAAATTAATGAGATAATAATAATTAAGTTTGCTACTTGGTTGCGCTAACATTCAAGCTACTATAAAAGTCCAATTATGTATAACTGTCCACATAATTAATTTCCTTAAAAAACTGAGCAAAATGTATCTATAATGAAAGAAGGGACCAATTAGCATTGGATTAACATTCATGATTATTTACAGTTGTTTTTGTGCTTGTTCTTGTGCTCTGACTTCCTGAAATTTTACAACCCTAAGATTTAGGGGAGAAAAAGAATTTGTTTAGACACAAGGTGCAATGCAGTGGCTGCAGCCATTGTGTTGACACCACCTCTCTCATTATACCCTCTCAATCAACACTCCACACAGAGGAAGCTGCGATAAAGCCCATCTGCCATGCTTAATCTGCAGGCAAACCCACACCCAGGCCTGTGCCCATTCCTCTCCAGCCGTATTATTCTCAGATCCAAAGCTTCATAAGGGATCAGCCAAAGTCCATTAAAGTAAATAATAGCTAGAAATGACAGGCTTAGCAAGGATTGGGAGGAAGTTGAAGACCAATCTGAGCTATGAGCTCTGATTAATAGAGAAAAGCATTAGGAGAAAAAATGACCTCAGCCTGCTCCAAAGAATTCCTGAACTTTGGTTGTTAGGGCAAGTGCTACCATCTGAGACGTTAGTGATCCTTGAATTTCCTTCACTTTGATGAGGCTCAAATGGGAAAATTTTGAAGGTTCACCCAGGCCCCCGACCCCAGCTGGAAAGCTGTCTGAAGTCAACCCTGTCAAAAATCCTGTTGTATAAAAAGAGAGAGGGAGTGGGTGAGAGAGAGAGAGAGGCCTTTTTAGCTAGATGGCAAAACAACAACAACAATAAATACCACCCTCAGCTTTAATAAAGAAAACATGTTCTTTGGGTCCATGTGACTAGGGTGCAATGATTCATGAAGAGCATTACTAAATGGTAAAGAATTCATAACTTACTCAAATATGGTTTATAAGCAGCTGAAGAACAACACAATGTTATTGTGAACATTTTACTATTCACTCCAGTATAAAAATGTCCTTTTTAAAAATTAATTTCACTGCAATTATGAGGAGGAGGAGATGTGCATCTTGGAAAAATGGATAGATAAAGAAGATGATGTTAAGGATAATTTTCTAATGTAATATTTATTCTTTGTTTTCTCAGCTGTAACTTGTTCATGAATAGCTTTGTCAAAAGAGAACTGGAATACTGACCCCTGACAGAGACTTTCTCTCCCCCCCCCACCTTTGCTTCCTCACAGACTCTTTGGTAGCAATAAATGAATAGACAACATTAGAACAGTGGGAAAACATATGCATTGCTTTTTTTCAGCATATGCCAGAAGTATCTGCATAATGCATCCAGATGATTTCAGATCAAATTGTTCTGCTTCTTTCAGACACATTACTTTAGTAATTGCTGAACACATCCAAAGTATCTGGACATAATTTCATCCCTTATGTAAATATCAGAAAAGTACCTGCTGCACACAATTGCCACACTATCAGTCCTGGTCACACTTACCAGGGAATAGGCTTCACTAAAGAGAGTTAATTCAAAATAGATCAATTTGGGATTGCCCTGAAACAAGCAAATACTGAGTTCTACAAAGCAAGCACAGTATCCTTGAAGATGACAAACCCTTTCTTTAGAATAAGATTATACGTGCGCCAGACATGCACATGTACAAACTGAATGTAAAATAATTATTCATGTTAAAGTGCTTGCTGTAAATGGATTTTGTTTAATATTGTGATTTAAGTAAAAAAGACATTTTCTAATATAGAATGCAGGTTTCATAAATAAAATGAGAACGAATGAGAGTAAACATGATAGCTGTGCCACGAAATTGCCGATAACCTGGCTAATGCGTTGTTTGGGGCATGTGACACAATTTTCATATTTTAATCTTAAGTAGAGCCAGAAATGACAATTATGAAAAGACAAAATAGATACCACCAGCAGCTGTAATGGCCATCTATGTGCTCAAAGATTGGCAAGCAGGTACAGTAAATCAATATTAAATTCTCTACATATGCAGATATAGCTGCCACAATATCATATAACATCATTATAAGCAAATCCCAATATATTTTGGACAATTCTCCTAGGGAATAGAGTCTTCAGCTAATTAGACTTCTGTACACTTGCCTGTTTTAAAGGCAAAAGGATGCACACTGATATATATAGATAAATTCACTTGGAAGATTAAAATTCATTAGCCTTATTAATGTATATGAATATGTTTACGAAGTTCATTCTTTATAAAGGCTTGCAATTTTACATTTAGTCAATGTTTCTCATAGCAAACATTTGTGTCTCTTCCAATTTTATTTTATTTTTAAATAACCCTTTGTTGTTATCAATAATTATAAATAAAATAAATAAATAAAAAACTAATAAAAGCAAGTTGAAGTTTAGAATACAGATTTTTGAAACTGGAATTTCAAAGAGTGAGGCAACAAAAAGTTAATGTCATATCATTATTGCAAATAAATCCAAATTATCAGTGTTTTTTTAAAAAGGGCAAATACTACATATTGAAATGATATCACACCACCTTCTTAAAAATAAAATGATTTTCTGAAACTGTAATACACATTACAACTTTCCTATAAACTCTCCATTGATTTATTTTGATTCTTCGCATTTTCAGCTCATTTGTACGTCTGCTTTACAGTATAGTGGAACACCAAGCCCTCCATGTTATCATTTAGGATTCTCAGTTAAATTGTGTGTGTGTGTGTGTGTGTGTGTGTGTGTGTGTGTGTGTGTGTATTCATCCAGCTAAACTAAACATTATCATCAGTATACTGAACTGAAAATTAAACCGCATGAAATTAATGATTCATGTTGCTTCTGAAAATAATTTTCCTTTAAAAATTGCTAAAGACTTTTTTTTTCTTTAACACATAATCTTCTATAAATTTGTTAACTGCTGTCCAAAGAACAAAAGCGTGTGGGATTTAGAAATGTGCTATCTTTATATTCTGACTCCATCTTACATAAAGCAAAAGAACTGGAACATGTTTCCATCCCTGTTGTCATTGGCATACATTCAACTATATATTTAAAGTCCATTTGGAATGAATTTGTTGATGTAGGATCAGAAATAATAATCATTATGAAATTCCCTTTCCAACACTGAAGCCCATCAGCGAAATCAAAGTCACTTCTGTTAGTGAGCATTTTTTTTTAATAAATGAAAGAAAAACAGTGTGTAGTTCCAGATCTTAACTGCCTGGTTTATTATCCAGGAGGTTCAGTATGCAGCTTCTCTTATGTTATTGGTTAGCCTCTGTTGCATATTTTCTTTTCGGTTATACTCTTAGCTGTGACCATTATACTGACCACAGATACCTATCAGTATTGCTTAAATTACCAAAAGGTCCTTATTCCTCAGTGGTATAAAATGATTCATACAAATGAAAAATAAGAACTGTTTGATTAAAAAAAAGCATGTTTACTTTTTTTGGAAGACATTGAGGCTTGCCAGTCACTAAAAATTTGTTATGCACAGAATTGTGGTCAATGTTTATTTTACATTTCTTTAAAATACATAAATATGAAAAACTACTATCTTACTCTGGTGTAAATGATAGATTCCGGAAAAAAAGTTCTGAGCTCAAAAATGTTTTTGAAAGGGATAGCCTTTCTTGAGCAGAAAGAAACTTTCTGAAAACAAAAAAAAATTAACTTCCATTCAAGCAGCCTTTTGGATCCTACGCAGGATCTTCTCATAGGTTTTTCAAAGTGAAAACAATATTTCTGCTAGGAAATATTGTTATAATTATTGGGAGGAATTTTGACTACCTTCTGTTAATTAATATTGATTTAGCAAAAACAAAACTATTCTGTTGCTCATAGTGATATCCAGGGGAGGAAAATCCTTGACAGGGTAGCAAAGTGTTTTGGATTTGAAAGTAGCAAAGTCCTTCAGGGCACTCATGTAGCAGCTGACTCTAGCTTCTTAAAGTAATGGTGTCCTTTCCTGAATTTCGTGGCAGCCCTCCTCAGTTACTTTTTCATTATGTAAATAGATATATCCGGTCTAAGGAGTTATAGACAGGTGTTCCATGAGGGCCCTCATGTACTCAAAAGTAGTTTTTTGCCTTTGAATCCAAACCAATTTATAGCCCTCCTATATGTTCCAGCATCTCTCTTCACCGGTGATGCTTACTTGGAGTTGTACTTCACTAGTATCTACCGGTAGTTGGTCATAATTTCCTTAGTTTTGCTTCCTGTTCTTGATCAGCAAAAAATTTAGTTTTTCTGCTATTAATGACCAGCTAGCAGTTTTTGTTTTCTTTGTTTTGCTTGTAAAGTTTATGCACTGCTATGTACATATTAATGCTATATAAGTACTGCAAATAACACCAGAAAGTTTTCCCTGATTATGCACACATTAAAACATTATATAACAATTTAGCCATGGGTAACTTGTCCCCATGATTTCAGAGGATTTCCTCTAAGTGTATGACTTTCCATTTGTTGTTTAATTGGAGGCTCTCTTGATATTTTGTCTCATCGCTCTATAAGCTGATTACGCCACTTTCATTATTACATTACATTGCTAAATTATAGTACACAAATTATAGTATACAAAAAAGCAAACTCAGTTCTCATACTGATCAAACAATGCACAAAGGTCAGCACTCTTTCATGCAAAGAATTAAAAAAAAGGTTTAAAACAAGAAAGAAAAGGAAGAATCAAAACAAATGAATGTCCCAAAGGTGCTTTTGCAAAAGGCAACTGGACTTTGATTTTCCTTGAAGATGTTTCGCTTTTCATCCAAGAACTTCTTCTGTTCTGACTGAATGCTGGAGACTGGAAGGATTTATGCAAGGATGACTGCGAGAATATAAATCCTTCCATCGTCCACCATTCAGTCAGAACTGAAGAAACTTCTTGGATGAGATCTTGAAACGTCTTCAAGGAAAAACAAAGTCCAGTTGCCTCTTGAAAAAGCATCTTTGGGACAACCATGACCTGAATCAGGGATCCCCAACCTCCGGTCCATGGACCGGCACCGGGTTGCACAAACAAGTAAAGCCCCATCTGCGGGATGCAGGCAGCATGCAAAACCACACCCCCTCTGGTCCGCAGAAAAACCTTTCTTCACGGAACCGGTCCCAGATGCCCAAAAGGTTGGGGACCACTAACCTGAATGACTGAGAATCTCCATAGACAAAAATGAATGAATGCATAAGAAAGCTTGGAATATTGACTGAATGAATGAAATGGGAAAGTGAAAACAACAGCATAGTGTAGAAAGACTATGAGACACAAGGATCAGAAATAATCCCCACTGGAACATTTTGTACAGGTTCCACTTTTTTAAGGTTTTCATTAAGAAGTACATATTTAACTTTCTTGTAATATTCCAATTATTCTTCATCACAGGGGTGCGTACAATCATGGAGCAGGACATTTCTAGATTGTCTTGATTGCAGTTGGCTAATCATGTTCAGATAACTGATGCAAACAACTGCAGGCTTTCTCTCTTTTCTCTTTAATATAACACAGACAGATTGTTTATAATTTTCTGCATACAAGAAGTATCCAATTTACCTCTGGTAAAATGACTAGTAAATCCACATGCATACATCAATAAATATTGTTCCCCCAAGAAATGTCAGCAACGATATCTCTGCCCAAAAGATTTATAGTCATTTTAAAAAGTCTTTATAGACAGATTGGGAACTCAGTCACTGAATTCATCTCCTGATTCCTGCCCTAGCAAACATCTGAAGATAGTGATTAGAAGGAAGATATTTTCACTGGAAAGAAGGCCTCTAACTGGGTTATGATAATAATTCAATATCGTGGTACATTTCTGTATTGTGCAAAAAAAGAGTACCAGTTTCTAGCATTCTAAACAGAATTGAAACAATTCCTTCTAAATATGCAGAGTTGTTGCCAGAGAATGTAGCAAAACTCTTATGGTAAGGCAGGTAAGAAAACTATTGTTCCTACAGTAGTTATGGCCCCTATTTATGAAATGCCAACTTTGCATCAATTGCCAGATTATTGCCCAAATACATTCAGTTCCAATATATAATATCAGTAGAAAGCTTTACAAAACTACACATAGAATATATACCATCCTAACCTCTGTGCTGTCATTGTATACATTTTATATTGGTATTTAATTACCTAGATATTTGTTGCCCTGATAGCTTTACTAAAAGAGAGCCCTGTAATAATAATAAAAATACACACACACACACACACACACACACACACATACACACACACACACACACAGATACATGTATGCATTTTTAGTATTCCTGATTACTGCTGGTCTGATGAGATGATAGGTATTATTTATATACAAAATAAATATGATCTAACATGCCAAATCATTAAAAAAAAAAAAAAAAAAAAAAAAAAAAGGGGGGGGGGAATGATTACAATATTTTAAATATAAGCAAATAACAGGCTTAAATGTTTTAAAAATTTCCATCTCTCATATTAGAAATGTTCAAGCTAGTTTTTACTGACATAAAGATTTCTTTAATATCATGCATCATAAATCCATGACAGTAAATCCTGTTTCTTATGTCAGATTTTACTCCTTGCAGGTCTATTATAATACAGAAGGATGCATGTAATTTGTAAGACTAGAATGGTTGCAACAGTTTCCTTTTCCCAGTAAACCACATGAAAAGTTGAGCTTGTTTATCTGTTCATTATTCTGTATCTATTCTATATCCTGTTACATCCTATTATGTTCTATATGGATTCTATATACACATTTCTCAAAACAACCTAGTACAGGTTAGTTATGTAAAAGACATTTACTATAGATTTTAAACTGGATTGACTGATCATTAAGGAAGGTTGTACACAAAAAAGTTGTGAAGAAACAGACTGTCCAGCATGTTTTCTTTTTAATTGTAAAAATGTTTGAGAAAAGGATAGCATGAGAACCTTAGTGACACTAATATGAACTTAATATAACTGTTCCATGCATTGTTAATAATAGACAGTCCTATACAATCTTCAGAGGTGCTGCAGGATATGGTTAAAAAAATGGCATTCACAATAGTGCAATTGAAGCTCTGCCCGCATCGCATATGAAACATGGAAGAAGCTTTGCTTGCACTGTTGTGGTTGCTTATCATGATGGGTTTTTTTTAACCATTCCTATGGATAATTCTTCATATTTTCAATGCCTTATGGACATTCGTGTGAAGAATATACATAAACTGACAACTTCTATAGTATCTGAACTATCATCTCTGGGTCATAATTGGGGAATCTGCTTTGGGTGTCCCCATACTGTGAGATACGATACTGTGGCCTTTTCAGTAGTAGCCCTTTCCCCCCCCCCCAAAAATAAACACCTCTACAATATCCTTTGAAATGGCCCACTATTGTAAATACGGTTGTTATCTCTCTGGTGCTAGGCAGAAACATTTTACTTTTCTGAGGCTTTTCCATAATATACCAATGATGCGATGATTTTTAACTTTTCAAATTCTTCTTGCTTTCCATTGCTCTTGCCATATGTCCCTGGTTGATTTTACCTTGTGTGTTTTTCACTAATGTTTTTAATCCATTGTTGTAAACTGAAAATTTAAATTTAAATATAAACTGCTTTGATGTTTGTTTTAATGAGAAGTGGCATAGAAAAATTTGAAATAGGAATAAAGAAAGAATCTTATAACTAAAATGTGAAAACCAAAATTAACTGTATCAATTTACTTGGGCAAGGGGAAATGTATGTGTCTAGTCCAGGTGCATTTTAGTTAAGTCACACTGCTAATCTGTCTGTTTGGGATAATTCTCCTGGCACCTTATCGGCAACAGGTCTGTGGAACTCTGATGTATAAGCACTTGAACATATGGAATATTCTATGAACAAAGTTGTAGAGCTACCTTATTCATTGTTTCCATTTTCTTCATGTTCTGAGGAAATCTTTAACCCATTTGAACTGCACCTAAAAAATTCCTTTGTTTAGGAAAAAAAAGGAAGGGGAAATGGAGGAAAAAAAAAACATTCAGAACACCACATATGACAGAAAACATTCTAGAAAAGGGAAAAAAAACTATTTTGTTAACTAATTTTATGATAGGAGAGAATCCACAAACACTACTTTTTTGATAGAAAGTCTAGACTCAGGTTTATTAGCTCAGCAATTAAGTTTCTGTTAGCTCTTGGGACTTATTTTATACATTACACAAGACACTGGAGGACAGGCTTACAAAATCAATACTACACTGATTTTTTTTTCTTGTCTTTTAGGGAGATTTTCAAAACTGTTCCATATTACTCATTCATAAACACTGGCTCTGCTAATCATATTTTACTTTTGTTTATGATTAAATAAATGTATATTTTGTTATAATAATTGTATTAACAATTGTAATATATTATGGATTATATTAGTCTGAAACCCTTTTGTTTTTCTAATTGTCTCAATTAACTGTATTAAACTCCCTTTTGCCTTCCATTGTCAACAGAAATGATTCGTGAATACCAGAGCCACTGAATACAAAAGATATGACCACACATATTTCAAGCCTAACTACAACTCATAGTAGATTTATCAATCTGCCAAGATATGCAGAGCATGTAAAGTGAACAGTCTGGTAATCTCACAATGCCTCTCACACAAAAATATTAATCAATTTAACAACTTTGTTTAGCTTTTTCTGAATCAGTATAATGGAGTTAGAAACTTTTTTCTTAAGTTTATAACAATGCAGGTTTTTCATTCTCTAAACTACTTGCATAACAATTTAAAGTTAAGCATAATAGTAGCTAATTTTAGCACATTTCGATGTATCATCTGATATTTTTCCCCATTGGGACAATCAGCTGTTCACACAATTTATCAGCAAAAGTTTTAGGGTTTGTTTGATTTTACTAAATTGTATCTTGATTGCATTTTATTTCTCTCACAGTTGAACAATTTTAGTTAAAATATTTAAATATTTAAAAATATTCCATTAAAAAAACAAAATGAAATGAAAATGTAGTAATTTCTTTCCACTTTTCTCCATTGTTTTCAATGTCATTTTTTTCCCCACATTACGTTCACATTCACATTTTCACATTATTATTTTTTTCACATTCTTCACAGAGTTACATTAGGGCCAATGTAATCTACATAATTTCCAGTGATAAGATGTATCTTGTATGCTTTCAAATACCTCAAACAATAATGATAGACTTTTTGTGATTCAAAGTTTCATTTTGTAATTAATGTTTTTTAAGACAATAACAAGTAACATAGGTGCTAATATATTGGAAATATAGTCCACATCATCATCAGTATTTCCTTATTTCAGGACAATCTCCCATGGGACTCTGTGCAGAATTTCCAGTCTTACCGATATTAGAAATGTCTGTGGTCACCTGTAAGATTCTTTTAATATTAATAACATTGTGTTTTAATATTGTGCAAAACATTTCCTAAGAATTTAAATAAAACCAATTGGCAGTTGATATGTACGATATAATATGTAAAAATGATTTTAAATGATTACCTTTCTCTGTTAAAAGTCAGAGAGATTATGGTTAAATTGAATCACGTATAATTGTGCATATTATTTTTCTCTTTTCTCATCAAACTATTGTTCTACAAAATATAATATTTTTATATTGTGGAAATTTTAATGATATATTTGCCATATATTATTTATCACTTAATTTCATGTTTGGGAAAGAAAATCTATCTCGCTTTTGTTGCCAAAATGTGTCAAATATTACACTTTCTACAGAAAAGTACAAAAAGAAAGGAAAGGCTAACATGATGCTAAAATATCAATCTTCAATATCTGTCAAAATTCAACTAAAATGAATATTATACAATCCGGGAGCTCTGGAGACAAGAGGTTGTTTCAATTTCTTTGTTTTTAATTTTTTTATTTCACAGCCTTGGCCTTTTTATAAAAAAAATAATAATACTTTGGGAGTATAGATGCTGCTTTCTTTCCCTGTTTAGACTTTTTCTTTGTTAATACAAATGATCATCATACAATCATGAATTTCTAAACTATTTATGGAAACTCTAAAAACATACTGAAAGTGACCTCTTCACCTTTCTTTATTTGGACCAAAATTATTAATCATGAACTAATGTAATCTAATTCATTAATTCATCAAAATATTCAAAACATAATAAATAAAGTACAAACTATGTTGATAATGATATTTGATATATGGCATTGCTTATACACAACAGAGATATGAATATGGAGGCGAACACACACACATAAACATGTATGCTTGTTTTATTCATTCAGAACTTTCTCTGATATTTTTGTTTACAATAGGCACTATTAGAGTTTATGTCCATTTTTAAAAGCAATAGCTTCCACTTGAGATTTGTTAAATAATATTTTATATATTTCACTCTTATCTTAACATTCAGATTGTTTTAGTACGGAGTGGCAAGTACTCTAAGAATGTGGATGATTTTACCTATTCTATTACTTTATAGCTTTAGGGGAGAATCTACTTGGAAATATCTGGGTTGTTTTGTTACTTTTTAAAAAAGAAAAGCGAAGTATAAAGCCTATTTCCTGTTTTCGCCAGTAGGTGTCATTGTTGCGACTGTGAGTAGCAGTTTTATACTGTATAGTGCATACTTTTTAAGGCTATTCCAGCACTAGAATAGTAAACTAGAGTTATTCCTCTACTAACCCCATTCCCCCCCCTCCATGCATATCTATGCACTTTTAAAAAGATGAGAATCATTAAGGTAATCAAGGATAAAATGGAGTGACAAACTTATATAACAATACAAAGTCTTCAAACAGTCAGATATTACTCAATCTTTTCATAATTCTTTGAAAGGAAATGACAGTTGGAGATTGATTTGAGAAAGTTAGATTGTAGCACTTAATAATTGTGATTTACTTTATCCTTTTCTGTTTGTTTTAATATCTATCTATCAATTTTGTATCTGCAGTTTTTCAAGATTGTTTCTTCAACTTTTTCTGGGCAGTACTGTATACAACATACATTCTCCATGTAATATTTAAATGAAAACTCTCTATGTTACTGTATTGTAGAATGCTGAAAAAGCATGCATGATAAAACAGATTTCTTCTCAGTTATTAATGTGACCTACTAGCAATTCTGAAAGTATCCTATATTTATGCTAACTCCAGAATATCCAAGATACTTTTTATTACATTTGAACTTTTTTTTATAAAAAGTATCAAATCAAATATAAATTCTGTTTTTTTTTTTTTTAAGGAAGCTAAACAATTAAGAAGAGATATTATTTTACATACCTGGGTAAATATATTACAATTAGATATTGGCATAGGGAAAATAAGACAGAATTATGAAATGATCTTTCTTTCCCCCCCTGGAAACATAGGCTTCGGAGAGTCTTTTTTGAGAAAGAACATTTTTGTTTTAGTAACTTAGATTACATAGGTTAAATTTATGATAAAAATTTTTTTTGGGGTGAGACTTAACCTAAACAAAATGTCAACCAATAAAATAAAATTGTACAATTTTAAGTTGAAAGTTGCAGGAAGTGCTAGGATACATACACTTTCTCACACACCACCAATACAAACATTAACACATCTAACTCTTTTTATTAACTTTAATGATTTAAAATTACAATGGAAGTAACGAACAAATAGTTTAATTAGTTCCTTTTCTCTCCTGAATTTTGACAATAAAATCCTAACAGACACGATAGCCTCTTTTTTTATTTTAAGCGAGCAAGCATGAAATAAAACATTTTTGCCCCAATGATGCAGAAAGAGGGAGTCACCCTGTGAAGAGTTTTGCAATACAAATTTGCAATCCTGATTGCATTCCTGTCCAAATCAATTAAAAGAGCTTTGCTGCACCTTGTGAGTCTGGCCAGTAGAGGCCTCTTCAGACGTGCCTGATGACAAAGATGCCTGGAAAAAAATCATATGTTGTTTGCTTAACTCTTAAAATATTCTGTTGCATAAGGCAGAGAAAGAGAGAAAGGAAGAAGAGGGGAGGGGGAGAAAGCCTCCTTTGATGCCCTTTAAGTTGCAAGTTGTTGATTAATGTTGCCTTTACCTTAATGATGTTTCCGTCAAAAGAAAACAAATTTTAAATGGAGAAATTCTATTGAGGATGCATTAATTAAGGAGAGACTTTACCATATGCTGTGGCTGAAGCCGAGGCTGGCCTTTCTGTTGTAGCTACCTGTGTAAAATCCACCCCATCCTCTACATGAATGCCCTGGCTCAATAACCATTTGAATGAAGGCTTTAGTTTGATTCGCCATACAAGGGGGACTGTGTCACTGTGTTTTCTTTCTGGGAGTCACTAAGTGATTTCTATATCTGTTGTCATGGTGATATTGCAAAGCAAGAGAAAATGGGGAAAGGGGGGGTCAACTTCAGGCTTTTTCTGCACCCACGGCACTGAGAGCGAAGATGTTGTTTAGCGGGGCCTATAAAACATTGGTCTTTCTCGGGGCCCTCTTTTTGTTCTCCAATTGTCAATAAAACTCATTTTAAGGGAAACAAGGACATCTAAATGTCATCTGTCACTGTGTTAGAGAGATTAAGTTTGTTTAGGAACTTGTGCAGGACAAAAGGCCACTATTTGCCAGGCAGATACAAAGAGGCAGCAGCTATCATGGGCTCTTGATTTAGAAGGAACTGAGGCGTCATGGAAAGATCAGCTCACTTGCAGGTGATGGCAAGCGGATGCTTGACATGACAAACAGCCAAAACACATACCGCAAAGAAATAGGATGTTTAGCAAAAGCCCAAATGTTTCCCTTTGATCCTCCCCCCCCCCACGCCCAGCTTGCAGGCAGCACACTTTTAAGGAGACCCAAGGTACGAAAACAGTCTTTGACAAACAACCTGCTTGTTTAAAAATATGACATACACACCTGATAGTCCTTGAATGCATGACAAAAGGAAAAAAAGGAAAACAAGGGGGGTTTCTTTATTTTTATACTACTTCCCTCCTTCCCGCCCCCCCTCAGGAAATCCAACAATAATAGGTGCTGCATTAACTCAGCATTTTCTCCATAATGAGGCTAAATGGAAAGTACAGATTAATGAAGACGATGCTGTTATTAAAATCAAATCCTGCAGTTCATATGCTTTCCTTAATAATGAACATTGTGGCTATTGAAGAGGAAGAAAGGGACTTTTTTCCCCTATTAATTTGGCACACATCCCAGATCTCATTCAACCAGAACCTATCCAGTGCAAAATGCAAACCATGGCTTTTATTTTCCAAGCTTTGCCTTTTATTTATGCTCGCTGATTTTGTGTGCATGTGGTATATCAGTTTTTTTATTAGAACCCTCCTTCCTTCCTTCCTTCCTTCCTTCCTTCCTTCCTTCCTTCCTTCCTTCCTTTCTTCCTTCCTTCCTTCCTTCCTTCCCTTTGTTTTTATATTAATTAAATATTGTATCTCAATTTTATATTG
>QLTV01000043.1:734438-751472 GCA_003457575.1 Thermophis baileyi | reverse complement strand
CCCGAAGCACCCCCGCCGCCGTTCGCTTTTGTTTCACGGTGGGAGAGGGAAGAAACTATTCGTCAAATTAAATATACTAAGGACTGTATTCTATCCAAAGGCTATGTCTCTCTGTCTGTCTGTCTGTCTGTCTGTCTGTCTATATCTATCTATCTATCTATCTATCTATCTATCTATCTATCTATCTATCTATCTATCATCTATCTATCTATCTATCTATCTATCTATCATCTATCTATCTATCTATCTATCTATCTATCTATCTATCATCTATCTATCTATCTATCTATCTATCTATCTATCTATCTATCTATCTATCTATCTATCTATCTAAGTCTGTCTATTTGTCTGTCTGTCTGTCTGTCTGTCTGTCTGTCTGTCTCTCTCTCTCTCTCCATCCATCCATCCATCCATCCATCTATCATCTATCATCTATCATCTATCATCTATCATCTATTATCAATCTTCATCTAATCATCTATATCTATATACATTTTCAATGCTATTCAGAATAAGGACAGAATAAAATAATGATTAATTACAAACAATAGCATCATCAAGTTAAGAAAAGATTGTA
Organism: Thermophis baileyi; assembly: GCA_003457575.1. Taxonomy (NCBI): domain Eukaryota; kingdom Metazoa; phylum Chordata; class Lepidosauria; order Squamata; family Dipsadidae; genus Thermophis; species Thermophis baileyi. The sequence continues at coordinate 750,895 of QLTV01000043.1, read as the reverse complement.
ACTCAGTGAAAAATCCTATGCATAACAAAAGGAGTATGCTTCAATCTTTAGCATCTTTAAGGAGGCCTGGAAAAGATTCCTGTCTAAAATACTGGGGATCTACTTCACATCAGGTACTCAATATTGTGCTAAATGGACCAAAAATATGATAGTTTTCAATCTTTCTTCTCTCTCATCTTTCATACCAGAGCTATCATATCAATACAAGCGGAGCTTTTGTTCAATCAGTTCAGCGTGCTGCACCCACAGTGCCAATGAGATGTACATGGGGACTCCACAAGGCCTGCCTCTGTTTCCAAGCAACTGTTCCTGTCTCCAATGTATGATGTAATATATTGCTGTCTTGATTAGTATACACAAAGCTGTTTAAGCATTTGTCTGACTACATGAAGATTTTCAAGTGCATAGGTGATGAGCCATGGACACTGCCCCTATCGTCTAAGTCCTTGCAACCCACCTTCCCTGCCTCTTGTTATTGTCTGAGTTGCTCACATTGAAGCCCTACTTGTAATAACTCAAATGCACAGTCAAATGCACAGGTTTATTAGGTCACAAATTAAGCAGAGAACCATATTGCATTACAGATGTGGCATAGGAAGAAGAAAAGTGAGATTCAGGGATGTATGCACATGGCAACCATGTACAGCTCCGTTTTTCCTTCTTACTTAAAAATTCTCATGCCCTGAGGCAATTGCTTGAATATGAATTTGTTTCTCTGACTTTTTCTTCCCTTTCAAACCCAAGCTGCTAAAGAAGGGACATATATCTCTTACCAAAGGTTTGAATTGTTCACTTATAGAAGACTTTTGGATTCTGTAGTTGCATAGAATTTTATTTATTTATTTATTTATTTATTTATTTATTTATTTATTTATTTATTTATTTATTTATTTATTTATTTATTTATTTATTATCCTGCCTTATTATTTTTACACATATTATAACTTAAGGAGAAGAACATATCCAATGTGCCTTCCTATTTGATGTGATGTGAGGACTGCCTTAATATGTACCCCTGGATGCATGATAGATTATATGAAAGCATTTCAACACCGGGTTGCAACATTTGGGTTGATCTCTAGTATGGAATTTGTTCAATCAACATCATAACACAAGACTAGTTTTCTGTTTATTCATCACCAACTCAGACTCCATTAGTGTGCGTGTGTGCGAGTGTATGTGTATGTGTGTCTGTGCATAAAGAGGTAGTCCTAGACTTTTGACCACAATTGAGCTAAAAATTTCCATTGCTAAGCAAGAAAGCTCTTAAGTGAGTTTTGCCCCATTTTATGATCTTTCTTGCCACAGTTGTTAAGTGAATCACTGCAGTTGTTAAGTGAGTAACATGGTTGTTAAATGAAATGGATTTTGCTTGTTAAAAGATCACAAAAGGTGATAACATGAACCCAGGGCCTTGCAACCATCATAAATAAATGCCAGTTGAGAAGCTTCCGAATTTTGATCACGTGACCAGGGATGCTACAACATTCGTAAGTGTGAAAAACATTCATAAAAACTTTCTTTATTACTGTTGTAACTTTGAACGGTCACTAAATGAATGGTTGTAAGTTGAGGATTACCTGTATTAGTGTATTTGTGAATCTGTATTTCATTTTAAATGATACAGTGTACATCATATTTACTTTATTGAACTACATTTGCAATTTTAATGTATGTTTCCCTCATTTAGGCATTATTTTTTTTAAATTGACTTGAAATACTCTGGGATCATGGACAAATTTGGTCATTAAATCCAAAATTCTTTAGAGATTACATTTTGTTTATGACATACATCATTTATTCTTATATAGTAGAGAGGAAAAAGGAATTTCAAGTAAAAGTGAAAAAGGTCCACTCTCTTTTCTGATGACTTTTTCAACCACAAGAACTGAGGCATGAGAAATGTATTTCATAGTATAAATGAGAATCAGTCAAAACTAGGAATAAGCCTTAATGCCTTTCTATTAACATCCAGATGATATGAAGTTAAGAAATGTTCTCCCAGGAACTATCCTAATGAGGAAGAGGAAAAGAAGAAAATTACAAATGAAGAATGTGGAAATATAAGAATTAAAATTGGATGCATATAAAAACATTAAAGGAAACCATAGGACTAATTTAAATAAACTCAGGTCAGAAAGCTACCCAGAAAAGTAAGCTGATAGGCAAGGAGAGATAAAAGTAATGTTAGGGAGGATATGCATTTTTCCTACCACACAAGATATAGGATAAATACCTGACCCTTTGTTGACTTTCTGAGGAAAGGAACTGGAACAGCAAAAAAGAATTTGAGGAAAGATAGATATTCCAGGAGATCTTGGGAAATTATATACTAACAAATCACAGTTGCTTGATGACATCTGAGACCTATTAAAGAACTACAGTACATACATGAATACAATATATCTTTCTACAAATTTGTATTCTTGCAAACCATGTACATATTCTGATTCATGCCGCATATTCATACACAACAGCAATGGATGTTCCTGACAGTCCTGACAAGCCTGGCATTCCGGAAAATCAAATGGAAAAGTACAATCTTATTTTTAAAAGTTTTTTTGAATGAATGTATTTTTAAACTGGAGTTGGACGTTTCCCGCATTGTTCCAGAATCATTTCTCTAAAGACACTGCAGTATAATTTGGTGGCTGTAATGTTGTATTTTGTTCATTTCTCTTAGCTCTATCTTAGATAAGTGTAAATGTATAGCAACTTTATAGAGGAAAAGAACTTTCCCTAGCAAAATTCAAATTTTCAATTCAATTCAATTCAGAAAAGAACTGGAAGGGACTTTGGAGGTCTTCTAGTCCAACCTCCTGCTCAAGCAGGAGATCCTATACCATTTCAGACAAGTTGCTATCCAGTGTCCAGTGTCTAGTGGAGCAATACTTAAAGAAACATATTTTACCATAGGTAATGGATAAACAAAACAGATTATGAATGGATCTATAACAACAAAGGAAATGTGGTCCATTTGGATTGCCAGCTTCCTATTAAAAAAATATTTTGAAGATGAACTATTATAATCTCTTCAAAAATGCTGAATTCCATTTTGGAAAGTGAAAGCATATCAGAAAATTGCACAGATGCAAATGTAATATTAATTCCTAACAAAATCAAGATCTGACTTTGCTAAAAAAGTTATTGATCAACATATTAACTGAACAATAATGAATTAATATTCACTATAATTTCAGCTGAAAGGATAAAAAGTGTCTTGCAAGACTACACACATGAAGATCAATGTGGCTTGTTACCTAAAAGACAGTTAACAGACAATATTAGAAATGTTCTTAATGTATTAGAAAATTTGGAACAGCATTATGAAAAACAAACTGCTTTGATATTGCTTGATGTAGAAAAAGCATTTGACCATTTGAACTGGACTTTTTTTTTAATGTTAGAAAATATGGAATTTGTGAAAATAAATGGGTGAAATCAATATATATTATGTATTGTCTATGTATGTGTGTGTATGTATGCATCCAAATATATGTGTGTATATATGCATATGTGTATGTATACATATACACAAAACATATATATAATATGAGGATGGAAAATAAAAAATAACTGACTGCAAAAAGTTGTTTTCGGATTGAGACAAAAGGTAAAATAACTTGGCATTACTATGAATACTATGAATTATATGTTATTTCAGAATAATTATGTCAAGGCATGGAGTGAAATTAACAAGATTATTAAAGTGGAAAAAGTTACAATTACTTTTGTCATTGTTTGGATGTATTTCAATGATGAAAATTAATGTATTATCTAGAATGATGTGTTTAATCTGAACAATACCTGTTTTGAAAAATAACATAACTTTTAAGCAATGGCAAAAAGATGTATTCAGGGTTATATGTTAGGGAAGAAATAAAGAATTACCAAAATGTAAAGGAAAAAGGCATATTAGGATTGCTGGATTTTAAACTCTATTTTTTTAGTCTGCTGTTTGGTTTGGATGAAAGAATGGATGCTATTGATGCAATTAGTTACCTTTTCCTTTTTCTTTTTTCTACTTGTATTGTTTTCTGTACTTTTATCCTTTTTATTTCTTCCTTTACATTTCTTTATATTTTTCATTGCTTATTTTTAGTTATATACAATATTTAATGAAAACTATATAAAAAAGAAATGTGAATGTATATCTATCTCTCTGTGTGTGTATATAAACACAAACACATGTATGTGCAGGGACACACACACACACACACACACACACACACACACACACACACACTGTATATAAAATTGGGGTAAAATATTCACCTGAAACCTGACAAGATTCATATCTTCTACTGGACAAACCCTATTTTTTAATCTCATTTTTCCAAAAATTAAGCAACTTATATTGGCTTGGAGATGGAACTTGAAAGAGTTTAGTTCAAGATGGTTTCATTTTGAATCTTTCAGGGGCTGATATATATATATATGGGACAGGTAAAAATTACAATGAAACAGATGGTAGATATTTATGTTACATGTTTATACCTTCTTCTTTGCCAGCATAAACTTAGTATCTCCATCTCCACACAAAAAAGATACAAAAAGCAGTTAAGGAGATGAAAAGCAACAACTAAGCAAAAGGATGCACCAAGCTGGTTTCAGCTTGGTATTAAGCATGCTGGTTATAAAAACTTAATTTAACAAATCTTTTGTTTATTCTCAATATCTTGTTTGTTTTGAATGCTGCAACAATTCCAGGAATACAAAATGTTTTCAAAAGAAAAAGGCTGAAATATACAGTTCCATCCTCTGGCCAAGGATGGAAACTGAAACCTTTAGAAAATTTCCAGTACACAATTTTCCTTCCCTGTAAAAGTCTAGAAGTTAAAAAGATACAGTGAGAAAAAGTAGGAAGGAACAGTATGTAAATCATAACTTATTCAACGGCATGCAGAATGCTTTGCGCATGTGCAGAGGGTAAAAGAACCCAAATGGCGGCGTCCGGGCGGGTGGGCGAAGCCTAGCGCTGCTGTCGCTACTGGCTCTCCGACGACCGGCAGGCACGCCCGAACCGGGAGCATTTCACCCCTGATGTAGACTCAACACACACACACACACACACACACACACACACACACAATCAGAAAGGCTATGCTAAGGATCCTGGCTCTCTGTAAAATGAAGGAGATAGGAGAGTGATGATGTGCCTTCCCACTGGTTGTTTACAATCCTTGCAATACTTTTCTTCCTAAAGTAAGGAATGTCCCTAAGCCTTTAAGGGGCATTGATGATGCTATTTTCACAGGTGTTTCAGTGCTGATGGTAAAATGGCTACCGTGTAATTGCATTGTTGAGAGTTCCATTTATGTTCATGCTTGTGGAGAAAGTCCATCTTAATTTCAGGATAGTAATCTTCACTAATCCATGAGGCTCATTTACTGAATCTGGACTGTATACTGCATATCAGCCCAAACAACTTCACCACTTTATTGTAGGGAGATCTCTCTCTCTCTCTCTCTCTCTGAGGGTAGGACAAGAAGTAATGGGTGGAAACTAATCAAGGAGAGAAGCAACTTAGAACTAAGGAGAAATTTCCTGACAGTTAGAACAATTAATCAGTGGAACAGCTTGCCTCCAGAAGTTGTGAATGCTCCAACACTGGAAGTTTTTAAGAAGATGTTGGATAACCATTTGTCTGAGGTGGTCTAGGGTTTCCTGCCTAAGCAGGGGATTGGACTAGAAGACCTCCAACTTCCAACTCTGTTATTCTATTCTCTCTCTCCACATCCATCCATCCACCCACACATCCATTCAAATACTTGTGTTCTACTTGAAACAAATAATAAAAAATTGGTAAAAGCTTTTGACAAAGCTTAACAAGATGTAAAATACTAAAATATATGATGTATGCCTATAAAAAATGAGAGGGGAGAGCAAAGGGGCAAAAAATAGCAGGAAAGCCAGGATAGCCTGATCTACTCCTTTTCCAAAACTAGGTTTTGCTTTTAGAAAGTGTCATTGTTCTTGATAATATTTTATAAGCCCTTCTGCCATTGCTCTTAACTGTATTGTTATTTACATATTTGTAAAATTTATTGAGAAGAATCCATGGATCCATGTCTAAAAAGGTAATTCTAATGAAATTGAGTTATTTTATGGATATAAGTGGAATTTTGAAGCTTAAAGTTTCAGATGTAAGTATTAAATAAATCTGAATGTTTTGAATCATAATCTTAACTTTCCATATTGGAAAAAAATCTGGAAGCAATACAGTCTAAGAATTTCTCATGTCAACCTTTTCCATCTAAATAGCATTGACTGGAAAATAGATTTATTTCAGTAGAAGGTTCTTGTGCTACTTATCCTGTAGTAGTAGTAGTTGTTGTTGTTGTGTTTGTAATTTAAGATAGCTTCTGAGGATATTCTAGGTGATGAGAGTGCAAACCGTTTATCAACACAACACAACAAATCTGAATTGACAACTGCATTCACATTGTGACAATCATACGGGAACTATCTTTTTTTTTTAATGGATGGGAACATGTTTCACAATCTAGTGCCTCTTCTGGTTTTTAAGTGACCATAATTTCATAAATCAATGGACAGATTTTCATCCATCTGCAAAAAAATAAATCCAGTTGTTTATAATCCCACAAAGCATCGATTCTTTTAATTCGCAATTTTAGGAATTCATGATAGGTATTTACAGTATATGATAGCTATAGATATCTATATTTCTTAAAAGGTTGACCTTTATCAGTAGCAGATCTGAAATGTGACACATGATTTTGTACTTAGAGCTGTAGTATTTTGAAATGTAGATCTGGAAGTTCATACTTGTAGCTGATAAGATTGTCTATGTTAACAAAGAATTATAATGGCTACTGAATGTTATTTTCAGTATGCATTCAGCCACAGTGGAGGTCAATTTCCTTCTCAGTGCTCCTCAGTGGAAAAGAATCTAGCATGTTTCCTTTTCTTCCATACAATCCTCTCTTCTCCATTTGTTTTTTTTGTTTGTTTGTTCCTGAACTTCATTTACTTTGCTTCAATTTTAAAAGAATCAGCAAAACAAATTTTTCTCACAAGAAATTTTTTCACATTCTTTGCATTACTTTACATAATTCAGCTCTATGTCAACAGACGTTAGAATGACAAAAAGAAGTAAAGCCAGATTTGTGACATAATCACTGTCATATTCTTTTGCATTTTTAAAAAGTGTATATTTCAACACTTTGGATTTAGTTCTAATATTTCAGCTTGAGAAATATCAGGGGATGTAAATATATATGTATATATCAGACCCATGCTATAGATATTTACCCATATTATAGATATCCAAATGTTATAAAAGTTTTGGGTCAATGGAGAGCATATAATAAGGATGTTTTTAAAATTTGCAGATAATAATGACATTTCTTGTTGGGGATATTATTATAATTTTTTTTTAAAAAAATCTGTCTTTTGGGTACTGTTAAACTGTTTATTCAAAAGTCAGGGTATTTAGTAGAAGTATATTTAGACAACTATCTTAAACAACCTTTTTGTATTGTTATGAAATAGCAAAATGCTCCTTTATTCTAATGTTTAAGGGGGGGGGTGTTAACTAGTAGCTTTGATTGCCTGAAGTGTTCAATTGGCTTTAGATAGTTGGCTTTATATTGTCTAAATAAGACTCATGGGGCATCTCACATGTTGTTCAGCATCCAAGAAAAAAAATGTGTTTGTTTTAGTAGTGAGAGGAAAGTATATATCATGGTCATTGTTCTTTAAAGTGTATAAAGAGGAGGTCATATGCCTTTCCCACTAGAACTGAAGGAGTGGATGGTTGTGAAGAAAAGGTTGCTCAAATAAACCAGTCTATTAAATAGGAATTAGGGCAAATTGATTACACCAAACCTCCTGGATTTAGAATAGAATAGAATAGAATTTTTTTATTGGCCAAGTGTGATTGGACACACAAGGAATTTGTCTTGGTGCATATGCTCTCAGTGTACATAAAAGAAAAGATAAATTCATCAAGAATCATAAGGTACAACACTTAATGATAGTCCGGGTACAAATAAGCAATCAAATCATAGTAGGAACCAGTCAATATAAATTGTAAGGATACAAGCAACAAAGTTACAGTCATACAGTCATTAGGGGGAGGAGAAGGGGGATGGGAACNTTGTGTCCAGGATGTGAGAGGTCTGTAGATATTTTCACAGCCCTCTTTTTGACTTGTGCAGTATACAGGTCCTCAATGGAAGGCAGGTTGGTAGCAATTGTTTTTTCTGCAGTTCTGATTATCCTCTGAAGTCTGTGTCTGTCTTGTTGGGTTGCAGAACCAAACCAGACAGTTATAGAGGTGCAGATGACAGACTCAATAATTCCACTGTAGAACTGTATCAGCAGCTCCTTTAGAATTTAGAACTACAGTTTAATCTAGATCAGAAACCTGGTTTCTGTAGAACACCAATGTTTGATAGGAGGGTCATTGCATCTTACCTTCATATGCTGATTTAGGTTAAATACTGTAAGGGCTGGTTACAATGCCCTTCATTCTGCACTGATGCAGGGCAGATATCACAGTATTGCTATAATTTGTTGCTTATTTGTACAATTTAGCTTTATGTTAAAATGTAAGGTCTACGCTTTAAGTAATAATGCCATGTCAGTCAGATGACTATTATGTGTTCTTCCTAGTAGCTGATAAGAACAATGTTCTGAAAAAACACAGAACATTGCCAAATTGAGTTATTTAACTTGAAGAATACAGCAGATGATACATATTGAAGATTAAGTTCCTCCCACGGTAATTACATATCTGTTTGCATCTGTCTGTGCTGGCCTTTGGCTATACTAAAGATTTATTTGGTTTGAATATTTTTTTAAAGTTCAGCTGAATATAAAATCCAAATTCTATTTAAAAAAAGGAGAGAGAATATTTTAAAATGGAATAAAATTCCTAAGAAAGCAAAGGGAAATTTGCTAGGTGAAATAATACATATCTGCATGCTATTGCTAGGTGACCAATACATTTTAATAATAATAATAATGCAATGGAGTTTAGACTGAACAAATGTGCCCCCTTATCTCAATAGGGGAAAAATAGTGAAAACTGAAGAAATCAATATGCTCTACACAATTAACATCAAGAGTCTGGATAAAGATGATCACTATAAATATTGGTATCCTTCAAATTGACAACATTAAGCAGACTGAAGTCAAGAACAAGGTTAGAAGTGAATTCACCATAAGAGTAAAGAAGATCTTAAAGTCCAAGCTCAATGAACGAAATTCCTTCAAGGCAATTAATAGGCCTTGAATACTGCACAGAATTCAAGCAGAACGAAAGCTCTGGATTGGAAGATTATAAAAATAATGACAATGAAACATACCTTTTATTCACATCGTAGTGTTGACAGACCCTACTTATGAAGAAAAATAGGTGGGCATGGAATGTTGCAAGTCATTAGATAGCTGAAGACGTAGAAAAGATATCTGAAAGACAGTAAAGAAGATACACGAAGCCAGTATATCATGAGACTTACTGAATACTGGAGAGACCAAATTGGCCTAAAAGAAGGACCACATAAAGAATAGAAATGAAATATGATAAGGCGAGTATTAAATGGCTGGTACATTAAAAAAAATAGCACCCAAAGCAACTAATAACAAGACAATGAAAAAGAGCAGGAAAATTGAAGAAAGAGACAGATGGCCTAATTCTGGCTGCACAAGGCCAAGCATTAACAACAAATGCATACAAAACCAAAATTGAGAAGACAGAAGAAAATGCTGCCTCTGCAAATAAGCGGAAGAAACAATGGACCAACCTAGTTAGCTGCTGTAAGAAAATCATGTAGACCAACTACACAATCACAACAGCATAACAAAGTGACAACAACAGCGTAATTGAATATCTGAAAGAAATATCATTTGCCTGTGAACAAGAACACAAAATAGGAAAAGTGATAGAAAATGAAGAAGCTAAAGTCTCTGGGACTTTTGAATTCAAACAGACAAGCACCTGCCACATAACATCTAGACTTAAAAACTAGATAAGAAACACAAAAAGTATAGATAGCGAATGCTGCAGTACCATGAAAGATTAGAACAAAAGAAAAGGTACTGGAGAAAATTGCAAAGTACAAAGACCTGCAAATAGAAGTAGAAGAGATATGGTAAAAGGAAATAAAGATAATACCAATAGTAATAGACATCTTAAGTGCAATCCCAAAATATCTAGGGCACCACTTGAACACATTGGCATTGACAAAATCACCATCAGTCAATTGCAAAAGGCAGCTTTACTTGGAACAGCTTATGTCCTGCAACAATACATTTAACACCATCAGACATCAACATCTGCCTATCTTAGGTCCTTGGGAAGGACTCAATAGGTGGATAAAAATGCCAAATCTTGTCTGATTGACTATATGACCAACCATGATCATAAAAATGGAATATATCTTTTCCAGGGAATGCTAATAGATGGAAAGAACTAGTATTTAAGGCTTCTCTAAGCATGGGCAGCCATACAAGGATACATGTATTTTGATATTATAGGACAAATTGCATGTCTTATGAACTTCAATTAACATCACATCACAAATGCAAGGGCTTTGCATTGTGATGTCCTTAATTTCTTCATCATCATTTTAGCAGCAGATACCTGTGTGTCGAAGTCAGTGAATCTCAATCTTGGCAACTTGAAGATGTGAGGACTTCAACTCCCAGAATTTCCCAGCCAACAAGGGGAATTGAGAGAAGTCCATACATCTTCAAATTGCCAAGATTGAGAAACACTGTTCTAGGTTAATAAGCAGATATTTTTATGGTACAGTAATTCCACCAATGTGTAAACTTTTATTCTATGAATTACCAGTATCACTCTTTCTTTTTAATTGTGGTAATGATATCACATTAATTTCCCTTAATACATTAAGCATTTTATCTTTTTTTAAAAAACAAGGAAAGCAATCACTATTTTGACTGTTTTGCCCACTCATAACTACTTCTGAATTGTATGAAGTTATTGTTGTTGTTATTTGTTCTTTCAAAATGCCCTATTGTTTTATCTAGATGGAATATCAGCATGTTTCATAGTTTGATAATAACTTTGTAACTTAAAACAACTCTGAGGAACTGTGCCTCAGTATGTGTTATCATTAAAACAACCATGCCTTTAGCAGTTCAGTGGTATTGCTTTCCGCCAACTGCCTCAGATAGAAAAAAATAAACCTTCTCTAAGCACATTTTGTAGACTTTTTTTTACACAATGACTTAGTACAGATTTTGCACTTGATTAGTTAGCAATATTGAAATCAGGTATTTAATATTTGCTTTCTTTGGAAGAAAGTGTTACAAGGAGATAGATTTCAAATATTGTATATCCTAGAATGGTTCATGCCCGAACATACAAGGAGAAGTGAGGTAATTGACAGTTCTTTTTCTGTTTTGGAAATGTGGTCTTGTTTTTAAAAGGTTGAAAGCATTTCATTTTTTACAGTATTCAGTTGCCAGGAACATCTGAGGCACAGCTGAGGCAAATTAACAATGCAATTCCAAAAGGTTTATTTTCAGAGATCAATTAGAATGTATTTTCTCTTCTAATGGGATTTTCATGTAAGCTTCTGCTTTTACTTCAGTACAAGTATCACAAGAAACTGGCTTTAAAAAGAGCCCTTAAGATCTGTCTAAGGTCATTCTGATGGAATCAACAAAGTTTTGAATACAATTAGTAAGCCAGACAACAATTTCTCCTTAGCATTTCTCCACTGCACAGGTAGAAGAATATTAACAACAACCGCAGCAACAATAACAGCTATCAATCCTCTTTCAGTTCTTGATTTCATATATGTGGAAGGGATCATTGCATACAAATATGATTGAAAATTAGGGTCATATGTCACTTTGAGTAGTGTGTAGGCACTAGAAAAGCAGAATAGAACTGTTGATATAAATTAATAAACAAAAGAAAAATTAGTCTAGTTGCCACGATTCAACTTTCAGATACCTTTGCCTGGATGACTGAGAATCTTCATTAAAATATTGCAACACATTTTGGGGAGAAAATCCTGAGGTTTGTGTGGCAGCAGTTGGTACATTCCAACAAGTCTCTCACTAATTTGCTCGGACTGATGAAGCTGCTTGGATGAGCAGCAAAATGTCTCAAACTAACAAGAAAAATTAGTCCAGTTGCCATGTTTCAACCTTCAAACAAAAGAAGGGTTTAGTAAAATAATGTTATTCTCTAATGCTCAATAGTCTAGGTTTTAAGAATGAAGACCAAACACATGAAGTATCAGTTAAGAAAACAGCTTGTTTCAACTTGGGCTTAATCACAAGTTGTGTAGTTTGACTTGATCCCGAAGACAGAAACAAGATTTAGAAATCTAAAGGCAGTAACAAGATTTGGAAATCTAAAACTTTGTGTTTCTCATGGGAAACAGATTTTTTCCCCCTTTAAAATACTTTAATAATATTGTTGGAAATTTGCAGGCACAGTACTTGATTCCTATAAATCCTTATTGTTTTTCAAATAAAACTGTTTATAAGTAGTTTCCTTTAAGTGACAATTTAGTTACCCGTTCTGGAGAAACAAAGAACGTTAAATTTCAGACAAAAGAGTAAAAAGTCCTGGGTTATTTTGCTTTTAAGACAAATAATATTTCTACAAATTTTATATAGTAAATATGTTAGAATATTCATGACTGGGAGAGCCATGTTAACAAGGTTAGCCAATGAATAGGCATAGCAACTGAGTCAGCCAATGGGAGCTAACCACTTCTGAGTCTGTGCAGAGAATCGAAACTAAAACTTAGCTTAAGGATGGGCGTGGCTCAGTCTGCACTCTCCACTCTGCTCTTTGTCCTCTGTGCTTGTCTGCTGCTGAAATGAAACTAACTCCTGCATGTGTTTACTTGAAGAAATAATCTGCCTGTGGTATTGTATGTATATATTATTATGTTTATAAAGAAGTTATTGAATCCAGCTGAATCAGTCATCTGTGTGTGCTTCTGGTTTTGATTTTTATGCAACAAACTCTGATAAAATATGGACACTTTAATGTCCATGAGGAAGAAATTTGTCAATTTAAGAATAGCAGTTCAGATTTTAGACAAAAGCTTCTTTCAGTTCTATTTATTTTTTTCCAGGAAAGTCCAAAAGTGCTGATAATGATCTTATCATCTTTAGCTATTATTAGAAAACCTTAAAAAGAATGTTCTTCTGACATGCATAAGATATCTATATTATTACAAGGTCTCTCTCTCTCTCTCTAAGGAAGACTTATTGTAAATTAGACATTTAGTAGTGTTAGTTGATACTGTGGATGAGTGTAACAGAATTACTTATGAACATGATTTTTTAGGAAGTGCATCTGTTTTCATCTAGAAATAGTAGCTCCTGATGAGAAAGGATAGACTAATTACAAAATGTTGTTCCATTTTCCTTTGATTTAACTACATGCCATAAAGATGGTTATTTAGCTTAATTTCCAACACTACATTCTGCCTAGCTTGACAGAATATAATTTTGTTTTTCTTTTTTTCCATTTGACTTTCCTTACCCTATGCTGCAAAGTATTACTCATATTCGTTAGGTAGAAAATTGAATTTAGAGTCCTTGAAATAGACAACCAAAAGTTCTTAAAATCTGTTATTAATTAACATTACAATTGGACTATTTGTCAACAATGAAGAATTTTGTAGTTATTGATATAATTTCTATGAAGCTCCTAATTCATCACTTACTTAAATCCTTTCTGTCCTTCTTGGGAACGTTAATTGGGCCATTTCACAAATTATTCAAAAACCTTATGGGAAGGGGTGTTAATGTAGTGATTCTTTTAAAATCTGTACATACAGCTCATACTATTCCACGGTGATCTTATGATTTTGCATATGGAAGTAAAAGCATGTTTTCCTCATTAGGAAAATAAGGGAGAAATAGATTAGTAGAATGTGCATTTATTAAACTGAAATTGCCTGCCACAGCCAAATCCAAGGGAGGGAAGAAAACACTCCTGGAGCATTTAAATATCATCAGATTTCCGAATTAGGAATAGAAGAATGCTTTTTCATGCTGCATTTACACATTTTAGGATAGATTTTAGTTTCAAAGCAGAGGCAGTTCACAGCCTATTTAAGTCGTAACTCCCTGAGATACTGAGCTCAGGTTCTTTGAAGGTCCACAGAGGTCATTGATAGGCTTTCCTTGTTTTATTTATTTTTATTTTATTTATTTTGTTTATTTTATTTATTTCTGGTGTGCATAAGCGCACCAGCATGCCTACCGTCCCTGTCCTACTGTCTCCATTTTTTTTCGTACCCATTTACTATGTTCATATTTATCTTTATACTATACCTGTTATCTTGTACATGTTTGACTAACTAACTAACTAACTAACTAACTAACTAACTAACTAACTAACTAACTAACTAACTAACTAACTAACTAACTAAATATTGAGCTCAGGTTCTTTGAAGGTCCACAGAGGTCATTGATAGGCTTTCCTTGTAAAAAATAGTATATCAAAAGCCCACCTCAGAGACATCCTTAGTCTGTACCTTTATAGAATTTACTTGGGAACAAAAAAATATTCCAATAATACTGATCAGTTAATGATACACAATACCCAAATTTTTAAAGCTAGTTTCTGTCACTCAAATGGATAAGACATTGCAGCTATGACATGGCAAAGAGCACAAAGTCCTAAAACAATTACAATTACATTTTTCCACATCATACTGTTAGTCCATCTAATTCACTTGTCATGTATGCTGACTGCTGACAGTTTTCAAGGTTCAGGTAGGATATAAGGCATTGAAATGGCACTTTGTACTTGTAAAGAATTATCTAATGGCTATATCAACTATCCTGTTTTTTGTGATTGTCCTATAAGGGGAAAAAAGACTAAGTACTAAGAGAGAATAGCAAAGTCAAAGGGAGTTCAGACAATTTGAAATAATACTAGTGGGCTTTACAAATATTTACGTAATTTAAATTGCATGTTTATTTATTATTTATTAATTATTGTTTATTCTTGTTGGTCCAGAATATTTTTCTCAAATTATAAAAAGTGCATTTAGTTCATACTGATACTGTATGTTTTTTTAAAAAACTTTTATGTATTACTTTATTACTTTCATAAAAGTAGAAGACATCTGACAGTTTTCCAGCTTTCAAAAACAGAGGATGCCGAGATTAACCAGGAGGGTTTCAGTTCAAAGAAATTTATTTGTATTACAGCAGATATGTGTTTCTTGTTCTTAAGCAATGTTTGGAACAATTTGCAGCTGCTCTGTTTTTTATGCCATCGTAAATATCCATCAAAATACTTTCAGTGCCCTGCAAATATAAAGTGACCTTAGATTTCAAGACAGACAAATGCAACAGCACAGAATAGCTATTGCTTTTTTCCATACACAGGAGGCATTAGAGTGGCTTCAATTCACTGAGCACTATCTGTCTTTAGTAATGTGAACAAAATTATTTAAAAACAATAAAGTGTCTATATTGGAATTGGGGCTAATGAACACAAGTTAACAAGTTAAGCTCCCATTACTTGCCTTATCTCCTGTCCATGTAGCAGTTCAAAAGCATGCAAATGCAAATAGATAAATAGGTATCACTTTGGTGGCAGTGTTCTGTGCGCCTTTAGCATGTAGACATGTTGGCCACATGACCACAGAAATTGTCTTTGGACAACACTGGCTCCCTCGGCCAAGAAACGGAGATGAGCATTATGTCCTAGAGTTGGACACAACTGGACAAGGGAAACGTTTAACACAAGCATATTTATTTATTTATTTATTAAATTTATTAAATTAATAAATTACATTTATTACATTAATTTATTTGATTTTTTAAATTAGTTTTACTGTTTTTAAATGTGGTTTTTATATTCTTGTAAGCCGCATTGAGTCACCATGGGCGAATAGGCGGCAATATTATATATTAGAACCCGGTTCTAATCCCAGTAAGGGTATGGCTAGCTGATGAGAGCTAAATAGCTTGAAATAGATCTATACTAGACTCCCTTTATTTATGTAAAAATATAACATATAGAAACGGACTGTCATTTGTAATTAACTGTCTGGATGGCTCCTGGAGGGGCCGAAGGGCAAAAAGGAAGCAGTACGCTTCCTCCCATATTTGGGTATACCAGGTGATTTAACAGAGAAAAAAAACATTTATATATATATGTCCCTGGAACATGCATATAGGTAGAAGAATCCTGTGGCTCAGAAGTTTAATCACTTGCCTTGTTTGGCAAGGGGCCCGGGTTCTAATCCCATAAGGGTGTGGCTAGCTGATGAGAGCTAAATAGCTTGAAATAGATCTATACTAGTCTCCCTTTATTTATGTAAAAAAATATAACATATAGAAACGGACTGTCGTTTGTAATTGACTGTCTGGATGGCCCCTGGAGGGGCCGAAAGGCAAAAAGGAAGCAGTATGCTTTCTCCCATACTTGGGTATACCAGGTGATTTAACAGAGAAAAAAACATATA
>QLTV01000043.1:654934-670935 GCA_003457575.1 Thermophis baileyi | reverse complement strand
ACTCCTTAAATCAAATTACAGCCCAGAAACATTATTTTTTTTGTTCGTTAAATTTATTTTCCACCTATCTTGTCATGGGGCCACTCTATGCAGATTATAAATATAATATAATATAATATAATATAATATAATATAATTATAACAGAGTTGGAAGGGACCTTGGAGGTTTTCTAGTCCAACCCCTTGCTTAGGCAGGAAACCCTACACCACTTCAGACAAATGGTTATCCAACATCTTCTTAAAAACTTCCAGTGTTGGAGCATTCACAACTTCTGGAGGCAAGTTGTTCCACTGATTAATTGTTCTGTCAGGAAATTTCTCCTTAGTTCTAAGTTGAACTATAAGTTAACTAAGTTGAATATATTGACTTGATTCTTCTGAATCAAAATCATTATCACTTAAGTGTGCTTAACCAATCCATAAAGTCCATAAAGTTGTGCAAGAAAAAGACAAACTTATTGTGTGCCAAGTTGGTCGATGGTTTTCCACTGAGTGCTATTATCTGTCTAGGTTATCAGGCCACAGAATCAAGATCTTCAGCCTGCAAAGGATATATTTTCTACTAAGATGTGGCTAAAATGATTGGATTGAAGTAGCCCTGTTGAGGGAGTCAGTTGAATGCCTGGAATGCCTGGTAGAGAAGGGGGTTGTATCTGGAGCCTTCTTCTCTTCTCAATCTTCATGTATTCCGAATCTAAAGAAAGCTCTACTCATATTTGCAGGGAATATTTGCAGCTCTGCCTGGGATCTGGGTCCAGAGTGTGAGAAGTGCAGTTGCATTCAATCCATTGCAAGTATAGCTCTCCTTCATATCTATAACTACATGCATGAATTTTGTGGGGTGGGGGAGATGCAGGTCTTTTTTGTGCCTACTTTGAAGCCCTTTGTGCATTCAGTTAAATCCTTGAATGCCTACTGTTTGGTTCACCTGGATGTATGAAGAGGAATTGTACTTCATGGTTTTAACTCAAGGAACTCTGTGCAAAATAGTGGAATTAGCACTTTCTTTATTTTATAATTGTATTAAACATCTGCATTACTTTAGGTAATTACTCATAGCTGTAAAATGTAGCACTTAAATGCATTTGTCCAGTAAATTTGGGGTGTCCCCAGGAAAGTTGTTATTTTGGTGATTTCTTGGACAACCTGACAATTTTTTTGGCAGCCTTATGCAAGCAGTGCACCATTGCCTTCTTCCAGTAGCTGCCCTTCCCTCAAGTTGCCAGTGCTGAGATTGTCTCCCATATAAATATAAATGATGTCTGACATTACTTGGCTCTTCAAGATCAAAATTAGTTACATTCTGCTTTCTGAGTAAAATTCTAAGTATATGCTTCTATTAATTGAAACAATTTCTCATATCGCCACTTCTCTACTTTACTGTCCCTACAGCTTCCATGTATCCTGCAAATTCCCCAGGACTCTGAAATATATATTATGTAGGGTATGCAGGGAGCCCACAAGAAGAAAGAATGAATTGAAATCTTCTAATGAAATGCTGAATTTCACCCTTCAATTTTCAAATGATCCATATAATAAAAATCTAATATTTTTTTTAAACCCATCAGCTTGATATTAACCACACATAAACCACAGAAATGTTGAACCTAATTAAAATCCACACCTTTGGTATGAAGAAAACATTGTTGACTGACATTTATGAGGTCCCATATGCTTTTCCAATGATGTGTCAAGCCCATTATAGCAGAATGAACTACTAATGTAACATTCCTGACATAATGTGATGTATCTAACCATCTGAATGATGCATCAGGCAGACAGAATTTCACTCCTGCGAAATGAAAGAGAAAGCAATATAGGTGAAGTGGAACATCTCTCCTTTTTACATAGCTGAACATCAATTTAATTATCAGGTGTAAATGTTCAACCAATTAGTTAGCTTGATCAAATGAAAACTCCTAGATGTATAGCTTTAAAGGTAACTTACCATGTGCAGCTGAAAGTTTTATACTGCAAAACAACCAATGCTGCTTTCCCATGAAAGGCAAATAATAAAATAAATAATAAAATAAAATAAAAAATAAAATAAAGTATTAAATGTCCTGGAAAAAGAAAGCAGAGGCATACATTTTACTGCAATTAATTCGAGATATATGGCCCTCTTTAGCAATAGCAATAGCACTTAGACTTATATACTGCCCCATGGTGCTTTACAGCACTCTCTGACCTTACAATGTCAACACATTACCCCCAATAATCTGGTACTCATTTTACTGACTTCTGAAGTATGGAAGGCTGAGTCAACCTTGAGCTGGTCAGGATCGAACTCAGCAGCATTCTAACCATTCCGTCACCAGGGCTCTTTCCTCAACATATAACGAGGCAGAGTGGGGAATAGAGTTAGCAACAGTGAAAACTCTAAAAAAAAGTTCATTGATACAATCTCAACCTTACGTAGGGTTAAACCAATCAACCTCTGCTTGTTAGGGGTGTTAGGCATGGGTAAGGGGAAGCAAGATGGAGCAAGCCATAAGACATGTATAGACTAAATGGAGAGCAAACATATCTAATAACTAAATAAATAAACATCATGATACAAACTCTGCTCTTTCTGTTCTTGTGTCATGACATCATAAATTTACATAAGAGGCAAAGGTTAAAATGTAATGACAAGATGTCTCTTTCATCATTTTCATAAAAACGTGGCTGGCTGCAGATTTCCCAGGTATTAACTGCTGACATAAAGATCATTGCTGATTATAAATAAGTGGCTACTAATCATTAAGCAATGTTCCTGCTATTTATAAGATACAAAGCAATGCCTTTTAACAACAATTAGTGGGGTTTAGCTATTTTGCTTTGGCCACCCTCCAACAAAAGCTGGATCCATAAGCTCTGAGACTGATTTCACCTAAAGAACTCAGACAGTTTCTATCAGCTGTTTGCATCCTGTCTACATTAATCACCATAGTAAAATAAGGCTGCAGGTTTGTGTGCGCTTATTTACTGTACATAATTACTGTCAAAATTAATAGAACTTGATGGGATTTACTTCTGGGTATATGATAACCAAACTGATTAATAGTGCAATTTTTGCTACAGTTAACTTTAACTGAACATTTTAATTATTCTGACCATCTACCATTGGTCAGAATGAAATTGCTGATAGTGTGGTGTGTGTGGGTGTGGGTGTGTAAATAAATAAAGTACATCCCTGCTTGAAGTTTCTTTTGCCTAAACACATGCAGGTAGGCTTACAACACAACTGCAATTGGGATCAGAATTTCCATTGCTAAGCAATATAGTTATAAAGTGAAATGTCATGTGACCAGCTCACTTAGTGATGGTAATGCTTGCCATCCCTGTTGCCATCATTAAACAAGGATCATAGGTTGTTAAGCGAGTAGCCACACCAAGCCATGCCATTCCAGGCTTGGTCCCTCTCAGCTCCAAACCTCAGAAAGATAAGGGGCTGCTTCCTGTCCCCATATCTTCTCTCCTCATCTATGCCTTTTTGGCCCCCTACCACCCTGTACTCCACTGCCCTAGATAACCTTCACTGTCTTCCTGCTGATGACAAGGCATGCTCTTGTATCAAGAAGCCCCTTTGCACCAACATTGTTGGACCCCGATTCTTGCTTCCGCTTCTTGCAATGTTAGGAGGGCAAGAGGTAGGCAGATAGGGTGAATTTAAGCAACCCTGTGGTCATAGGTCATGAGGTGGGCTGCCAAATGCTCAAATTTTGATCACATGACTATGGTGGAACTGGAATGGTTGTAACTTTGATCATGGGCCATAAGTCTATTAGTTCAGCACTGCCTTAACTTTGAACGATTTTAAACTTGAAGAATACCTGTAGAGAATGCACTGAATGATTTGACATATTGACAAAATGTTATTCTAACTTTTATTTTAACCATTGATTTCAATGAAACAACGGTCATGCAGAGCTGAGAAAATGCAGAACTCTCTCATAATTGTGACACTTGAAAAAAGTTTTCCTTTATCAACAACAAACAAATGTTAATTGGAGTATAACCTTGCTCCCAGAACAGCCTGCTATTTTGCATATGCATGCTCTTTGCTTTTTTTTTTTTTCTGGAAGAGTTTCTTCTTCCCATTTAAAATCTACTATCTCTCTTCCTTTTTGAGGTAGTCTTCTTCAAGTGGAACTCAGTGATCCATACAGTTGTCTTGAAAACAGAAATGATTTGATACTGTCTTCTTCCGGGATGCTTTTGACTTTCCAGTAGCCTAGCCCTAAAAGTACCATATGAACCAGGCCTGGTCCTTTTTAAGCTTCAGAGTCCAACAGGGTCAGTCATGTGCTGCCACCTGCTGAGATTCTTTTTCTCTACTATGAGGCAAATAAGCAATGCAAAAAGCACTGAACAAAAAATGGGAAGGAATTGGAAACCTCATTTCCAATTCTGTATTTTATTATAATAATTTTGTTTGTTCTGGGATCTTCTCTCCATTTGACTTCATAATCATCCACGATGAACTTCTTTTATAGTAGCAAACTGGTCAGTCAGGACTACACTTATAAAAGATGCCAATGAAATGCCTTGGTCACAGGAGTCAGAAATTGACTGACTGCATCGCTTTTGGGTAAGCTATGGCAACCAGTTCCTAAAGCACATTTAATACATTTGTTTGATGGTAATTAAGTACTTTGTTGGGTGTTTATCAATGGATGGATGGTTGTTAATGAAAGGAATGTCCATGCATTCAGAATATTATTTTTAAAACCTTGCATTGGCTTCAGAGTGTTAGAGGTTCCTGAAGTGACCTGTTGGATTTTGCAGCAGCAAACTTGTCTGTTAACAGCTAAGTGTGTAGCATGCAAAAACACCATGCATTTGTAAGCAAAAATTGCACACATTTTTGACATGCAGCATGTTTTTTATCTCAGGAACAGATTAATTCTTCAGCATTTATCATCTTTTACATCTATCACTTGACAACACAGATGTAAATAAAAAGAAAGTGCAATTCTTTAAAAAAAAACACGAAACATGGAGCCCTATCAAGACTCTAGGCAGTTAGGAATTAAGAAAGCCATTTTCCTCCAGACCACAAAGATTTGATCCAGTTGGAAAATACAAATGGTTTAAAAAATAGGCAAAGGGAAAAGCCATATAATAATTATCATCAGAGATGGGGGAGGGAAAAAGCAGTTTTTTCTAGTCATTTTGAACATATTCCCCCCCTCCAACATTTTTGTACCTGGCATTAATAAAAGAAACAAAAAAATCAGCATGAAAATGAATACTGTTTGGTCCCAAAATTTTAAACTAGCAGTTCTATTCTTTGTATTTCAGCCCTTTTAAGGGAAAAAAAACTCTAGATATATTTCCTAACTTCTTTTTTTACCAGGTCATTTGATCCTATGTTCACCTTAATCTGTTTTTGTAACATTGCAATGGTCTAGCTTCATTCTAAAAATGAACTGCCTTCATTTTGCTCTACACTATCTTGTACTTATAATACCACAGAGAGAGAAACACACACGTATATATGATTACCTTTGCTTAATGTCAGCACTGCCATTGCTTCATTTATTTGTGGATGCCGCAGAAATCAGCTCTTTCCCAGAATGTTGGCTGTCTCTCAAATGCACTGAAGGGGAAAAAAATTCCCACTTACTAGCTGCCGGCAGGAGCAGCAGAGAGAGAATATAAAACAACAGTCTTCATTATTAGAGACATGCCACAAGCTATTGGGTCCCCAATATCTCTTATTGGAAAAGGGGCAGATTTCAGGATTTTCTTCTACTGCTTCAGAACCCCAACCATATTCAAATGAAAAGAAATGGATTGTAACCCAGGATTTTTCTCTCCAAATTCAGAATTATACTTTTAAAACTTACATACAACAAAGGCACCCATTATCCCTTCCCTCTCTCTAATTGTATATACACATACAAGTATTCTTCATTTCAGAGATATAATTTGGGACGGGAGAACTTTTTTATTTATCTAATGATTGGAAATCTTAAGTAACAAAGAAATACACAAGTAGTTACTCAGCTTTAGTGAATCAAACTTTAAAATATAGCTACTCATCTTTTTTTCTTTAGAGGAGGCAGACTAAGAACCCTGTGGAACATTTGGGGTAAAGAGTTTGGGATACAGAGCAAGTGGACATAGTTAGATCAAGCATTAAGTGCACAATCCTAACTCTATTTTCCTAAACTTTTCCTCTTTTTTCATGTTGTTTGTTTCTTTTTCCATGTTATTCAGACTTACAAGTACAAAATTTAATTTTAACTTGTTCACTCCAAACTCCTGAAAGCTGAGAAAGTGACGCAGGGTGCTACAAGCTTTGGGAAGCTGATGGTAAATCTATCTCTGCTTTCAGAATCTTTCAGATACATGTTTGTGTATTCTTTTTGGTAAGTAGGCCTTTCTATTATGAGTACATAAAAATGGTAAACTGCTGCTAATGGTAAATATAGGCTCAAATGTTATTGCAGAGTAGATACAATGTGTTTTCTGTCATCTACAAGGGAAAAACTTTGTTCCCTAAAATATGCAAAACCATTCAATAAGCTGTGTGTGTGTGTGTGTGTGTGTGTGTGTGTGTATACACATCATTCTTCACATGACTGAGCATAATCCAACAGTAAAGCTCTTTTTTAAAATTGAAGTTGGGTTCCTCAAGATTAGAGCTTGATCTTGTCCAACAGTCTTGTAATTTATCTGTATTTCAGTGGCAAATTTTTAAGATTCAGCAGTACATAAACCATCCACTCATACAAAACATGTAATTAGCCCTTTATTGTTTGAGGATTGTTTTTTTTAATTACTTAAAATTGCATCTGTTTTAATTGTATTTTGAATGTGTGTCCAAAAAAAGAAAGGCCATATATACAGTTACTTACCAATCAGATACTAATATTGTGGATGTGTCTTAAATGGGCCTTTTTTTTTTTTTACTGAAAATGAACTATAAAAGTAATGTCTTATTAGTTTAACTGCCAATCAAAATATAACTTTGAAACATTTCTTCATGTTCAGTGCAATGGGGATGTTGTATCATCAACCAGCTGGGTAGCAAGGCTCAACAGATAAAAGCTTGTAAGAAGACTGGGTAACAGGGAAGAGGCTAGGGTCCCTAATTGTGGACTCACTTTTTGCTATAATTCATAAATACATACACACATAAGTATGCACACATACAAAATGTGATTAGGAAAATGTTAATATAAAAAGCATACTAGCTATTCCATTGTTCATTTTATTTCTCCTTATCTTTATCTTCTTAGGAGGTGGGCTGCTGGAACTTGATAGTTCTTAGCCAATAAATCTTTATATAGTTGGATTTAAGACATGGTGAGTTCATAATGCATCCATTATATAAATACTCCCAAACTAAAGAAATATATACATATATGGTATATGTTAATACTGGAAAAATATACAGACAGCAGGCAGATTTGTGCATCTGTGACAACTCTGTTGTTAGCAGACAAGTAAAATTCAATCAACCTGCCTAGGGATAAGATCAATGATAAAAAAAATATGTTTTCACAGTTGCAAAACTGAAAAAGAAGCAAAAATCTTGTAAACTTTGCTTCTTTTAGCTGACAGACTTTGCCTTCTTTACTATTCCTAGAATGAAGACAAAGGCAATTCAAGGAAATGAGGGTAGTTTTATGATTAGAGCATTTTTTTTGAAAATTCAGTAAGATACTGGAGCAGCACAAACAATACTTATTGAATAAATAAGAATCTGTTGATGGCCTCAATGATATAGAATGCTCTCTATGAAAAATTGTCCTTGAAGATGACTCAGAAGCTTTAGACTATAGACTACTCTAATTAGCTTGTGTAGATGGGATTAGAGATGAAACTATCACAGTGATATTATTCATGTTCATTTATCAATGTGATTGTAAGCCTCAATTCAAAGTATTAATTAATTGGAAAAATGTGGCTTTTTTTTAGGACTCCCTTCCAATAAAATACAGGTAATCTTCGACTTACAACCCAAAGTGAGCCCAACATTTCTTTTGGTAAGTGAGACATTTGTTAAGTGAATTTTGCCATATTTTACAACGTTTCTTGTCACAGTTCTTGAATGAATCACTGCAGTAGTTAAATTAGTAACACGGTTGTTAAGTGAATCTGGCTTCCCCACTGACTTGTCAGAAGGTTATGAAAGGTGATCACATGACCCTGGGACACTGCAACCATTACAAATATGAGTCAGTTGCCAAGCATCTGAATTTTGATCAGGTGACTATGGAGATGCTACAATGATCATAAGTGTGAAAAATGGTCATAAGTCACTTTTTTCAATGCTGTTGTAACTTCAAATGCTCACTAAATGAACTGTTGTAAGCCGAGGACTACCTGTATTGTCTCACCCTCTCCTTGACAGTATTTCAGAAGATGGTGAAAATTTCATTAGCATAACTTTGGACTTTTCCTCAGTGCTGAGATTAAAGGCTTTCCATCCATCCTTGAACTGGCAGAAAACAATATCAGTGAGAAATGCATTATTCCCATTACCAGTTCCTATTCTGCTTCTCTGTCCTGACTAACTAACAAATGATATTGTCCTAAATTTTCATATGCTTTTCATGATTAGACAAAGCAGTTTGGCTTAATTCTCTAATTCTCCCTTTTTACCACAACAGCAGCCAGCTGGAACGGAACCTCGCAGATAATGAGGGCCACCTGTATTTCCTGTGCTTATTATTTGTTGGCTAAACACTTTTATAGGAATTGCTGAAGGTGTATTTCTTTTTCAAGAAGAGACAAATAGCAGAGTTTCACTGTTTGCAATCTACTATCCTTTCAGTAGATTGTATCATACAATGGAGAGTGGAATGCCTAGGCGCAGACATGTTAAAAACTATTTGTATGGTAGCATTCTGTGAAGTTGGGCTTTGCAGCTATTTTTTGTATTAATTTGTATGTGGTGGTATTTAATAGTGATGTTGACTTGGTAAAGGGAACATGCATAGTTTTAATAACCTGTCAAAATCTGTATTCAGCAATAGGCAGGGACATAGAGCAAAGTAAATGGCATTATAGATGCAACTTGATTCATTTATAGCCCATATTTGTTTACTGGCATCTTCACCAATTATGTAAGTTGTTTCCCATCCATATTGACAGATGGAGAAGACAAGATAAAGCAGATTGCAAAGAAGGTGGGTTTTTCTTTCTTTCTTTCTTTCTTTCTTTCTTTCTTTCTTTCTTTCTTTCTTTCTTTCTTTCTTTCTTTCTTTCTTTCTCTTTCTTTCTTTTCTTTTCTTTTCTTTTCTTTTCTTTTCTTTTCTTTTCTTTTCTTTTTATGTCATGAACAAGCAAGTTTTTAATTCTCAGGGTGCTCCACATTGTGATTCCCTTCACTCAAGACAAGGTGTTTATTCTGATTCTGAAAATTCAAAATGGATTGTGATGAACATTCTTAGTAGCTTTCCTTCAGGTGTCCTCACTAAAGATTGGAGTGATATGCAAACTTCAACCATGAAAGATCGTTGCTTGGCTGTGGGTCAGTATCTAACTTTCAGTCGAGAGTGCTACTATGAGGATAAGATTATTAAAAGCTGAAATAGGTTGAAGATGAAACTCAACAGGATTCTTCAGTTTCTGCAATAAGGATCACTGGACATTTTGAATGGAATGGATTCCTTTATAAAGAACAGGTCTGTGACTTGGGGTCTCCTGGATTCATGCTTACTTCGAAGTCAGCAGGTGGATGCTAGCTCCAGATGATGCACCAGTTATAGCCCTGCCTGAAGCTGGAAGACCTGACAGTGATAAATCACAGAATTAGCCAGATGCAGTAGCTCTACAAGGAATGGCTTGAATGGTCTAAAATCTAGTAAGGTATATAATGGCAACCATACTCACCACAGTCATATAATAGTTGAATTTAAGGCATTGTATTAGATATCAAAAGTTTATATGTACTATTCAAAATGCTCATTTAACCTATAAAACTTATATGGCTTGGGATCTAAGTGTTAAGATGATTCCATAGGGAATCAGTCTATCTGATCAATCCAGTCCAAACTCCTCATCAAAATTTATTAATTGTTTACCAGGTTTGTGCAATAAAGGGAGTAGGAGTCCACAAACAATGTTTTGCAATCATTCACATGCAATGGAATGGTTGGGCAGGCACATTCATTATTGGCTTTCTGGAAGTTGTTGAGAGTTGAACTGTCCTAGAGGACATTCAAACTGTGAAAACAGTCTCGATTTGGCTTAGTGCTTATTTGTACTAACTGATTTTATTTTATCATATCTTGATTTTATTGTCCTGGAGTATTGTTTTATGTTTTATGCATGATACACCACTAGGAGTCATAAGTCCAGCAGTATAAAAATGCAGTACATAAATTAAAAAGTGCTATGAAAGCTTCTTAAGTTCAACAAATTCAGTTGAAAGGATAGTCATAAGAAAAATAAAATTCTTTTTCATGGGGATCTGTTAACTAAGAAAAGTAATTATGCTGCCCACCTTGAGGTATTTTCAAAACCAGATGAAGACTTCTAGGCATTTTTGTAATTAATATTGATTTTAAGTATTACCATTATATTGAGATGGTGACGCTTACAAATGTGTATATACACAATCTGTCCTGTGAAGATTCCTCCATGCTACTGATTTAACAGTTTTTATGAGTTTAATATTTCTCTTTTAAATCATACTAAAATTGTCCAGAAAATTCCAGTTAGTGCATAAAAATTGAATGAATAAATATTAATAGAGGTTTAAAATACAAATTAGAGAGTATATAATTTAAATGGGGAAAAAATGGATTTTAAACCCCAGTATTTTCTTCTGTGAATGTTGATTTCATCTTTTGACAAATTTCTCAGTCATGAACTTAACCATCTCTAAGCACATACGAATAAAATGCTTACCAAAGAGATGGGGAGAATACAAAACAATATAGAATGCAAATGATTTACTAATTTGTTAAATAGCACTGAATACCGCAAAACAAGTAAATTCAATGAAACTTTTTTTCCAAGAAGGTCTACCTGATTTTAAGCAAGAGAATATGTATGTTTCTCAGAAATAAGTCCTACTGCATTCAGTGACACTTCTTTCCAGCCAATGCATTCTAAAATTCTGTATAACATATATATCTATATCATCAGGAATAAATCTTCTTAGAAAAATAATGCCATATATTGAAAAAACTTCTCACATTTTCTAGGAGATACAGTAGTATTCTCTAATGTTGCAAATCCATCAGATCCAATTTCTACTATTTTCTGACTAGCACAAAAGAAGATAATATTTTTTAAAAGTGCCAATACTTTCCTCAACATTTCCGATGGCTATGCCAGTTTGCTATGGTAATGCCAGTTCATCTTGTTAACATTCATAACAAATATAGTTCTCAGCCAATTTTTCATGGTATAAACAATATAATTTCCTATGCAGTACATCTGATTATCATTTTTCTTTTGGGCTATTATGGTACAAAGCATATAGTTGGCTGATTTACTTATAAAGGGAGACGTGAAACAACTTGAGCAACTCAACCATAAGTTTTCAGGTTTTTTTGTAATATTCTTTTTCAATCAAGCCCTTTGCTACAGATTAGAATCATGACTTTTCTATAGTGTGTGCTTATTCTGAGCTCTTAGCTCAGGGTTGAAAAACTAACATTTCTCGACATCTTTGACAAGTTAAAATAAAAAGCCATTAGAGTCTCCTAGGCTTAGATCTCAGTAGGAAAGAGAGTTTTATGTAAATGCCTATTGTTGTGGTATACTTAATTCCTATTGAAAATCAACAATATAATACCAGAAGATCATGGAAAAATTATTATTTGGCAAAAGGCATTTTCATGTTTGCTATAAAACATTGGATGAATTTAAAAAAAAATGAAATAAGGAAAAGAAAGGTAACTAAAGAAAGCAGTGAGCTAACAAAGAACATTGATATACCAGCTTACTCAGGAATAAGTCCCATTGTACTCTAGTGTCTACTTTGGTGTAGTCATAGTTAGCATCAAAGTCTTACTGTTACTAGAAGTAATCAAAACTAGTCATAAACTGCATTTACTTTCCCCAAATTGCTTTAACAATGGAATTAATATATTGACAATACTTCCTTTTACACATTGTTTTAATTTAAAAGATTGTATTTCATTATTTTACAAGCCATTCAGAATCTAGTTGATGGGAAAACACAGTAAATCAATAAATTAATTAAAAAAAATTTAGCAGTTCATTTAAAAAAAAAAAGATCTGAAGAAGAATTATAAGACTGTTTACAGGACAATACATGTGACCATGAATGGAAAATAAAAAGCAAAAGATAAGAATTAATAATGCTGTAAGTATTTTGTCATTATTTTCTCTACCACTTTGGGCAATACCATTGTCATTAATAAAGATAAATGTATCTTTTGCCTTAAGGGGCAGCAGAGGGAACTAAACAAAGCTAGGGCACACTGCATCTAAGTAAACAGAAAGGATGTAAACCCTTCAGCCTCAACTGTCAAGAGTCCTGCAAATTAACAGCCAGCACAATGGATCCTTTGGAAACAAACTTAATCCACCCGCATGTATCTGCATGAGGGCCATGCATAACAATGTGGACACTGGCTTTCCATTACACTTGCCACTACAGGCTGTCAGTGATTTGAAGAAATGACAATTTCCTAAGCTTTTTTCCCCTTCAGAATGTCCCCACTAATGTGAAATAGAAGTGACTTTACTTAAAAAAGAAAAAAAAATACTATACCTCCACTTTACCCCCTCTTTTCCTCAGAGATACAAAGAATGGAGGGGTTGTACTTAGACCACTGACCCCCTACCAGTTTACCTTGTGGGATTATCTGTGCAGGTGTTAATATAATTGAAGGTGTGGTAGCAGATACAACCCCTAATAGCTTTTGCTAGATGGAGATTACCTAGGTAGAGAATGCAGAGCTGTACCTGAAGAATAGGCATGTGAGTGCCTTATTAACATATAGCCATTCAGTGGCAGCTGCATATCTGCAAAGAGGGGAAAAACCTTTAAAGAGCCTATTCATCTATGCTAATGGGCCCATTGCACATTATATTGTGTGGGAAATTAAGTCTCTGGCTGTGAACTTCCTGTGCTGAGCTAGCTGTCTTGAACTCCCCCCTCCTTTTTTTCATTTTATTATTGCTTCAGCATTATTATCTACTCCTGGAAATAAAAACAATCACGTATCTCATTGGAGAAGTGAAAACATTCTCAATAATAAACTAGTCAAAAAGTTCCTTTGCTTTCTTATTTTTTAGTGAGGGAAACAAAACAAAAAATCAAACCAGTGTTTGCAAATTGAAGCAAGACTTCAAATTAACATTATGGCCTATCAAATGAGTAGAGCTGTCACGTGCAAGGCAACATGGATCCAACCCTCTCCTGCTTACAAAATATGCGCCAGTTAAATTGTTTTCCATGTGCAATGTCCTTGCCTGCAATTTTTATGTACAGTCCTAACGTGCAACACAAATGATATAATTGTAAAGAGTTTTTGTGCATGTGTTTAGATGAGAACAATAGGTATTTTTAAATCAAAAGATAGATATGACTTATTTTAAAGTTGTTAAAAAAATAACGAGATGGATTATTTCTATTTTTCTGCTTTCCCCTTTATTTTTCTCCAGGATGTTTACAACCAGTGAATTTCTGAAATAAAATAATTAATCTCACTTGCATCAGAATCTAAAATCTGGGAAACTGGTTCCTAAAGTTCCAAGAATGTTTATACTTGATTATAACTGGATTATCAATGTGTGTGTGATTGTGTGTGTGTGTGTGTGTGTGTGTGAAAGAGAGAGAAGTGTGTCTTTAGTCAACTAAGTTGGGAACAAAGGCAGAGTATTGTAAATAATTATAGGTGAAGATTTGGATTTATCAAGTTAATATTAAATACATTTGAACATTTGTTGTAAAGTTTTATCTTTCATATACACAATCTGTTTATGCATAGCTATATTAGCGTTCATATATACATAACATACACAACTGCTGGTTATGTAGATTACAATAAAGATATAACCACATCCATGACAGTGATGGTGGAAAAAGAGTACCTATGTTACTTTTCTTTAGTCTGAAGCAAGTAATTATCATCAGAATGTATTGTAACAAATCTTCATCTTTTCTTTATGACCCAAATGCTACACATTGAGTCAATGCTATTATCACCCACTGCCACCATAATCATCATTACCATCAGCAGGCTCATAAAAGAAAGCCTTAATGATCAATACTAACTGATTGCAACTCAATTAAGAGAGACCCTTCCAGAGTATTTTTAATCTGGCTTCTTTCTTTCTTTCTTTCTTTCTTTCTTTCTTTCTTTCTTTCTTTCTTTCTTTCTTTCTTTCTTTCTTTCTTTCTTTCTTTCTTTCTTTCTTTCTCCAATATATTTGGCCTGAGAACATTTATTATAACAGTTATTCTTTGTGATATTTGATATTTATCCAGGTTTTTATATTTTATTCTTAAAATAACGATTCTACTGCTTCTTCCACCATTACACCGAAATTCATTTATTTTTACATTTAAGACTATGTAGTACATTTCAAGATAAAATTTGAAAATATATTAGTACTTCATACAGTAACAATGCAAAGATCTGTGTATGATCATTCTTATGAAGAAAACTTTGCATAAATCATTGACAAGCAATGATATGAAAGAAAACTTGAGCTTGGGTCTGTGTATAAACTGCTACAAGGGTTCATATTAGATGTTCAGTTGCACTACTAGCTGTCACATGATATATGGAGGGGACCATAATGGTGCCTTGTAGGCTATCTGCTTAGCTTTTTAGATCAGCCAAATATGACTAGGTTGTGCCACTTAGTTGGGTTTATTAATAAAACTAGTTTACTAGCAAAAGGCTATGTGTGTGAATTCACATTAGTCTTAGGTCTCTTTCTCACAACAATCTAAGTAATAAACCATGCATTGCATACCCACAGTAGCTCAATTCACTCAACATACTCAAAATCAGAACCAATACACTTTATGTTTAATGTCATGTGTGAACTCAATTGTTGACAATATTCAAAGTCAGAAGGTACATAAAGGGGGGGGATAATTCCTCCAAAAGAAGCTTGGAAAGGTGATTTTCCTCCCCAAGAATTTATGATATCCATGTTACAAATCAACATGAGTACTTGAAGAATATTTAGAGATTGCATATAGATTACCAAGTAGTTTAGATTATACTGAAAAATATAATAGAGAATTAATATATTCTGGTTCTCTAACTTCCTCTATTGTAAATTGGAGATTGAATAGGAAAAGAGGAACAGAGAGATCTGTTGTTTCCAACCCTCCATGACTGAGAATCTTTCTTAACTCATCTAGAAGCAAATGAACTGACCAATTTTTCCCCCTTCTTTCTCACTCTGATCGGCATTTCATGCATTTATCAGCCTTTATTACTCACTAGCCACACTGTGATGCTTTTTGAAGTTGAAGCGAGCCTTGCAATTTCTTTCAGTCTCATATAGTTAACAATGAAAGCAACAAAAGGACCTTCAGAGTGCTTCATATTTCTAGACAAAAGATAGCTGAACTACATAGAGAAAAGAGTCACCATTCATATTTAAATGAAGCTTAACTTAAACTTTAAATTAAATTTCCATCTTTCCTGTTATCTTGTCTGCTCTGTTTTTGTTGGTATTTGTTTTGTATGATCTAGCTGCAAAAAAATGATTTCTTCCTTCCCATCTGGAAAGAGTATGTACCTGAACAATATCTGCTCTATGAGATGAAAATAATTATCTATCAATCTGCTGGTTGCATAGATTGCCTCTAAGTCTGTATTAACAGAAAATAAATAACTCTACTGCTGGTTAGCGCTTGACAGCACCAATGATCCAACAAACCAATTTTTTCCTTTACAGGTATAGGAAATACATTTTTATCTATGCACACTGAAAGTTTGAAAACCCTGTTCATATCTATTATAGGCAATGGGTATTTATGTTTGGAATCTCTTGCATCAAAGAACCAATTGTGAAAATTTCTCATATCATGTTTTCCTTCCTTCCTTCCT
>QLTV01000043.1:640464-654702 GCA_003457575.1 Thermophis baileyi | reverse complement strand
TCTTTCTTTTCTTTCTTTCTTTCTTTCTTTCTTTCTTTCTTTCTTTCTTTCTTTCTTTCTCTTTCCCATGTAGAAAAATGTCATGTGGTCTTGAAAATTATAAGAGTTCTAAGAGAGGCCTTGAACTTTCTAGCAGGGCTGTAGAGTGCCTCAGATTTGAAAGCAAGGTGCTACTATAGAACATGTAGGGGCAGAAATGTAATCTCTGTCTGCAATTCCTTAATGCAGCTGTGTCTTTACTGGAATTGTTGCCTTTGAACTGAAGCACTGCACAGCCTCACTATCTAACTCCTTAAGAACTGTATGTTATCTTGGGAACATAATCATAGCAAAATGTGACTTTTTAAATGTTCAGCTTGGTTTTTGGATTTTTGTGAATTTTTGTAAACTCGTGAAGTTTACAGACCTATCAATTATAACCTTAGTTTACAGACCTAAGTGAAGATTTAGATCTCTATGAAGTGCTTAAATGATGGACATCTAGTCAGTTCCATGAGTGAGAAGATCTGCCACCAGATATCTGCTAAATGCAGGAGGATTTCAGTCTTAGTATTTGATATGCACTGCCCTGTCAAAGTGATCTGTCATGTATCTCAGTCCCAATCTCTTTACGTCTTATGCATAAAGACAAAAACCTTAATCTTGTCTTTGTATCTAATTATGCAGTTGCTCTTGTTCTGATGTAAAGGTGCACAACATGGCATGCTTTCAGAAAACAGGACACCACAGTTTGCGGCTTCTGGACACGTATAAGGACCAACCATATAGACTACATTGTAGCATTTTTTCTGGACAATTAGAGGTTATTGACATTTTAAATAAAATATGGAGAGATGTTCTAACACTAAAACTAAACTAAAATTCTTTTAGGAATTTTAACTGAAAGAGGATCAACCAAAAGAATTATCCTGAACGACTGAATTCAAATTAGTTTTTATTCTATATGACAAAACTTCCAGTACTTGAAGAATACTATCTTAATTGCTCCTTTCCACCCATCCACCCCCAGACATTTTTCTCAAGGCTAGCATTTCCAGCTTCATCAATCTCTCTTTATAGAGAAATATCCTTGATCATGTTGTTTGCCATTCTCTGAACCTATCCTAATTTCTCTGAATTCTTATGGTAATGGTGCCCAGAACTGTTTACAGTACTTGAAGTGGGCTTTGACCAAACTAAAAGAAGGAAAAATGATTACTTCCCACTTTTTTGAAAGTATTCTTCAGTGGAGGCTGCCTAAAATATCATTTGCTTTATTAGCAGCATTTATTTATTATTTATTGATATAGTCACCCATCACATAAACATAATAGCAATAGCACTTAGACTGATATACAACTTCATAGTGCTTTACAGCCCTCCTTAAGCGGTTTACATAGTCAGCATATTGCCCCCAACAATCTGGGTCCTCATTTTACCAACCTCAGAAGGATGGAAGGCTGAGTCAACCTTGATGGAACTCCAGGCTGTGGGCCGAGTTTACTGCATTTTGGTCAATGTCTGTAATAAAGAACTGAACCCTATACCACTTCAGACAAATGGTTGTTCACTCTCTTCTTAAAAACTTCCTAAGTTGGAACATTCATAATTTCTGGAGCAAGTTGATCCACTGATTAATTGTTCTGTCAGGAAATTTCTCCTTAGTTCTAGGTTGGATCTCTCCTTGATTAGTTTCCCTTCATTACTTCTTGTCCTGCTTTCCATTCCATATCCATATGCCAGTCTGTGGAACCATGGCTTTAGAAAGGACAGGTTTCCCTTTCATCTGGAAGATAAACTATTCCAGAGGAGGATGACATTATCAAGAATATTAAAACCCAGGACTCCTGATGTTGATATTCTTCCAGCATATGGACACACAACACACAACCAATCCCACACACACACACACACACACACACACACACACACACACACACACACACACACACACACCGTCTGGAACTAACCAGATGGATAGGTTAGATTCTTTGCAGAATAGAATCCTAAGCCCTAAAATCTCTAAAGGTGACATGCAGCATCATGAATTGTACTTGGAAGTCAAACTGCAGCACCGTCATCTCCCATAGGGGATACGTTACATGAGCAAAATAAATTGAGTCATTAGCATGTGGACTGCTGCATTCTAAACCAGCTGAAGTTTTCAGATGATCTATAAAGGCACATAGAGTGAATTAGAGTATTCTAAATGTGAGGTGGCAAAGTCATGAAAAACCATCAACAGAGTCTCATAATTCAGAAACAATAATTACTTGCACATAATAGTAACTTGCATAAATTTCTCCAAAATTCATCTTTGATTCTTCTATTATCAGTCACATGCCATTATCATAAACATATGAATTCCTACTTTTAGCAATAGCAATAGCACTTAGACTTATATACCGCTTTACAGTGCTTTACAGCCCTCTCTAAGCAGTTACAGAGTCAGCATATTGCCCCCAACAATCTGGGTCCTCATTTTACTGACCTTGGAAGGATGGAAGGCTGAGTCAACCTCAAGCCTGGTGAGATTTGAACTGCCAAATTGCAGGCAGCCAGTAGTCAGCAGAAGTAGCCTGCAGTACTGCACTCTAACCACTGCGCCACCATGGCTTTTGAGTATATCTTGAACTTCTCTATTTGCCCTGGTGGTGCAATGTTTATTCTGATGGGGATCAAGGTTGACCCAGCCTTCCAGCCTTCCAAGATTGTAAAATGAAGATCGAGATTGTTGGGGGCAATGTGCAAATAATGCTAACATTGTAAACCACCCAGAGAGTGCTGTAAAGTGCAATAGGGTGGTATATAAGCCTAAATGCTCTTGTTATTGCTATTTCTGTTTGTGTTCATTAACTCCACTCCTTAAAATCAGACCGCCTTCATTCAGGTCTATTACATTCTTCTTCTCCCTCTTAGTTTCATCTTAGATATCCTTCCTTCTTTCCTTCTTTCCTTCTTTCCTTCTTTCCTTCTTTCCTTCTTTCCTTCTTATCTTCTTTCCTTCTTTCCTTCTTTCCTTCTTTCCTTCTTTCCTTCTTTCCTTCTTTCCTTCCTTCCTTCCTTCCTTCCTTCCTTCCTTCCTTCCTTCCTTCCTTCCTTCCTCTTTTGTTATTTCATGAAATATATTTTATTATTTCACGTCTCCTCGTATTGAAGTTGCACCCTTTAAGAAATGTCTAATGTTATTTAATAAACCTCATGACTAAATGTAAATCTGAATTCCCCAATCCTGGCCAATACTCTATGTGCTACATCACACAGGCATTCATTGTTATACGCATATATTCAGAGACATACATTAAGCACACAGCATGTTAAGCGAACACTGTTTTTCTGTGCATACATTCTAATGCCAAGAGGCATTTAAGAGCATATTTAAAAGCATTTTTGTTGTCGTTTCTGCTTATGACATATGGTATTAAAGTATATTGGCTTTTTTATCCTAACCTCTAAGGAGTTTAATGGGGAGAACCTGTCTGCCCATCCTAACTGATAATTATTTAATTAGCAATTTATAATGATAATAGGATTTTTCTTCCCCTGCTTCCCCCAGGCATCCATCTTGTTTGCAAGAAAGCAGATATAAAATGATTGCTAAACAGATGGGCAGTTGGCCCAAGTTATTCTTATGTGCCAGGCTAGCATTTTCCTACAGTTAAATCATTAAAGGCAAATTTTTCCTTCTGCTTGGCCTTGTTTCTCTCTCTCATTACTGGGGTGACTTGCAATCTCACAAAGTGTGTGGGTGCGACAACTTGTGTCAGTAAGGATAGTTCTAACAGCAGTGTCATTAGTTCTTTTTACAACAAAAGCCAGAGGGTTTGCTTTTCTCTCTCCCCCCCCCCCAATCCCTTCCTCTGCCTTCTCTTTCTTTCTCTTAGTTGGCATGCAGGCTGAATTTTTTTTTGGACCCCCTGCTTGACTTTTTTTTTTCCTAGAGCCCCTTTTGAACAGTACAGAGGCGTGAACAACTGAGAATTGTAACTGATAGACTGTTTGCATGAGAACCCATGAAAGTTGCCTTTGTTCCTTTCACATCAGCCAGGTTTAAGCAGCCCCCCTTCAATCCTTGACTAAAGAGAAGGGAAAAAAGGAAATCCACTTTTAATTATACATTGATGGAAATCGCTGCATAGTGGAGTTACATCAAGAGGAGAATGGGCAGTTTATATTCCTTTATCTCAGGAGCCCAAAGAGGTGCTGTCTTTAA
This sequence comes from Thermophis baileyi, assembly GCA_003457575.1. NCBI lineage: Eukaryota > Metazoa > Chordata > Lepidosauria > Squamata > Dipsadidae > Thermophis > Thermophis baileyi. Next base: position 650,510 of record QLTV01000043.1, on the reverse strand, counting down.
AATAGATATGTCAGCACAGGCTGCCAATTCCCAATATGTGAACAACCTTGCCTAATTTAAATCAGATTACCAGCTTCATTTATAATCATGAAAACATTTTCAGAAGCACAGCCATATTACTAATGGACTGTTTTTTACACCTTGAGCCTTCAAGCGCTTTCTTATATGAGCCAGCTTTACTCAGATGGAGCTTGATGAAAGAAACTGCAGCTTAAATGGGAAGATTTGACACCAGATGAAAAATACTCCCCTGGTTTTCATTAAGAAAGTTTTTAAAGGCAATTTTCTATCAACATTGTTGTTCTCGGTTATGAGTGAAAATAATTTATGTCTGGACTCAATAATCTAGATAGCCAACCAGCCAGCCAGTCAGCCAAGAATAGTTAGGAATGATTAGAATTCTGTTTGAGATCAGTTTTGTTTTTCCATTTAAAATCATGTTTCATTATTCATTTAAAATAAAATAACAGTTTAATCCTGTTTGTAGGATTATGAGAGAATTGATATACTCCTGAGGGATATTCAATTTATTGGTGCAATAAAATCAGAGAATATTGTAACAATAAGTTTTAATAAAAATAATATTAATACTTAGGTGGTCTGAAAATGCTAATAGTTAAGGATGTTTTGAAATCCTACCGTACCCCAGTCTTACATTTTGGTCAAAATGCGTACATTTCATATTACCATTAAAAAAAAAGAATATGTGGAATTTAGATGCAAACAAATCAACTTCTTGAGGTAATTTCATGGTTTTTGAAGCACTAAAATTTACTCTTAGGTAAACCCCATTATGTGTCATGGGTTTGCCCCAAAGCATATGTACATGTCTACTATAAATTTCATTTGGGGGAAAAAGAAAAAAAATGATGTCATTAATCCATATATACAATGGACATGAATGTTCATCTGGAATTTTGAAACTTAAAGTTGACAGGCTGAAGAAAATATTGGTACCATAATTATTTCACTTATTTCAAAGATTGTTGTATCTGAGAACCCTTCTGCTTATTCTTCTCTATAGATACTTGGCATTCATGATTACAGAATGGAGATAATATAGTAGTTTATAGCAATGTGTGTTGTTTAGTAACAACAGAAACAGGACACAGGGAAAAGATTTACTATGTAAAGTTATGCTAAAGATCTGATGCTAAATACTTGACTTGTCAAAAGTAGGGGATTTTTTTGGTCATCCAACTGTTAAATGATGACACATTTGTTAGAACTTTGGCTGACCTACCAATGAGAGCAATAAGTGAATTTTTGCATCACAAGGTGTTGAATCACTGAGAAGCCTAAAGCGACAGTCTAGTCTGGAACAACTGACACACAGCAGGGACCACTGGAAAGAGTCCTGCCTCCCTTATTGAGAGGAAATCTTTCAAGGGGAAGGAAGCAAGCATTAAACTGATGAGTAATGGGTGGGAAAGAGATCAGACAGGGATAAGAAGCAGCAGTATACCTCTATGCACATCTTTAATTTTGTTTGCTTGGTTTAATATTGATGACAAGATGTATATTTATTTAAATTAATTTGGGAATGTTAGAATATTTGTATAAGCGACATCTTGAATAAAGAGAATGGATGACCGAGTTATCAGAAGTTGCAGTTAACTAATATGAAAATGACATTGGTATTTATGTGCTATATGGCCCTTGATATTTCTAAATATGAATTAAAAAGTCCCTAAATCAATTTGGCTTTCTGAATAATACCATCTCACTCTCCAAGTTACTAGGGTAGAAGCAAAAGAGGTCTGGGGCACAGTTGTGACCATAATGAAATTGGCCAGCTACTTCAACAACTGGATGGAGATTGGTTTGTTTTCTGTCTCTTTGCCAATGTTCAGCTTTTATTGTTATGTACACCATCCCATTTGTTCCTATTTACAAGTCTCCATGTCTATATCCACTAAACAGACGTGACAGTTTAAAGCTGGCAGGCTAAGTCTGAGACCTTTCCTTATTCATAATATAACAAGATTTATTGTGAGATGCAAACAAGGCTAAATATTTATTTATGTATTTCAAAATTTATTTTCTGTTCTGTTCTGTTCTACTAATAAGAAGTAGTAGCTAAGTTTGGGTTGATCGTGCCAATGTTCATTAAATATCTCAGTAAAAGTTGATTGGATTTTTACTATTATATGTAATTTTAATATATTTATTTGGAATTCTATGCATGTGATTCTTGCCTTCTTTTTCATGTATTTCTTTTCCCCTAAGAAACACCCTTTTATTGCTAGAGAGTTGGATTCATTGCTTTAATAAAATGATTTCTCATTAAATGTCCTACTTCCAGAATTGCAGTAGCACAGCTATTTTGTTTTAGGATTGCTACAAATTTATTATATTGTGTATTTTTACACTTTCCTTGTGCTAGGCTGAGACAGGTAGAAGAATTATAAATTTTGGAGCTGAATAGACTTAAATGTATCAGGAAGTTCAAACTTACTGGTGATAGTTTACCATAATTATTGTTTAATAGGAACATGGGGAAGAAGTTGCCAGTGAGATTTTAAACATTGTCTGCTCTCAGTTTTCAAAAAATAGCAAAGGTATATGTTTCAATAAACAGCAAAGACTTTATTCCCTAAGTATGGAAAGAATGGTAGAAACTGAAAATTTATTAGGTTGTTTAGAGGGTACAGATGTGCCTTGCCCCCAAAATAACATTCTACCATATGCAAGTGACTGATTGACAGATCTGTTATCATCACTTGCTTAGCGTCTTCTCTTATGGAAAGCATGACACTGTTGTCTGATAGTTTGGGGATCTGACCATTTGTTTGAGCCTTTGTGTAGCAATTTTTTGAATGGAAACCCATTTTGCCACACTATCTGTGCAGTTAATATCTAGGACATCTAAATGCAATAGAAGAGCATAGAAGTTTTATAGAATGAAGGTTAGTCTCCATTGAAAGCTGTCATTTTTAGATAACCATTTATTTCCAAGATTCCCTTATAACATTCAGGCTAAGTAGCTGAACTAAAAAGAAAGAGAGAGAGAACTGAGAAACAAAATATGTAAGATGAATAAAAATGGAACCAAACTCTTTAGAACACCAATTGATAAAGAGAAGGGCTACGGGCTAAGACCTTTTCATATACTGGAAAAGTCTGATGAGAAATATAGGATTGACATCAATAAAAGACCATCTTGTCATCATCTTATGTGCTGAAACAAAATAGTAGAATTTGATGACTGAGGCTGTCAGATGTTGTGGAGAAATGCAGACGCACCAACACTGTTGATTAATGGCTTGCCTGGACTACCAGAAATCATTGCTGATTCAACCAGGGCCAGAATGATAGAATGACTGATATCAAATCATGATTGAAATGGATCAGTGATAATATTTATTGATAAGGAAGAGATGGTGAGAAAACAACCCATTCAATGAATTTAAATTAAAACTAAAAAAATATATATGATGAAAACCACAAAACATTGAAGTGTCCAACAAAGGCTTTTTAAACAGGAAATGAAGATAAGTGTTTCGACAGTTTAGAAAAAAAAATGCCTACCATAAGAAAACAGTTGACAAATCTTAATAGAAATAGGGAGGAATGGCATGCAAAAAAAAAAAAAAGATTCTGAAAAGCAAGCACATAGTATAAGAAGTGTCTGAAACTATTTTGGGTACCATCAGTTTGTGTTCATCATGAACACCAACTTCCAATACTATCGCTTATTGTATAAGAATAAAAGCAGGGAAAGAAAAAATTGTGTATTGCTGCCTCTGGAGAAAAGTAAGGAGAAAATGAATAATGAATTTTTTAAAAAACAACAAGTAATTCAAGATTTCTAAGAAAACAATTTCAAGAAATTTCCATGGAAATATACTGAACACATGCAAAATTCTATATAGGGAATTAAAACTATGTCATTGATTGTGAAGTGTGACATGGTTGCAACTGTTAAAAAATAACAAAAAGAATATTTGGTTTCTTTTAGAAGGTAGTATTCTATATATTTAAATATATTTTATTTGTAAAAATAACATTACATTCAGGATCTGACATTTAAAGAATTCAACTTAGTTAAGTGGTTCCAAGAAAAAAATGAGAAAATATAAACGGTATAAATGCTTTAAAAAAACACAAACACTGATCAGATTAGTTATCAATGAACCCAACTGAAAACAGCCATATAAATTAATCATGGGATATTTTACTTGGCTATATATCTAATACTAAAAAGCTGACTATTATTTGCAGCATAAAATTATTTTCATATTAATGGAAATACAATAGAACTCTGATTTCATATGGGTTTTTTTCCCCAGCTGGAATTATTGAATAGAGAAATCTTAGTAGCTCACCAGAATGTTCTGATTTTGGAACATTCAATAAACCCCAACCCTTGTTGGCCACCCCTCAATAAGCCCCAACCCTTGTTGGCCCCAACCCTTGACAGGATAGAATTAAGAATTTTCAAAGTATTGTTCTTCCAATGCATGCAGTTCAAAGGTACCCATTTCAAACAGTAAAAAAAACTAATCTAGATTGGTATCCAGATTGGAAGTAGGGTTGAGATGGCAGGAAAATTAACATTTTGCATTCAAAAGTCCATTGGTTCTCACCTACCTCTTTTCACAAACTTTTTGAAAGCTTTCCAAAATCTGGGAAAGCCACACTGAAAACTCTGTAAGATAATGAGAGGAATACAGGGCTCATTTTTCTCCCTTTAATATTGGAATTTGCAAAAGGGTAAAATTGGCTAATTTTATAGATCCTGGTAAGTATTCTGATCTATAGACCAAGGAATTGCAGACTTAGTAATGATGACTAGTTTAGTAATGATGAACAGTAGTGCCACCATTATGTATGATTTAGCTTTGTAATTAATTCTAAAAAAAACCCCTGCAACCAGCTTGAGCTGAATGAGAGCCAGTTCAGTCTTATTGGTCCTATAATTTTCAGAAGACATGAAAAGTTAATGTGCCATTAAAACCAGATATTTTTTCTTTTAAGAATGATAGATATAACAGAGTGAAGGGAAACATGGGATATTGGTCTTATATGTGATAATAGCAGCAAAACTTTTATATGCACAGAGGTAGAAAGATATGCAAACTCCTACAATGGAAGAATGGACTTAAGGGAGCTGGCTGAGATGACAGAATTGACCACTTCGTTGAAAAACTAAAATTTGTCTAGCTTTTTTAGAAATCTCTTTTGGACTTTTTGCTGGAAAAGGAAAGAAATGAAACTTTGATTTTGGGACTTGTTCTATTTTGATGATAGAAATATTGTGCATTGTTATTGCTTTTGTTTGCTATGTATATTTTACATGTTATACCTTTAGTTTTATTTAAACAGAGTAAGAGGTTACTTTATTATATATTTGTATCTATAACAAAGAAAGTTGGAAGTTACTCTTTTCTATATTGTTTTCTTTTTGTACTTGTAATTCTTTTTCTTGCTTTTCTCCTTTTCTAACTTTTCTTTTTATATTATATTGTGTGTTAGCTGTTTTTTTTTTAAAGTCACATTAATTTTATTGGCCTTACAATAAAATAGATATCGATATAGAGCTTTTGCTGCTGAACACATACCTATAGACATATATAGAGTTATCAAATTAGATCCAGAGAAATGGCTGCCTATATCTACAAGTGCTGAAAAGCATAAATTACCTTATTTATTCCTAGGACAAATATAACTTTATGAAAACAATTTACATATCACAAAACAAACCACCTTAGCAGAATTCATTAGAAATTTGCTAATTATACACAAAATGCAAGGGATGGTTTTGTCATTGCTAAATTTTGTTACAGTAAATTTAACCAAAATGTTAACATTTGTGCCAGAAATCAAGAAGTATCACTGTTTTAAAATGTTGATTATGAACAAGTCATGTTACAAATGTTTGTGGAGAAAGAATGAAAATGTCACTCAGCTACAGAGTATAGCATGTCATAATATTACTGATACTAAGCTGTAGAAACCCCTAGAAAGAAAAATGTTCCATCCATTTATTGCAATAAGCAGAAGCCACACATTTTAAAAAACTCATTGTGGTTTTGAAAGTAGAGGTCATAACTAGTTCCTGACCACCCAATTTGCTTCGAGAGTATTTATTATGATTCCTAGCTTGACTTAACACATATCAAGTACACCTTGTGCTTTGTTTCTCCCCACCACCACCACACACACACTTTCCTGCTTCATCCCCACTGCCATTATTATTTAAATTATTGTTGGTCACTTTCAGTATCTAACCAATCTATTCCACACTATTTCAAAACCATACTTTGCTAAAATGCTTGCAAAGGCTCTATTAAGGGGGGGGGGAACCAAAGGGGGGGAAAAACAATTCCATGAACAAAGGCAAAGCACAACTGAATGTAAAGCACTTATATTTGTAAGGAAAAAACTATTTTTACTCCATATCGAAGGTGAGTTAATTGAAATATGGAATCAGGTTTATTTTCTGTTGAGGTCTAAAATGGATTGCATTATGAAATAATTCCATACTTTTTTATTTCCTGCATTTTCACTGCTATTTATTCATATCTGCTGGTTGATATTCAAGACTGGTTTTAATGGATTAGAGTCTGCATTGACTGCAGTTGGAAAATATGACTCGCTGTTGCTGATCACCTAATGTTATTGCCAAAGCTGACTTTTTGCTAGTAAAATCAGCCTCTATTGAAGTCTCTCCCAAATAGTCATCTGTATAAACAATGATATGTGATTCTAAACTTTTTGGAAAGTTTTTTTAAACATTTTTTGTCCAGCTGTACTAACCATTTTTTATGAACCTTTAGTTAAGAGCAGGACAAGCATATTGCAAAATTGGAAAATGAAGAGATTACATTCAAACTATTAAAACCATTATAAGTGTTGTAGAGTTTGTTTGATGAGTTATGAACCACTTTCGATTGGAATAATGAAGCTACATCTAGATTAAGCCTAGGTTATTTTTTTTAATTATTTTTTAAAAAATGCTTCAAAAAAAGTAGTTTCAGATCTTTAGTTTAAATTTAACACATTAGAAAGGGATCGTATGCATTTTCAATTACTCCTACCAATCATCAGTGAAAAGTAATTTACTCAATATTTTTTTAAAAACTGAAAATCTAGAAAGAAACCAAGAAAGTGAATAATAGGTAGGGAACTATGATATAATAATAGAAGTGTAAATCATCAATATAATAAAATGGAAAAGTAGTAACATCTTGATCTCCAGTTGATAAATGCCTCAATCTTATATTTTAATCTTAAAGAAATCAAACTTTTTAAAGAAAGAACATAGAAAACAAAAAGCAAAAGGAAGCTTAAGATTTTTGGATGGACATGAATTTCTGGGTTTTGGAGTTGGAAGCAAGTTATAATCAGAACAAGGAATAAACATGTCCCAAAGGTTCTTTTTCAAGAGGCAATTGGACTTCCTGGTTTTTCTTTGAAGACGTCTCGCTTCTCATCCAAGAAGCTTCTTCAGCTTTGAATCATAAAAGTTTAACGTAAGAGTTTAGGAAGGAGAAACATAAAGAGTAAGCAAATTCCATTATTCAAATTAAATTTTCATTCTAATTCATTTGTAGTTCATATCTTATCCACCATTAAAACTGTGGCAATTCACATTTTTTTAAAAAATGGTCACAAATGAAATATTAATCCTATGTCCGTTTGACTTTCTCGATTGCCAGGGATGTTGGTATACAAGGATAATTTTATGATTGAGGTACTAGGTTAGCAAAATTATATGGGGCCCACCAACACTTTGCACAAAGGTCATTAGAAATCCATCAGAAGTCCAGCTTTTTAACTCAACAGGGACCTGTTTAGAAACAAACCTGTGACCTAAAGGTGAAAGGTTTTATACACCAATAATATTCCCCTGTGCCATCTAGTTTTCCAGCATGACATACTGGTACTTTGATAAATTACTAGTGTCAGGAAAGAACCAAAGGCTTTTGTGCTATATCAAATTTAATGTGACACACTTTTATGAATCATTCCCTCCATTCAGAATTTTTAGCATCCATTCTTTTATTGCTAGCTGAAAGTATTTGCAAATGTTTTAAAATTCTCATCAAGATGCATATCAAGAAAAGTGTTTCACAGATGCAAAGCAATAGAGAGGAACAACCACTCACTTTTAAAATAGTATTTTCCATTTTCTTGGTATTCATAATGGAAATCGTTTGAACATGTAAAACATTTTTTAAAAGTTTAAAAAAAATTAAAAGCTGCACAATGTATAAGACTTAAAACACATTTCCCTGCTGGAAGGATTAAAAAGTGATCAGATATTGTCAGATACATAATTGCTGTAGATACTTAATTAAATATGTGATGTTTGACAGATTTGTGGATTAGGCAGCTCACATACACCATTATTTTTAAGCTGCTGCATTTAATTTAAGTCGTTCAAGGAGACTGGATTTGACTATTAATATGAAATATGTCATCCTACCTCTCGAATGTTAATATAGCACTTCTATAAATGCTATAAAATAAAATGTGTATAGTGAAAATATATAATATTTTCTTGCATACTGTAAAATACTGTAAAAATACTAGAAGATTTGAGTTTTTAAGTTGAAAAAAGAAATGGGCTATCCATAATTGTAAAATATGTTTTGTTATGTTTAGGATTTTTTACATGGAAAACATACATTCCATGCACAGGCTGAAAGCTTCAAATATATGCTGTTTAGAAATTCAAATTGTATATGGAAATTATTCCATGTTACCTATCCATATACATGTCAAATAATAACCCATAGAAACTAAGCTTGACTCACCCGTTTAGGCTCAGAAGCTAGTCATTATGAGTAATACTTGAATAGTAGATTACCTAGGAATTCCAGGATTGGAAGATGGAAAAATAACCTGGAAGAAGGCAATGGCAAACCACTTCCGTATTGTTTCCAAGTAAACTGCATGATTGTGTCTATGAAGTCATCAGAAGACAAGATTGATTTGAACACATCTTTACTTCCCAAAATAACAAATTGTATTTATGTTATATAATTATTCATGTCATATCAGTCATCTGTTTTGTCACATACATTTATTATATGCAGGTAATGCTGCAGACTTTTAATATTAATTGTGACATTAAATTTTCCTTTTGAAATCATGCTGGAGCACACATTATAATTTTCTGTAAAATTGAACACTAGTTCTCAAAATATTAAAATGTATACATCTATTTAGTACTAAAACTCTCATAACCTTTAACTGGGTGAAAGGATGCATAATTGGGCAACAATTTTTGAACCAAGGTACCTCAAACGTAGAGAATGTGCCCAAACTCTAGGACCTATGACTCTCAAAAGAATGGAATTTGTGAAAGTTGTGGCTGTTTCAATCTATTGGCTGATACTGTGCTGCTGCTGTGGTCATGAGATCTTTATTTTCAAAGTTCCATAATAAAGATTCCCAGCCAGTCTCACAAACCCATCCTGCAGTATCCACTTACTTGCCTGGTGAAAAGAGAAAAAAAGGGAACATAGGGAGAGAGGAACAGAAAAGAAGGAATCCTCAAGCATTCTTTTGAGCCCATGTTGCCCCCTGTGCTTCTCTGATCTGTCTTCCTTCTACACATCTTCCCTAAACTATGCGGCTATCTCACATATCTTTCCTGACCACACAGCATCTCTTCTGCACCCCCACACACCCTCCCCAACCTGCACTCCTCCCATGTGCCTTCCTTGACCCATACTGCACCTTTTGAGCATCCCCACACTGCCTCTATACACGTATATATATACAATGCTATTACTAATCTAGGGCTAGATCAACTAGTAACAAACAACACTAGACTCAACAATTGCCTCGATCTCATCTTCTGCAACAGTCTACACTCAATTTATGGACTACAAATAAAAGAACCCTTTTCCAACAGTGACCACAGCATGATTGACTTTTGTCTTAATATACGTCCTTATAAAAATCAACATAATGATAGGATAACCAATTATAACTTTAAAAAAGCCAACTATGATAACATAGACACTGACCTCTCATCTCTTGATTAGCAAATACTATTCTCTGGCTGTAATACTATCGAAGACTACTAC
>QLTV01000043.1:542898-633894 GCA_003457575.1 Thermophis baileyi | reverse complement strand
GAGGGAGGGAGGAAGGAAGGAAGGAAGGAAGGAGGGAAGGAAGGAAGGAAGGAAGGAAGGAAGGAAGGAAGGAAGGAAGGAGGGAAGGATTTCTGATGGTTCCTACCAGCTTCCAACAAGGAAACTAATGTGAAAGCCAGCAGGAAGTCCAAAGTTGTTCCCATTCCCACAGCTTTTTGGGACAACGGGGCACAGGTTGTCTAGTACTTAATTAAAACACGTTCACTATTCTGAATACAGAACTATTTCAGTTAAAATCAAAAACCTACTGAGATGGTCTATGCCCAGATCAGTTTATACGTTCAAACTTCAGCTTTTTTTTTTTAAATTAACAGACAAGCAAAAATTGTCTGTTATAGGCAGCCCCATCAGGTTATTTGCGGAAGTTTGACTCAATCACTTTCCCATATTGTTTGCGTAAATTTGTTTTCTAAGAACTATTTTTATTACGAAGCTTTTAAAACTGAAGATTTAGTCCCAGGCAAGCTACACCAGTAGATTGGGGTTTTATTTTACGTTCCAACATAGGCATCTTGTAGACTTCACTATGCTGGTATGTATGACATGGTATCATCATACAAATGACTCATATTAGGTAATTTGCATTAATAATATCATGACACCTCCTCTCCCTTTCCCCTGTGGATCACCATGGTATGCTAATATAAATTCTGTAGTATTTCTTTGGTATTGTCTCTACCATGCCAGGAGAAGATAGGTTTCAGAGGTGGGTTCCTCCAGGTTTGCACCGGTTCTATAGAACTGGTAGCAAACCGCTGGTGACATCATGGATCCGGTTGTGTCGGTGCCGGTCCATGGACGCCATCTTTTTTTTGGATTTTTCTTTTTTTTGGAAAAAAAAATTTGGGGGGAATTTTTTACTATTTTTTTTCTTTTGTGCATGCGCAGAAGCTGAGTCCCCGGCACTGTGCATGCGCTGCCATCCTGTTTTGGGCTTTTTTGGGGGGGCTTTTTTGCAAATTTTTGTCACTGCACATGTGCACGTGGCATGACAACCCGGCGCGTAATGCGTGCGCAGCCACACGGCGTGGGTGGAAGCGAACCAGCAGTGAGGTAAGTTAGAACCCACCCCTGATAGGTTTCTGACAAACTGAGGACTAACACTTTGCACCTTCATACAGGGATAGTTGTCAGAATTAGTCCACTGCTAGAAATATCAAATTAACGCATTTCATTTACAGTTTCCAGCTTGAGAGAAATAGAATAGGCAAGCCTATAGAGACAGTTGGCCAAATTTTTTAGACTTTCTTACCTCTTCTTCACTTCATGGCTTTTAGAATATAATAGAATAGAATAAAATAACAGAGTTGGAAGGGACCTTGGAGATCTTCTAGTCCAACCCCCTGCTTAGGCAGGAAACCCTACACCACTTCAGACAAATTGTTATCTAATCTCTTCTTAAAAACATCCAGTGTTGGAGCATTTAAAACTTCTGGAGGCAAGTTGTTCCACTGATTAATTGTTCTGTCAGGAAATTTCTCCTTAGTTCTAAGTTGCTTCACTCCTTGATTAGTTTCCATCCGTTGCTTCTTGTCCTACCCTCAGGTGCTTTGGAGAATAGCTTGCCTCCCTCTTCTTTGTGGCAGCCCCTGAGATATTGGAACACTGCTATCATGTCTCCCCTAGTCCTTCTTTTCATTANNNTAACCGTTCTTTTTCTGTTTTGGCATCCAGTCCCCTAATCATCTTCGTTGCTTTTCTCTGCACTCTTTCTAGAGTCTCAACATCTTTTTTACATTGTGGCGACCAAAACTGGATGCAGTATTCCAAGGCATTATAAAGTGGTATTAACACTTCACGTGATCTTGATTCTATCCCTCTGTTTATGCAGCCTAGAACTGTGTTGGCTTTTTTGGCAGCTGCAGCACACTGCTGACTCATATTTAAGTGATTGTCCACTAGGACTCCAAGATCCCTCTCACAGTCATCACTATTGAGCAAGGTACCACATATACTGTACCTGTGCATTTTGTTTTTCTTGCCTAAATGTTTTGTAACATCTTACCTGATAAAGGCCTGCTAGGAATTTTAAATTTTATGCTTTTTCCTGTCATTTTAGTTGTTCCTAGTAAGGATATTGTTCTGCTATGGAGAGTTGTATGGATGTTCTCACAGAATAATCCAGCTATTTTTCTGACCCTTTTTTTTTTTTTTTCATTTTTTTCATTTATTCATATCTATTTTGTGTATTGGACAGTTCTTTCTTTCTTTCTTTCTTTCTTTCTTTCTTTTCTTTTCTTTTCTTTTCTTTCTTTATTTTTTGTTCATATTTTTTAACAATTACTGGGAACTTCTAGATTCATTATGCAGTTGATGTATTCTCAGTTTTGGAGGAGTCTTTGAAATGAAATTTCCAAAATTTAAGATTCTTCTGGGTTGTTATTTCCTTCCATGTCCATCCCAAACAGCTGGAGAATTCAAGAATAGGAGATTACTGTTATGCAGCAATTAACATTCATAAATGTCCTTTCTGTACTTTCCCTTCAAAGTAAAAAGTACTGTAAAAAAGTTACATTTTTACAGTAATTGCAGTAATTGAATATAATCCATTTAAAGGCATAACTGTTTGCATGTTTGACGTTTCTTGAAGTCTTCTGTGTTCAGTCCACAAAGGATGAAATCTGCTAACTATGTTTTTATAGCAGGAAGGAAAAAGCTTTTTTTAGTACCAGCCAATGTAGTGTGAGTAACAAACATCAGACTGGGGAGAAACACCCCCCCCCCACACACACACACAGACAAAGAACTGTTCTTTTAAATTGATATACTATGTTTCTTCAATAGATGACAAATTACAGCTGTACATACAACAGAAGAAAAATGCAAAGGACACTACTTAAGAAGGATCTAGAGAATATCCAAGAAGATAGAACAATTTTTCCAAAAATATACACACTGTCCATTTGAATCACTACCTATTTATGCTCAGGTTTTGAAAATAAAGTTGAAGTTTTTTTGAAGGATCTTAAAACATAAATGATACTTGATTCATCAGGTAATTCTCTCAAGTCATTCAAAGGATAATGAATGTGGGTGTTGCACTCATAGTATTTATTTTACAAACTTTTGAAAATACCTTACATTGACTATTGCTCCTCTGAATCCAGTATTGTCTTTTCTGATTGACAGAGCTTCACTGAAATCACTGTTATGAGCAATCCCCACATAAACTATGTCTTTTCCATATCAGATTAACCTGTTCACTGCACCACACAAATTACTGGCCTCACATTTAGATTATTCTACTTCATGTTGGCTGCTCTGGAAGTTGCAGCTGAGAATGTTTCAGAAAGTTCTGTTTATACATATGTTGTCAGTTTATTATCTGTATAAAAGCAGGGCATAGTTCTGTGGTAATGAGATAAAAATAGAGAAAGAACTTTAGAAAGATAAGGAAACCACAACAGTTAGCAATAAGAGTCAAATTTCAATTAAATGTGATCAGTTCACATTGTGAATTAAGCCTGGAAAAAAATTACTTATATTTTCTGAAAGTGCTTTTATTTTAATTAGTTAAAATTATGATGAGGAAGAGGAAGATGGCTCAAGGAGAGAGTTAAAATTATACTGGGGAAATATAGTCAGCTTATATGTGTCAATGTTCATCATCTTAAATAATTAAATTTCTACACATAAGCAATTATCAAGGAAATTTGGAAGGTTGAGGAATGCTTTGGTTTATTTTTAATGCATTTCAATATGCAAAGCCACACCTATTATTTTTTTAAAAATTACATATAATTAGATATAGTTCTCTCTAATTATTTCTTATTGGCTTCACATGATAAATCTATTGATATGCCATTTCTATATCAGATAAAACTTTTAATTAGTTTGTAATTAAGTTTGTATGCATTTCATTCGAAAGCATATAGTGTGCCCCAAAATACATTTTAATTTGCAAAATTTGGAAAAAACAAATAATTGGTAGTATTGCCCTATTTATCTTAGTCTGGGAAATTCAGATTATGTTGCTTTATTTAAATATGTAAATTCTACATTCTAGTTTTATACTATATTACCAAAATAAATGACATGAAGGAAAAAGATCTATGCCCACTGGATTAAAACAAATGTTACAAATGATTTAGATAGTAAAAACATTTACTGTTAACTGGGGAGATTATGAAATATTATTCCAAAAATCAGAATATTATTATATCAGATACAATTAATTGGGCATTAGTGAGTTTTTGCCTAAGTTTTTTGGTCATCATTACAATGAGGTTGCATTTTCCATTGAATTTCAACTGATTAAAAATGCTACTGGGAAGAAAAAATCTGGCTTACTGTATTGTGAAAATGAAAATATGGATTACATAACAGTTCTCCCAATAGAAAATAAAACATAATGTTTTATTGCAAATGCTCTTAAAGTGATTTATTTCAATATTAAATATTATGAAACAGTGTTGTTAGATTTCTGCAGGTCTTCAAAGGGTACATACAAAAAATCCCATTACAGAGCAAATTGGACCCCTAGTTCTAAAGAGTAAAGTCACAGTACTACATTGCCTCATTTAACTTTGCTTCAGTTGCCTTCTCTGGCATTTCAGTAGCTGAAAAAGTTTCCATGCATAGAAGATTCTTCTGTTCATTGAATATGTCAGGTGAGGAAGTCAGAGTGACACAAAGCAACTTGAAGTGAATTAGAGTGACTTTTTTTCAGATTAGTTACTCAAAGAGACTTTATAGTCCTGAGGCAGCGATCAAGACTTTAGGACTATATAGACTTTGTACATCAGCCTTTGCACTATTTACAATATACTGTAATTTTTTAAGGAAGGAAAGATATAGATGGGAATGTACAGCTGTGCATATTACAGTATATGTTGTACATAGCTAAAGTTGAACTGAGCATAGGAAAGAGGAAGGAACATAATCCAGAGTCTCAAACTAAGCATAAAGAAAGATAAATATGCAAAGCTTCAGTGTTAATAGGCAGTGAGTTTGGAACAAGACATGAGGCTGCATCAGGTGACAGATATAGTTTAGAAAGTAATGTTTTGTTCTTTTTGTCTTAAAACATAGAAAACTATTACCGTTTAAGGGGAAAATATGCCTTGAATTTCCACTCATTCTCACTTTATGTTGTAATGTTACTGACAGCATCACCTTAGCTAGCCAGTTACCTATGGTCTAAGTGTAAGTAATTTGCCAGCCAATAACAATGGTTGAGCTTTGCTAAATGGTACAAAGAATAGCAATTACACTTAAAAAGGCACTGGTACTCTATATGTCAGCAGAAAAGCACCTACAAAGACATAATTACAGTGTAATTGCTCAAACATTCATGAAGTAAACATACATTATTATAAGCCATTCATCTGTTCAATTTAGATGACATTACCAGGAGCATATTGCATAAATAGGAAGCTATTTGTGACTAGTTACTGTGACAATTTAAAAGAGATTTAAAAAATAAAATATGGTAAAATCTGTGTTTTCAAGATCACTAGGTGGCCAAGTGCCCTTCTCCCTAGTTCCTATTATGCTGCCTCAACATAGTAGGGACAATGTTCCTGGGAGAAAGGGATGAACAAAGAATGTCAGGAGTATATGCCAAGAACACATATTGTCAAAAGTTTTGAAGGTAATTCCAACTTCCAGATAAAGCTTTATTGCAGCAGCAATGGGAACATTGTGCGATGGAAATCCTGAAAGTCAGGTTGGTGACATTCATCCTGAAAGTCTATTTGGTAGCTAAGAGTCAATTCCAACTTGATGGTGATAAAGAGCTATTTGGAAAGAGAAAGGGATGAAGAAAATGGTTTAGAGAAAGAGTAGTTGAGTTGTTGGAGTTATCTGAGTGGGAGTCAGAAAGTTGGAAAGGAAGGCAAGCAGCAGACAAAAGAGAAGCAGCATAAGATTGACAATAATAGCCAAGAACAGTAGCTGGGAGAGCCATGGATTACCTTGGTGATTGATGCCCTCAAAAGATACTGGTTCACAACAATCTTAGCATGAAGGACCTAAAGGATGCTTATGACTATGGTTTACTAGAGAACTTTTAGTCTATGAGCTCAAATTGCCATGGCATTTTTTAAATTTTATCTCCCAGTCTAGCATATTCCATTCTTGAAATCCAACTTCAATTCACTACTTCACCCTATTACAAGGGAGACTAAGAATAGATTCCCCCCCCCCTCCTTGACCTAGGAGAAAGAAAATATTTTTCTTTTATTAAAAAAAAAGACCAAGGAATGGAAAGTCTGTTCAAAGGAAAAAGACTCCCTTTTCATTGAAATAGGTTCAGAATTACTAAATTTCGGCAATTTCAGTATCTATTATTTCACTATCTATTTAATCAATTGAGAAGAGGATTGGGAAGCCCTTGCTTCCTTCTCATTCAAAATCGAAGGATACCCTTGAAAGATGAGTCTTAGGAGAAATGTGGGGTTTTGTGTAGAGAGAGATAACTTGACTTTTGAACTGGACTTGTTGCCTTAGCTTTATCATAGCAAATAGTAACAAGGGACTACATCTAGATCAGGAAAAAAATGTATACCGATAGCTCCAAGTACAGAAAATCTACCTTGAAAAATAATGCTTTTTTTCTTCTCAAGTAGCAGGGGGAACTTAGAAGCTGTGCTGCAAAAAGACTGTTAAGCTTTTATGACTTTTATGGTTAACATCTTGCAACTTAGGCATTGTACAAACTGATGTCAGGAAAACTGTTGATGTAACCAATCTTGTCATATTTTCTCAGAAAAACATCTCTGCATAACAAATTTATGTGAATACATTTATCATGGTTTGAAAGAAAGGTTGAACCTGGAAACTTAATACAGATTTCCTCTAGCCACAATGTCTCAGAGGTGAAAGCTTTGTAATTTTTCTGATGTTTCCGAGACTCTATGTGCTACTTGCAGATAGATAAATTCACATTTGCAATTGCTGGGGCTTTGCTAATTCTGGTGAGATCAGTTGAGATGAGACAGATGATTTTTGTCTATCTTCCTTTCCTCTGTTTCCTTTAAAAATCTACTTTGAAGGACTGGAGTGCAAATTCCTCCAGAATAGCCGGAAGGCAGCTTAGAAAACCACAGAGTAGTGAATTACAGTGGCCCACCACCACCACACACACCCCAACATCAGGGAATTTTGGTTTAATTTCTACCTATTGTTTGAGTGGAAGGAACTCTTCTGTTCACGGAAAATCAGTTTTCCTTAATTCATTGTCAGTAAGATTCTTGTCCCTATTTCTCATTTGCTACCTGTAGTACAAATCATAGTAAATAAATATATGAAGCTGTTATTAGAAAGAAGGATCAATATGTATAACACTCCCCTCCCTCCACTTTTTTTTCAGATTTACTGCATTCAAGGATTGTAAAATTCCACATTGTGCTCCTTTCTGACCCATGACCACTAACAAAAAGGAAAATTTGACCATAGTTTGGAACAATGTTGTAATTGCCTTAAAACCTTCGCATATATTTTAAGGACTTCTAAAATTACCATAACGTTATTTTGCAAGCCAGCTGCATTTAATCACTTCTGACATTTGGAATTGTTGCAAATATTTTAAGGTGATTGTTGCCAATTGTTTAATTCCAATATGTCTTTACAAGCAATATAGCAGGGTGGACTATTTGTTTTCTCTTTCAGTGTAACAGTTTTTACTGGCAACTTTTAAAAGCTACTTGACATCACAGAGGTTCCACTATGCTGAGCATAGTTCTGATTATTTTATTTTTGTCATTGGATAAACAGAATCATGGGCTACAAACATGTTAAATATTCCCTCTAGGGAAGCAGTTAGTTAGTTAGAAAGTTTCTGCAGTAACAGGCCACAATCTAAATAGGTTTATTTTTTTTCCTACTTGCTGTGCATTTAGATGAGATCAACTAGACAGACCATGACTCTTGGTTAAAGATCAAGTTTAGTTTTGGAACATGTAGTTTACAAACATCATGTTTTCTAATGTACATTTTCATGGAAGATATTTTCTTTAAATATGTTAAATTGCTGAAATATATTTGTATATATTGACAACATATTTTTTTAAAAAAAATAGTTTTTATTAAAGAGTATTAAAAAAAGAACAAACATATAATGTATATATACATAATCACATATATACATAAGTACACAAATACAACTACAAACAAACACAAAAAAAACCTAACTAACAGACACCATAAATCACAACAAGAAAAATTCCAATTTCACAGAGCAGCCTAACGTATCTTATATATTACATACATATTATGTGCATATTATATATTTCTGGTATGTTAATGTCAATATACCAGTAAACTAGTATCACCATTTCAATTATCCATGTACAATCAAAACTCTTATACGTCTCCATTCCTTACCCTCAAAATTATTTCCTTTCATATCATTTAATCACAAATTCTGTAAAAAGCCGTTTCTTCCTTATCTTTTAGTCTCATAGTGAGCCTATTCATTTCAGCACATTCCATGATCTTATTTATTATCATTATATTGGATGGGACTGAATCTTTTCTCCACATTTGAGCATAGGTAATCCTTGCTGCTGTCAATATATGAATGGTCAAATATTGGTTGTTTTTACTTATTCCACTTTCCATCATACCAAGCAGGAACACTTCTGGTTTTAATTCTACCTTTTGTAGCGTAACTTCGGTTAACCACCTCTGGATTTTTCCCCAGTATTTCTTGGTCTCTGGGCACGTCCACCACATGTGGTAGAACGTGCCCAGTCCCTTTTTTCACTTCCAACACTTTGGTGATAACTTGGGAGACATTTTTGCCAATCTTGTCGGGGATAGATGCCACCGATAAAACATTTTATATGTATTCTCCTTATATGATGTTGACATAGTTAATTTGATGTTCCATTCTCAAATTCTTTCCCAACGTTCTAATTCAATGGAATATCCAAAATTTTGTGCCCATTTCACCATCACCTCCTTAACTCTTTCCTCTTCTGTTCTAATATTTAATAGAGAATTATACACTTTTGTTATCATTTTCACATCCTTCCACCACATGTGCTAAAACGTGCCCAGTCCCTTTTTGCACTTCCAACATTTTGGCGATAACTTAGGAGACATTTTTGCCAATCTTGTCGGGGATAGATGCCATCGATAAAACATTTTATATATATTCTCCTTATATGATGTTGACATAGTTAGTTTGATGTTCCATTCCCAAATTCTTTCCCAACGTTCTAATTCAATGGAATATCCAAAATTTTGTGCCCATTTCACCATCACCTCCTTAACTCTTTCCTCTTCTGTCCTGATACTTAATAGAGAGTTATATACTTTTGCTATCATTTTTACATCTTGTCCCAATAAAACATATTTTTAAATGTCATTCAAATCTATTTTTTATTTATTCTGTATGCACGCATGGATTTGGACATATATTTAAATTATAGAAAGGTGACATCATTATCTATGCTTTATTATCTCACTATTCCAGTTGCTTAAATAAAATTGAGTGATTCCATGTTCTTAAAATTGTTGAAATATATTTATAGATATACATTGACAACATATTTTCAAACTCTTTCTTACTCTATATGCATTCATGGATTTTGACATATATTTAAATTATACAATAGAAGGTTGATACTATTATCTATGCTTTGTTATCTCACATTGTCAATTCCTTAAGTAAAATTAAACATTTATCTGTTCTTAAGATTGCTGTAATATGTTTGTAGATATGCATTGACAACTATTTTCAAAATCTTTCCAAGTCCTTCAAATCTATTGTTTTATTTATTCAGTATTCATGCACGGATTTGGACATGTATTTAAATTATAGAATAGAAGGTTGACACCATTATCTATGCTTTATTATCTCACTTTGTCAGTTCCTTAAATAAAAATAAGCAATTCCCTATTCTTAAAACCACTCTCTTCTGTCATGTTAGCATAGAAAATAGATTACATACAGTATGAGTGTGAGAAATGAAGAAGATTTTTGGATGAAGAAGGAAAAACAAAGAGAGTCCAGTTGTCTCTTGTAAAAACACCTTTGGGACAGTCATGTTTTGTTATTGTTGTAACCATGGGACATAATGTAACAACGTAACATAGCATGTAATACAACAAAACAAAATAACAATAAAGCCATACAAAGAAAGTTAGAAACAAAAAGATCAAAGCAATATAAACCAGGGCCTTGATTAAAAAAAAAATTAAAATCTTTTTGACTTTAAATGATGACAAAGCAAAAGTATCAACATGACTGCTAATAATCAGAAACATATATGCAGGAATCTAATTCAACCAATTCAGGTTATTTGAGTTCTGAATTGTTCAAATTTATATAGTCACCCATTTCATATATATGAGTCTGAGCTGATTCATTTACCATTAACAATTTGGCCTTGAACTCATTGTAAATGGGGCAGTGGAGAAGATAGTAAATAATGATATCCACCTGACTTGATAGGGATGGAGACACTATTCAATAGGGTACTTACAACATCTCCTTTCAAGATATGCCAAAGGAATGTCTCCAATCAAAGGGATGTAAAAACCTTTCTTAGTATAGCACTAATAATATTAACCAGAAATTAGGAAAGGTTAATTCCTTTCAAAAACCATATTCTGAATATTTTTTCTATATTCCACAAAGGAATAGATTTGTAGGATAGGTGGCAAAAGTACAGTTCACTGATTCCCAGCTGTTTAATGATGAAAACAAAATTTGGCAAACTGGGATTCTTGAAGGCTTTCTATAAAACCTCAGCAATGCAAGATGTATTTTGACAGTGGATGGAAGATAACCCTACCTTCGTCATTATATAAGCAGCAAGGAGTCACCAGAATTTTCTTAAGAAGCTGCTTTGGATTACTTCCAGCTGAGCAATAATTTTTTGTCCCACCCATAAAGCACTTGGGCTATCATCTTGTCCTAGAATATTTTAAGTGTTAATTAAGGTTATCCCTCCTTTGCAACAGAAAAGCTTCAGAATAGTCCCCACTATGCATTGGGAAGTTGATAAAATGGTGGTTAAATGTGTTTTTCATACAAGGGACTTAAGGAAGGTGATACCTGGGTATCTGATTAACATTGCTTCTATCAAAGACCACTATTATTTGTATCATAATTTAGCCTCAGTTTTTTCCCTTCTACAATAATCAGCTAACCCAATAATATTCTAAGAACAATCCTCATTGCATATTGGTAATGGGTGCCAGATAGTGAAAGCTATTTTACTTCTTATCCAAAACAGGAAGTGAAGGCATATCTGAAAATCCAATTATTTATAGCATTCAATTCTTTTAAAATACTTATGTACTGTATTTATCTGACAGGAAAGTGAAATTTCCTCAATATACAGTAGTGCTTCTCAATGTAGGAAGCAGAGGTGGGTTTCAGCAGGTTCTGACCAGTTCTGAAGAACCGTTAGTGGAAATTTTGAGTTGTTCAGAGAACTGGTAGTGGAAATTTTGAGTAGTTCGGAGAACCAGTAAATATCACCTCTGACTGGCCCCGCCCCCATCTATTATAGCAATAGCAATAGCATTTAGACTTATATACCGCTTCATAGTGCTTTACAGCCCTCTCTAAGCGGTTCACAGAGTCAGCATATAGTCAGCTGAGGTAGCCTGCAGTACGGGACTCTAACCACTGCGCCACCTCGGCTCTATGCCTCCCAAGTCCCAGCTGATCGGGAGGAAATGGGGATTTTACAGTAACCGTCCCCTGGAGTGGGGAGGGAATGGAGATTTTGCAGTATCCTTCCCCTGGAGTGGGGTGGGAATGGAGATTTTACAGTATCCTTCCCCTGCCAAGCCCACCAAGCCACACCCACCAAGCCAAGCCATGCCCACCAAGCCACGCCCACAGAACCGGTAGTAAAAAAAATTGAATCCTACCACTGGTAGGAAGAGTTTTGCATCTATTGCAAAGAATAGTAGACACTGCTGAAAACAAAACTCAAGAAAAAAAGTACAATGATTACATACCTCTGAAGATCCCTTTAAATATTAGTTTCTGTTTTCTTGCCACTTTAGTTACCTTCTCCCTCGTTTATATACAGTTTGTTCTCTCCTTTCACTTCCTTTCTTCAAGTGTAGCTACTCAGTTCCCTTATCATATATCCAACTTCTTTAATTCTTCTGCTTTTGTTAAAGGAAGAACAGGATTGTCTGTGTGTGAAATTTTTATCAGTAAATATAATTGTTATTTGAACGGCAGCATTTATCTCTTAAGAAAAAATCTGCAATCCTTGACCTTCTTGCAGAGAACAGCATCCTGGCAACCATCCCAATTTTTTAGACCATGGATCGCCATTAGACATGACCATCAGTCATGCTAAAGTTGATCGATGACAATTGCAGTCCCAACATCTGGAGGGAGCCAGCTTGAGAAAGACTTCACATCAGACTGCATTTACTGCCATTTGCATTTCATCAGTATATTACTTTTTATGGGACTGTAGCAAAAATACTGTATCTTACTATTTTTACTCTATTCTCAGGAGGAAAAAAAAAAAACCATGGTAGATACCGTATATCGAATAGAGCAATGGATGGGTTGAGTCAACAACTTGATCTGGCTATGCCTGCTTAGAATTTGAAAGATGGTACAATATATCAAGCATGGAATAAAGGTAACAGAGTAATTTTTTCAGGCATCAGGTATCATCACATACAGTAATTTTCTGAATCTAAAATCTTGCACAATTTATTGCAGCTATGTTTCAGGCTTTGTGTAAATTTTTTGACAAATTTTCATGAATGCAAGTTTAAGATTGTCTTAATTCTGAGGAGGCTGTGGATACATGTTGTGTATTTGGCAGGACTCCATAATCAAACTCCTGCTATACAGTTACTCTTCAATTTACGACCTGCTCATTATGTCATAAGTCATAAGAATTTTAAAATGGGTCACCCACGTGACCAACCTGATTTTATCACCCTGTTTTTGCAATGGTCATTAAGTGCATGTGGTAATTGTAAAGCTAACTTGCAGTCATTAACCAAATGCCAGGTCATTAAGCAAACCCATTGCTCACTATGCAGCATTTTTGCCAAAAATTGGAAATAAATGCCAGTTTTTGACCAAAAATCATAAATTGTGAACATATGACTGCAGGATTCTGCAAATATCATTAATGCAAGCCAGCTGTCAAGTACCCAAAATGAGGCCATGTGACCATGGGTGCTCCTTGGCACTTTGGAATCAGATCATAAGTATTTTTGAGGGTCTATTACAACTTACTTTGATTACTACATACTGTATCTGCTGATACAATCAGCATCCTTGTTTCCCTTTCTCTTTTCTGATAATCTTTAATAAATTCTCCTTCTCCTCTGTAAAGCATGATATGATATTATCATGTTATAAAAATTCCTCTTAACAAGCAGATCCTGAAATAAAAATAATTTTAGGAAATCTCCCAACAGCTGCTGTCATTGAACCAAACAGAATACATGGAAATGTCAGAAGGCAGTGGGTAGGTGTGACTGGCAAATTTTAATATCAACACTTACCACTTCCACATAAAGCTTTCCTGTATACGATTTTGATGAAATCTTGCATCATAGATAGAAAACCTGTAAATCAATCTTTTCCAGTTTGTTGTTCTCAGTAATATTGACCAAAGCATTGTGGAAACCGAAATCCATATTTTGTAAATAAGAATTTTTCTTATCTGATTGAGGAGGGCTGCTCTGAACTTATATGCAAGGTTACTAAACTTTTACAGAAAATTCAGTTCCATACAAATGAAGTCAAATATACTATTTACCATAACAGCTTACATATTGACTGCTTCTTGGTATCTGTTAGTATCAGGCCACATTTCCCCCATTGAATATTATGGGTTAAAATATAACCAGTTAGAATATGTTATCATATTATAGTAGCATGGGAAATAATGGTAATCATATCATAAAGTAACATATCAATTATTTTTACAAATCAGAAATAAAACTACATCTTATTTGAGATAAAGACAGACGATACCACAAACTGAAAGGCATAATTAGTCTATAAACTTGACTTTTCACAGAACTACACTTTAAAGAAAGAGATTCAATTGGAGCTGCTTCCTCTGAGCTGAATTATGAGAATGTGTTTATTTCCTGACCTTCAGAACAATTTCAGGCATACTCTTCAGACTTTATAAAATCTTAGTTAAAATGGAAGTAGACATGTTTGTAGATAAAAGAGAACCAAAGACTTTGATAATATCAAGTGGCACTTCAGAATGAAGGTCATTTAACATGATTTAAATTTCACATTGCCTTGAATCTTCTTTTACAATATGTTTCTCACATGCTTGTTAATCTATCACCAAAAATGCCAATTTTTTAATTTGCTTGATCAAATTAAATAACTATTAAAAACAGAGATCCAAGTAGTGGATTGTAGTCTGTTTTGTCAAAAGAGTAAAGTCATACCTTGTATCTGGCTTGATCTACCGGTATATGGAAGGGATTTCTGTTGATAAGAAATTGTAAATTACTAAGTGAATAAATATTGTAATCAAGGATGTATCCCTGATATCCACTTGCTGTTTATCACTCCTTGGGGAACAGATGCTTAATTTGGACCCATGATAATAAAAGCCTAATGAGCTACACATCTTGGATAGCTTAATACACTTCAAAGAAAAGGAAACTGGAATATGGGTGTAAAAGTACATCACTAGCTTTTCATTAAACAAAATGAACAGGAGTCAAGGCTCAGCATGGTTTCTGAAGTTAAAGCTACTGACTAGAAAGCAAATGTATGCAGAGAAATGTACAACAAAAGGCACTGCTTTTAAAGCTCCAGTTGAGTTTCCATAAATGTTGCTTACAAAAGCCACCATTCTCAATGTTAACAAAAAGTTGTGGATGTGTTCTTCACAAAATCCTCTTTTCTTGTATAATCCACCTTGTGCACTTTATCTCAAGTGTGTTTTATCTGATCTAATCTTGTGCTCATTCACTTTCAGAGATAGAAGCAACAGGATTTATTTTGCACTTAAAATTAGGCATGGCCTCTTTTGGATCCATAAGAGGATACCTGGATAATGAGAAACAAGCTGAGAAGTAAAAGGTTAAATCAGATGGTGAGAAAAACATCAGTTTTTAAAGGCACAAATATTTTCTGACCATGACCAAACAAATGAAGATATTATATTTTAATCTTGACATTTTAAGGCACGTACAGAACTGTATATGACCTTGCACAAAGTTTAGGATTGACAAAATAAATTTTTCCACTTATACTGGCAGAATTCTGTTGACTTTACTCCAAACTGCAGGATTTAAAGAGGTATAGTTTGTATTGGGTGCATTGGATAAACCTGGCTCAAGATTTTTTTTCCTGCCACAATTCCTTAGATTTGAATGGAACAAGCTTTGTAGTTCCATAAATTATCTGTAGGTTTCTTTTATTCACTTCAATACAACAAGATAACTTAGTTGAAAAAACAATAACACCTTTTGATACTGCACACCACACATTAGCACAAAATTAGTTGAAAGGCCAAGTTGGACACACCAGGAATATTTAGTTAAAATGTATGCATTTCCTTTAAATCATATATTCCTGCCTGGGCATTACTAACATATAGGTGATTTGGAAATACTTCAAATTCTGCCTGATATGGAGTAACAACAGAATAGTTAATTATTCAAAGAAAAGAAGTCTAGTTGATTTTGAATAAATTGAAGAGACTGAAGTGTCTTGGTGAAGTGTCTATGAGACTGATGCATGGAGATTATTATTATTATTATTTATTAAATTTGTATGCCGCCCAACTCCCAAGGGACTCTGGGCGGCTGAGATACTGTCTATCATTACTAAAGTTCTCCATACATCGAGGTACTGTTTATCGCTCTATTTTCACTGAATATATAGAATTCTCTATATATTCAGTGAAAATATAGGAGCAGACTTACTGTCTTTGTTCCCAGAGTTTATACATTCATTCAAAGTGTTGAAAAAATAATCAATGTAGGCACCAGAAAGTGTGCCTACATACGTTCTCTTTGCATGATTAAGACCATAACCAGTCTTTAGAGATTGTGAAACTATATTGTATACATGTCATATTTTCTCAGATCTTTATGTGAGCATAGGAGATTATGAATAGGGCATTAAATATTACGCAGTCTTGTTTCACTGCTTGATCAGCCACAGTTTGGTATAAAACCACTTATTTTGAGAACAGTTCTATTTGTGGTGGTTTATGGATAGTATATATTTTAGAAATGAAAAAGTAATATTTCCATACATTTCTAAGTTAGAAACATATATTGGTAAAATGAACATATAGGTCTGTATATCACTGGACAGTTTCTATGATATTGTCAACTATACAACAGCAAGAGATTATTCTATGAAAATTGATCAAATTACTTGTCTGTAGTTTCTTGTACTTTCTTTTTGACATATTTTTTTCAAATATTTTCTGCCTACTGACCTTAGAACCTCTTACCTATTGAACAGATCTCTCAAATATAATAAGTGCAAATGCTAAAAGTACTTTAAGAAATTCTCCTAATACAGGGGTGGGTTCTAACTTACCTCGCTGCTGGTTCGCTTCCTCACGCACTGCGTGGGCATGCGTGCACTTTGCATGCGTGCGCATGCATGCGCAGTGTTAAAAACCAAGTTTCTGCGCATGTGCAGAAGTAAAAAACAGCTTCTGCGTGTGTGCAGAAGCAAAAAACAAGATTTTGCACATTTATTTTGTCAAGCATGTATTAGATAACAGATATAAGTATAAACATAACTATGAATACATGAAATGGATACAAATAAAAGGGAACATTAGTACAGGGACGGTAGGCATGCTGGTGCGCTTATGCATGCCCCTTAAAGACCTCTTAGGAATGGGGTGAGGTCTACAGTAGACAGTCTAAGGGTAAAGTTTTGGGGGTTTGGGGGGAAGAAACCACAGTCAGGTAGTGCATTCCAGGCATTAACGACTCTACTGAATAGACTCTACTCTATAACGACTTTCAAGAAGTGGCGACCGGAGGACCGGTTCGTGAGCGTGGACAGCCGGACATCGCTGCCGGTTCAGCGAGCGGTGGTAAATTTCCGCTACCAGTTCTAAAGAGCCGGTCCAAACCAGCAGCAACCCACCTCTGCCCTAATATTCTAAGGTATAATTTACTTGGCCCTTAAGGTGTATTAGAATTTATTTTAAGTTAGGTAGGTTGTTTATAACAAATTACTCATGATTTTGAATTTAATTCTCGATTTTTCACCATATAAGAAGTAATAATGTAGCTTTATAAGTAGCTTGTGCTTATAAGTAGCATGTGCTACTTAAATGAAACTACACTGGTTCTTTTGGGACATGCTGAAGGATAAACAACTGTTGGACCAATTTATCTTTTATTTATGATGTGATGTTTAACTAACATAAACAGACTTTAACATAAACAATTGGTTTTCCTGTAGAAAGGGTGGCAGTGATTTGGTACAACATTCTCTTAGTTTGAATGTATTCCTTTGCTGATATTTCACTAACATTTTTTATTTATTTTTTATTTATTTATTTTATTTCGTCAGGAACAGATATAAGTATAAACATAACTATGAATACACGAAATGGATATGAATAAAAGGGAACATTAGGACAGGGACGGTAGGCATGGTGGTGCACTTATGCATACCCCTTAAAGACCTCTTAGGAATGGGGTGAGGTCGACAGTAGACAGTCTAAGGGTAAAGTTTTGGGGGTTTGGGGAAGAAACCACAGTCAGGTAGTGCATTCCAGGCATTAACGACTCTACTGAATAGACTCTACTCTATAACGACTCATATTTTCTGCAATCAAGTTTGGCGCGGTTTACCATAAGTTTGTATCTATTATGTGCTCGTGTATTGTTGTGGTTGAAGCTGAAGTATTCATTGACAGGTAGGACATTGTAGCAGATAATTTTATGTACTACGCTTAGGTCGGACCGAAGATGACGAAGTTCTAAGTTGTTTAAGCCCAAAATTTCAAGTCTGGTGGCATAAGGTATTCTGTTATGAGCAGAGGCGTGGAGGACTCTTCTCGTGAAATATCTCTGGACTCGTTCGATTGTATTAATGTCTGATATGCAGTGCGGGTTCCAGACAGATGAGCTGTATTCAAGAATTGGTCTAGCAAAAATTTTGTGTGCCCTAGTTTGCAGCTCAATATTACCGGAGAAGAAGATTAGGTTAACAACTTTTAATGGCTTTTTTGGTAATGCTGTTACAGTGAGCTCTGGCTCTTAGATCATTAGAGATGAGTACTCCAAGGCCTTGACAGAGTGAGGGTCATCTACAAGGTCGTATTCGCCCAGCTTGTATTTTGTGTTTTGATTTTTTTTTTGCCAATGTGTAAGACAGAGTACTTGTTGGTTGAGATTTGGAGTTGCCAATTGTTTGACCATTCTGACACATAGTCAAGGTCTTTTTGTAGGGTAGCAGCATTGTCGGTGGTGTTGAATAGTTTTACATCATCAGCGAAGAGAATGCAGTTGCTTATAATCTGATCGCAAAAGTCATTTATGTAAAGTATAAAGAGTGTGGGTCCTAAAACGCTTCCTTGGGGGACACCGCTGTTAACTGGTGAAGGGTTTGATTGGGCGTTCCCTATTTTGACTACTTGTTGCCTGTTTGATAGGAATGCAGCTATCCACTTGTGCAGGGATCCGGAAATGCCATAAGATTTTAGTTTTAGAAGTAGTTTGTCATGTACTACTGAATCAAAGGCTTTCCAGAAGTCTATATAAAGTGTGTCTATTGCTTTACCCTGGTCGAGTTGTGAAGTCCATAAGAGTTGCAGATTGCAGGACAATTTTTTTTCTGAAGCCAAACTGCTTGTTAGAGAGTAGGTTGTTGGTCTCTAAGTAGAGGGTAATGGTTTATGACTGATTCCATGACTTTGCATGTGACGCAACATAATCAGATTGTCTGTAATTTTCAAATAGGCTGGGGTCATCCTTTCTGAAGATAGGAATGACTGTGGCTAGTGACCATAAGCTAGGTAAGGAGCTGGTTTTGAAATATATTTCATAGATTATACTAAGAGGTTCTGCTATGGTGGTTGAGAGCTTTTTTAAGAAGTAGGCACATAATCCATCAGGGCCATCAGGGCCAATAGATAGAGATCTTCATGTGCACTCTGTGGAGAAAAAAAGGTAGCATCTTTTTGACCGCTGCCTCAATTTGCTGCAGATAACCATTTTGAACAAGTCTGTATAGATTCATACATTACATATATCTGTTGTGGCCTGTCAGCTGCTGGCCCCTCCAGCAGCTGAATTAGATGAGGAGGTGTGGGAGTCAGGGTCAGCATCAGGGCAACCCGGGAGCTCCGAGGAGAAAGAGGGAATGGAGATGGCAGAGAGAGAGACAGAGGCAGAGCCTGGGCCATCCATCAGCCCTCAGATGAAGGTCAACAGCCCCCAGGTCTAGTGGTGGTTGATGAAGAAGAAGAGGAACAGCTGGTTCCAGTGCCTGACATGTAGCTGCGCAGAAGGCAAAGAAGGGGAGAGCAGTGGAAAGCCGTGGGCCGATCCTTGGGAAGGAAGAGCCACCGCTGCTAACGAGGCCCCATTCTAACTCTGGGGATAAAAGGCAGGGGGCGGAGATGAATAGGTGTGGCAGACAACTATTCATCTAATGGACCTGTTAGTCTGTGAGATAAACTTTTTCCCGGGGCTGCTGGCATTCTTAATAAAGGAAACTTTTGAGTTCACGTCTGAGGGTTTGCCGTGTTTGGGGAGCTGGGTCAGAACAATATCTATGTCCATCTATGAGACAAATCTCCTATTGACTCTGATCCAATGTACTTTGTAATTACTTGAATCAACATATGTGCAGTATCATCTCCCTTAATATATTGGTTAAATGCATATGGCAGCTAATAATCCTCCCAAAATAGCGTTTTTAACTATTAAAAAAACCTACTTGATCTTGGAAAAATTGTGCCAAGCTAGCACAGTTTGTTCAAACTTTAGCTTATTAACTGTATTAAAAATCATCCCTTAGAATAAATAAGTGGATCATTTGTATTTCAGAAGCATCACACAAAAGACAACTGTATGGTTGTTTTGTAACATTAAATTTTGATTGACTATGAACAGAAGATGGGATGGACAAAGATAAAGAGAAAACAGATGTCTATAATGATTGTATATATTATAATAATTAACAGTATCTAAATGAAACAAGTTTGCTTTCAGTGAGGTATCATTTGCACACTGTTCCTCTTGAGCATTAAGATACATCATGAACATGATAGCCTTATTGTATACTGTCATCAGAATTCCTATTTGGGGTTTGAGTAGTCACAGAGTGGGATTTACCAGCTGTCAGGAAAAATGTATTCCATTTCATTATGACTTAATTTATCTCATCTAATTCTATTTCTCTCTGTAATTATTTAAATGCTTGGGGCACCAGCCTAAACTAAGACCCAAACAATAGCTGAAATTATACATACATGGTAGTTTCTATATATATAGATGTTTTAAAAGACCCAATCATTATCCACTAACATTCTTTTAAATCATTATTTACCAGGATTAATCTTGTTCTTTTTATTTGCTGAACATTTTGCTTTCCATCAATTAGCTAAGATTCCCATTCCCTGTTTTATTGCAGTCAACGTTTAGTGACCATATATCACATCACCAAGAATAATATTTGGCTAAAATGCTGTCATTTTTAGCATGCTAAAGTACCTTTTCCACTCTGTTGTAGGACCAGGTGATATAACAGTCAGTTCACAGCTTGTTGAGGATTCAGAAGACAATTTTCTAAGTAGCCATCGGCATGTTCCTTGGTTAACATTGAAAATAACTGCCTCTTCAACTATTTATAAGAAGGTCACTAGAAATCATCTGAAATCATTGGATGATAAATCATTGTCCTAATCATTGGATGAGAAATTGATTTTTGTATCTCTAATATTTTCATCTTAATAAATCCTGTTAAAGAAAACTGTAAGATTTTTGCTCAAATAATTATTTTTGATTTAGTAGATGCCAAGGCCTGATAAGTAGGACACTTTGAAGTCTTTTCCCCCATCCATGTTGCTATTTACTGTTCTTTTGTCTAAACATTCAACATGCAGCAGTCATCAGATAATAGCAATATTTTATATTACCGATATGGAAGACAGAAATAACAGTACAGTTTTTTTTATGAAGCCAATCTCTGTGTAATTTTACATACATTATAAATCATTAGCATTATGGATAGCTAGCTCATGGATCCTTTAATTTGGATTACTCCTTTCAGTTCTACAATTCTATAATCATATTTATAAATGGATATTTAATAAAAATCAAAGTATTTAAACTAATCAGAGCTTTGATGATTAATAAGGAACTTTTGCTAGTGACTAATCGTTTTAGAATTGACCTAATTAAAAAAAATTGCAATTGTTTAAGTTACTCCTTTGGGAGTGAAAAGGCACTCTTGTTAAATCATGTTGTAGTAGAGGATCCTATTGTTAATATTCTCTATAAGAATGTGACCTAGTGGCTGCCTGATTCATGGCAATTAAGTAATTAAAGTAACTAGAAAAAATATTTCAAAAATTTGTTCAATATAAGTGAATCTTTGCTATATAGAGCTTGCCTAAAAATACTACATTGCAGAAAACATCATTTAAATGGGTCTTAATGTGATGTTTTATGTCTTCATTCTCAATTGGTATTCAAAGCTGACTTCTTACTTGAAATGAAAACAGATGTTATTGTTGGAAAAATAATGCGCATTGTGCCCCCTCGCAGAAAAGGCATTCTGAATCTGACAGCATAAATAAGATTACAGTTACAATTCTATTCTTACTTATCTGAGAGTAAGTATCACTGAACTCAGTGGAACTTACTTCTGAACCTTGCAGAGGATTGTTTTTTAAATATATTAGTTTCAAGTATCCATATGTTAACCTAACATTATTCTCATTTATCCTGCTAGCTTTTAAAAAAACTTATTTATTAGATTTCTAAGTATGGCATGAAGCATTATAATCAATGTGTTATTGACAAAGGCATATGAATTACATACCATTTATTTATTTTACATTGCTACCTCTTGCTTTGAGAAGCTTAATACACACTCAACAATACACAGTGGGCATAAAGTATATCATTCAGAAGGCATTTAGGTTTTACAACAACACACCATGATGTGAAAGTTTCATAATTAGGATGGCAATAAACTCTGAACCTATTCCCAGCTGTGAGCATTGCGTGTTACACTTGTGTCAAGCAAGATATTAGTTAAGTGAGATTCAAAACTCAATTCTGTTTTTAACATTGGTTCTACTAATAACAATGGAAGCTTTTTATTACAACCTGGAGGGACTGTGAACATCTAAATTTATGGCATTTTTATAACCAATCCTATCAAACACAATCTGATTGTCATGCTTTATTTATGCCCATAGGATTTCCCCATTAGTTAGGAGAATTATATTACAGGCGCAAAATACAGCTAAGCATTTTAATGCTGCAAGATCAGTTACAGCTGCATTGCATTTGTGCTGCTTTATTTTAATGTATGCCAGCCCCGTAGATTAAAGTTGGAAATAGCATAGCACTCCACTAGATGACAGGCTTGGTTTAAAGCCAGAACACTTTGCAATATTTTCTATACCAATTTCACCTCCATAAAACAACAACAACGAATCATATCTCAAAATTATAGGGCAAAGGTAAGTTCACAGATGGGACCATCAACTATTGTATTAAAACCAGAAGATCAAAATATCAAACATAGAAAATTCTATTTGACCATTTTAATATAATTTGTTTTCATGGCACCTAATGTTTCATCCAAACATTAGATGGGGGCATTACAGTTAATAGATTTTAAATAAGGAGTTATATGTATTTTTTCACCTACTTGAAAACCACTTGATAATCAGGTAGCCAATAAGCACTTCTTTTAAGGAAGGGAGAGGAGTCTTGCAATTCATATTCAGTTAACAAAGTACTGGATGGGACAAAGGACATCTGTTCACACCTCCAATATATGAGTTAAGCAGAATTTAAATTTTGCAATTCATTTCCAAAATTCTGGATAGTCCTAATATAAAGAACTATAGCAAATTGTAACCAATGGTTATCTAGAGTTTTGCGTTTCAGTTTTAGTAATCACTATTCCACAAAAGGACCACAGAAAGGCAGAATCTGATTCTAACAGGTTATCCAGACCTGTTCGCTCTATGGAGGTCAGGAATGGGAAGAGATCTCCCACATTTGAATTTTTAAAATAATCTCCATTTGTTTTACAAAGTTTACCAAAACTGACTGCTTCTCATCCACATTAGCCAGTAACATTTATCTCAACAAGGAAATCAAAAACTAAACCAAAAATCTGACCCATCTATAGGGCAAGAATGTTCAGATCATGAACATGAATGTTCAGAACACTTGCCTAGGAAGATAGGACAATATATTTAATTAAAATTTGAATTAATAGGAAAATGGAATATATTTAATTCAAATGGGTTTTATTTTGTTTAGTTGTTAATATATAACCCAACTAATAGTACTTAGTGGAGATTAACAATAATAAAAGTAATTTTTAAAAGTAATCCCAGACAATTAACAAACTAAAATTCAAAATTAGGCATATGAAAATCAGATGTGAATTGTCTCACACTTACCTTTGAGCATTGGAAGAGAAGTGATTTGGTACAAACTCAAAGTGAAGCAATATGCCTGCCCCTCTGTCTCAGTTAGCCACTTTGTTCAAGGCAAGTAGCTTCTGATAATACACTGCATATGTACAGAAGAAAGTTGATGGGCCAAAGATTTATTCCAACAGATGTGATCCAGCTGATGTAATCCAGCAGGTCAAACTGCCATACTGTCAGTCCTATCCCAACTTGGTCCCTTAAGAAAGAAAGACTTTCATCGTTGGAGATTCCCCCTGTTTCTTAGCACCCCAGGGCATCAATGTTGGCTTCTACTCTTGTGCTGGTTCAGTAGTCTGAGAAGGTGGTAGCTCTTGCCACATTCATCACAACTGTAGGACCTGGGGGACTGTGGGTCTCCTCATGTGTCCTCCAGGCTACAGGATCAAGAAAAGCCGCACTGCATTTCTGGCAGGGGATGGGCTTCTCTCCTGTATCAGGGCTTTTGCAGCTGCCCCCCGGTCTTGTTGCGATTGCCTCGCCACTCTCCATCTTTGCATGGCACCCGCTACAGACAGACAGACAGGGTTGCACAATCCCCTTGGGAGATTACCCTTCCATGTGGATTGATAATACAGTTCTGCCTTAATGTCAGTCCTGCCCCACTTGGTTCCTTAAGAAAGAAAGACCCTTAACTCCATTTGTAATGAAAGGTATGCTATACAGTACTGTAAACCACTTGGCTTTATAGTAAAGTATTATATATCATTCTGAAATTCTGGGAGTTGAGGTCCATATATCTTTGAGTTGTCACGATTGAGAAACACTGATTTATACAATTTGTAGATGTTCCATTTGCTCCTTTGTTTTTTAAAAAAGCAAGAGACCACAAGATCTTTGTCTAATTTTAAGTGCTCTGTCTATATTCCTATTTTTAAATGTCTCTTAAGATGAGCTCCTTCTGAAAGGACCTAATAATGTTTAAAATCACAAGGTCATATCATGCCCACATTGGTGTCACTGGGAGTTATGCTATTGACAAAAGCAAAAATACGATTGAGCTGGTGAAATTCAAGAACTGAAGAGACCTTCCCCGCTATACAGCATCTGACATTGTTTTTCTACATTCTTTAATGATTTCGCTTTCTTTAATGACTTTTGATCTTTTTCCAGACAGAAAAGACATTTTCCTCTTCAGATATGTGTGCTTTAAGATTAAAAAGAAGCAGAATGTGAGCATTGGTATCAAAGACAAGAATTCTATTTAGATTGTGGCTCATTTTCATTTTATATGCAACACTGGAATATTGAATTGGACACTTAGCAGAATAAAATATGTCAAAGAAGCAAAGTAAACAATTCTCATGGGATTGTCTCAGACCTTAGTGTCTTAAGAGTCAACTTTTGTTTTAGCTTCTAGGCAGAGATGCAAGCATTTCATATAAATGTGGCTCACACCCACTAAATCTGTAGATGATTATAAACAGGATATTTAAATGCTTTACTCTTCTCGAAAGAAACAGCCTTGTCAATGTGAATATCCTGCTTGCCTCTAAGGACAGAGACAGAAACACAAATGTGCATTTAATCATTTGGAAGTGCCGTTAAGGATAAGCCTAACACCAAAACATCTAAAGGTATCAGCTAAATTTATCTGAAACCCCAAAGATAAATTTAAAACAAAAACAGAACGTATGATAAGGCCAGCAACCAGGTTCACTGTTCTTTGTTAAATGAATGTGCAGAGCTTTCTACACAACAGACCTTTGACTCTACAGTTACAAGCAGTGATTTTCAGTGATGCTTTTTTTGCCTATAGAACCCAGGTGAAAGAGGGTTATATTTGAGGTTAGGTTGGGTCTATACAGAGTAGTTGTTAATTACATTTTATTTTTTTCTCTTATCTTGTGGCTGATGCTTTTTAATTTCTTTGGCTTACTATTTTTGATTCCATATCTGTGCTTTGCATAACTTTGCTAACTTGAAAGGGAATAATGTGATAGATATGCATGCATGCATGCATGTATGTATGCATGTATATTTCACATTAATTTCAGTTTTACTATATAGTTTATGGAAGCTATTGCCATATAATTACAAACAGAGTGATAGTCTTACTGCACACAGTTTTTCATTGTCTAAAAGGTAGTATTTTCTTTGAAATGATCTTTCAAGATTTGTCCTTGCAGTAATTTATAATTTTCTGCTTCCACATTAATAAAGGATGTGAAGATATTCAGTAGTCTGAACCAGATAAAGCATGTAAAGGGTGCATGGTGGATAAAATGTAATTTTCTTCTTTTCCAAATCTATGTGACCCATCATTTCAGAGGAGGTCATGAAAATTCATGTTTTAGAAAACAGATTTACATGGATAAAATTATTCTCCACATTGGAACAAAAGCAATATTTTTCTTTAAAAAATAAATATATCAAATATTTTGTAATGTATTCATGTAAAACCCCATTCAAAACTATATTATTCTCTGGATTAAACACTAGTGTGTTACTTTGCCATAGAGTCAATAACTCTTTTTCCAGGCGATGAAAATATTTATGAGAAGGTAATAGCTCTTAAAAGCTGGTATTACTATAATCATGCCTGGACACATGTATACATAATGTATTGGGACAAATTGTTTCTATAATAATTAGGTTGTGATTATCAAGCCATTATTTTTCCATGGTAGATTTGATAAATGATGGCATAGGCAGTATGATGTCACTTATAAATTGTATTAACTTTCAATTGCAAATATGGCCAGAGGCCAACCAATTGTTGTACTTTAAATGCTGTAATAAATTTAAAAAAACCCTGAATTATAGGTTTTAGAAAAACAATATTTATTAGTACAGTTCTTAAAAAGCACATGATATAGCCAAAATCAAGTCATTATTTAAGCACCAATTATTCCACTGGGAAAGACTTCCACACTAAACATGGACTTGCTATGGTCAGCAGCAGTGAGATTCACTTTGGAGAATATTTTTACAACATAATTTTAGGCATATTTGCTGTAAAGTAAATGACGAATATTTAGCACAACCCAATGCAATTTCAAAAGAAATATATGGATTGGGCTACAGTCAGGAGTATGTTACATAATGCCTTATTAAAATACCAATTAGCTGGCCATATTGCATGACAAACAGTTCAGAGCTGAACAACAATACTTCATTTGTATACTTGACCTTAGAAGACCCAGAAAATGCCCAAACAAATGCTGAACAGATGATGTAATCCAGTTCAAAGGAATTAACTGAAAATAACTTGCAGCATGTCAGCATTGTTGAAATTCCTACAATTAATTTATTTGGTTATTTTGGATAATGATGATGATGATGATACTTCCAGGTGAAAAGATTACACTTTCTATCACTGACAGAAAAACATTTATGAGTTACCTGACCATTGAGTTTTCATCTTTTAGTGACTGTATAAACAATCACATTAGACCAGTGGTTCTCAACCTGTGGGTCGCGACCCCTTTGGGGGTCGAACGACCATTTCACAGGGGTCGCCGCGCACATTAGCCTGCCATCTTGGTGCCACCGTCACTTGCAGGAGTGAAATGCTCCTGGTTCGGCCGTGCCTGCGGGTCACCGGACAGCCGGTAGCTACAGAAGCGGGAGACTTCGCCCACCCGCCCGGACGCCGCCATTTGGGTTCTTTTACCCTCTGCGCATGCGCAGCCCTGGGGCCAGGCCCCTTTTCCCCCCCGTCCCTGGCCGGGGGGGGGGGGGGGCCGGGGTCGCGGCGGCAGGGGGGGCCGCGGCGGCGGGGGGGTGTCACAGGGGGGTCACGGCATTAGAAAGGTTGAGAACCACTGCATTAGACCATGTTTATTAAATTATTAGTCACAATGGTTAGCTCAATATATCACTAAGTTGTAGCCTATGGTCATTAACTATAGAAGCTGTATTCACACAATACACTGAGTTAAACCCAAACAAATACAATATGTATAAACTCAAGCCAAGAGATTTAAAAACACATAATACTAAAACAACCATAACTGTACCTTTAAAAATCTTTACTCAGTGAGAAAATAGGTTTACTTTTACTTTTCCTTAGATTCTCATTATTTAAATCTGCTATTTAAAGCAAGCAGTTATGAGATGCAAGTATGCATCCATCTATTATTGTTTTTCTAATTCAAATGTACTAGTTATTTGAATAAGTTTTATTAAGACATTTTTGTTTATATAGAAATTGGGCTCTTGGTTATAGTGTCTCCATTTGAAATATTCAGTAATATCATCTCTTTCTCCTTTCCCAAACCAATTCAGAACAACAATGACAAAAATATAATTTCTTTAAAATGTTCCAGAAAGATATTGAATTTTCTCTTCACAAACAACTTCAGCTAACATCAAAGAGCTCAGCTCACAGCATGCAGAGTCTAAATTATACACCTCCTAGGTAAAAGTTAAGTTAGTAAACTACCTCAGGAGCATGGATTTTGAAATTCTTAATGAAATAAAGTCTCACATGCACTTGTTTTTTTTTAAATGTAAATCTAGATTTTTCATATTTTATTTGCTTTATTTGCTTTCATGCAAAATAGAATCATTAGAAATCTCATTAGAAATGTTTATTGATGCAGAAACAAATAGATTGATTTTTAGTTTATCAATTACCTTTCATTTTCTCATTGATTCCTTCACACATCTTGATCAAGAGTTTATCCCTGTTCAATTCTCAAAGCATCTAAGGCTTACTGCCAAAATATCTTTTTAAGAAATTCATTGTTAAGTCAAAGTAGCATAAATATGCCTAGATTTTTTAAGATGCTCAATCTCTTTACTGTGCAAAATATTTAAAAAAAATGTACCAGGAAAAGAAAAACAATTTGATGTTAAAATATGAAGTCTATATAAACATAGTTTACATACAAATTACAGGAACCACACAGAATTTCAAATTAAACTTTACTAGTTCAGTAGGTCACCATCATTATTTTAGCCATTGTCTATCCAAGGCCTCTTCCACATGTTTCCAACCAATACGGTTCTGAGCTTTTTTTTGTCAATTGAGCCCGCAATATGTATGCATGTGTCTCTGTGTATGTATATATGTATGTATGTATGTATATGTGTGTGTGTGCATGTGTGTGTGTGTGAAATCACAGTTACCAGTTATTTAACTGGTATTGGCCTTCATATACATTGAGTTCTTCATCTGATCTGCCAAGAAAACCATAATTAATCAGTCTCTGAAAAGATTCCTAAAAAAAAAAATGTTCAGAAGGTTGTGAAAGTAAAAGCCACCCTTGTCTGGGGAAAGGCAGTAGAAAATTGTTCCAAAGGAAAGGAGTCTTCACAGGGAATTATTACTTGTGTGCTCCTCGTGTCACCCCTAATGACAGATGGGGACCTTAAGCAGGCTTATTTTTCTGCAGACTAGTCAAGCAGAATCAGTCTAGGTGTGTGGTCTCATTGATTCCCCAGCCCTGAATCATATAGCATTTAGTAAGTGCTAACCAGCTTCTTGAAGTGTACTCAGAAACATATTAGTGGCCAATGTAGCTCCTGTAGAAATGGTATATATAACAATAATAAAACTGTACCATAAGCAAAGAGGCTGTTGCATGTGGCACCAGATCAGATCTCCTTATGGTCTTCAAGAGCAGCCCTATATAAAACAAATTACACTAACAAGAGATGTCAAGGGCATGAGTAGCTACTTTCAACATTTATTGTTCTAAGTAAGGCTACCACTGGCACAATAGCAAAACCTGAACCTTCTTGGCCATGGCCCCCATTTACATTTCCAGCAGGATGTGAGAGTACAAGAGGACCCCATCTTGAGAGCCTGCCTTTCATGGAGGAGCACAACCTATTTTAGAGTCAAAGTTGGTAAGTCTTGAGAATCAGCAGATTTATGAATTAATATCCATTCTGTCTTGCTTGGATGAGTCTGAACATGTTTCCTCTCATTTAGAGACTGGCAGGTTCCTGACCCTGGTTCATAACTTTAACCACATCTGAGGTTCAGCACAGGGTGGAGATGTATACATAAATATCAGCTGCAGATTGATTATGGTGGCCCAACAAATGACTTCCTGTAGATGTGACTTCATATAAATGTTACACATGATAATTGCCCATCAGTCAAAGACCACAATTGTCCAGAAGCTTCAGATTAGTTCAAAACATTGCTAGTACACTGGTGTGTGGAGGATAAGAAAATGGATTATATTCTGTTATTATGTCAAGTGCATTGGTTTCTAATTGGTTTCTTAATTTAATTGAAAATTTACATTAATCGTTAGTTTCCCATCTGATCATGTTGAAGGACATTATAATACTGTATCTCTGAAGGAAAACAATGATGGGAGAGGACAGATGTTCTTGCTTCTTGCTTATAGATTTCTGATGGACATTAACCTGAACACTGCAGGGTTTCAATTGGATGCACAGACTTGTGTTGGATGCACAGTTTTTGTGTTTAACTTTATGTCAGCCCGTGAAGTTCTCATTGTCCTATAAGATTTGATTGATTGGCATAAATACAAGGGCATCTCCCAAGTCATAGCTTTTTATCCCATAAAATGTAGGCAGTCTCCCTCATTAAGCTCTATTACTTGGAAAATTCATTTATCTTTTCTTTGATCGTAGAAATAAGGGGAAGATATGTGTAAAGGGGAAGATATATAGATATATATATATAATTATTGGGACTAGAATCTTCTTTAAAAAGCAGTTTCTTTTTCAGATCATAATTTCATCATTAATAGAATTTGGTCACATCAGAAAGTTCCTTCCTGGAAAGTCTGAAAATTGCTTGATCTTCAGCTTCTTGTCTTTAAGTCATGGAGAAGTGCGCTAAATTGCCCAGAAATACATTGCCTGTCATGTCTTGTTTCTTAATGAAGGACAAACGTAGTTGGCCTATAAAGAACTGGCTTTAAGTCATTACTAATTGATCTTCCCCCATAAGTAAAATGATTGCATTCCTTAACAGCCATGCTGTCACAGGGGATTTACTCACATTTGTATTCCTTCACTAGGTAACAAAAACACAAGCAAGGACAGCTAATAGAATATAGCCATCTCAAAATTCCCAAGAGAAATTCCATACTCTTGGAGAACTGAAGCAGTTGATACTATATTGAGAAAAACCAACAGTGCAAAAAAAAAAAAAAAAGTTGCTTTGTTTGTTTCTATTGGATAACTTATGGGGATCAATAAAAAGATCTTGTGACACTACACTCTCAACCAACAGTGCAAAAAAAAAAAAAAAGAGTTGCTTGGTTAGTTACTATGGTATACCTTATGGGATCAAGTATAAAGATCTAGTGACACTACACTCTCTTTTTTCCCCCTGATATTAGAACTAGATCATATATACATATAGTCATTATAATATATAATCATATATACATATAGTCATTATAATATATAATCTTATAATATGCTATTGAGCTGCTTTACTCAATAATATATAGGATTCTATCATCCAATTTTCTGAAAGGGTTTTTTTCCCTTAAGAGAGGCTCCTGCCTTAGTAGGCTCCTGTCTTATTCTCAGGACGCTTTAAAATTATTTTCGAAATTTACTTTTATGACTCCAAGAAAGGGAAAATATTGATAATGTTGTCTACTATACATTTTGCCTTGAGTCTATAATTAATTTGGATTTCCTAGAGAGGGGGTTGGATAAGGAGGGCAGTTCTATCAAGTCAGTGGTGAAATCCATTTTTTTTTACTATCGGTTCTGTGGGTGTGGCTTGGTGAGTGTGGTGTGGCTTGGTGGGTGTGGCTTGGTGGGCGTGGCAGGGGAAGGATACTGCAAAATCTCCATTCCCACCCCACTCCAGGGGAAGGATACTGCAAAATCCCCATTCCCTTCCCACTCCTGGGGAAGGATATTGCAAAATCTCCATTCCCACCCCACTCTGGGGCCAGCCAGAGGTGGTATTTGCTGGTTCTCCGAACTACTCAAAATTTCCACTACTGGTTCTCCAAACTACTCAAAATTTCTGCTACCGGTTCTCCAGAACCTGTCAGAACCTGCTGGATTTCACCCCTGTATCAAGGGCTCAAACTTACCAGTTAGTTGAGGAAGCATTCCTCTAAATGCCAGTTGCAGGACAATGATAAAAAGATAGATGGTTATTTTCTGTTTGTGAGTATCCCCAAAGTTGGCTACTGGAGGTAATAAAATGTTGAACCAAGATGTTGAACATTTGCTTGATCCAGCAGGTTTATTGTAATACCAATGTTTCAGACTCTTGGACCTGAAAAACTTATTCAGAATGAAAATGTTTACTCATGTCTTTGTGAGTAAAGTTTCTACCCCTCTGCATAAGGGATCTTTTTATTCTTCTCAGTACAACATTTCTTACATGTGTAATCCAGCACATTTAAAGATAATGTAGGAAAAATATACTTCTGAGTTTGTTCAGATCTGTTAAGGTAATGGTAGGGAAAGCACAAAAGGATGGGGAAAAAAAACCCCCTTAATCTTTGTTCAGCTAGTGATAAAGCAGCATCACCGGTAAGTGAAAATTAGCCTGACCTTCACCCACACGATGTTGCTGCTTTCTTTTCTTTTCTTATCCTGATTAAGTGGAAATTTATTTCACTGTGAGAAAAAATAGAAGAACAAAAAGAAAAAAGACAGAAAAACCGTCTTAAATATAAAAGGCTTTTTTTAAAAAAACAACAACACAGTTTTGCTTATACATGACAGTGTCTAATCTTTTTCCCCTTAAGTCAAGAAAGTGTTTCTTTAGAAATTGTTTGGTTCAGGAGCTTTGACCTTTCTGAACCTCAAGGATGCAGATCTTAACTCACTTTCCTTTGGATGCTCCCTTACACCTTTCTGCATGTTCAATGTTATGTTTTGATTTAATCAAGGGTTTGTTCTCCAAAGCCCCCCCCCTTGGGGAATGTCAAAATGGGAGGGAGGGAGACAGGCATGTTTCCCTCAGCTGGCTTAAATGACAAGCAGAGTTTATCTATTGGCAGGGTATTGACAACCTCCACAGTATCTTTTACTGCACTTACATATATCAGAGCTTTCCACAGGCTTGTCATCCCCCAACTGATACAGAGCATTAAGTATCATGTTATCAGGTTATCCTCGTTTATATTGACAAGGGAATTTTACTGCTCTGCTGCATTTAAATAGCACTCTGTGTGACTAATATTTTTAACAGCATGATACTTAAAATTTGACAGGGATATAATCATTCATTCTTCAGATAGTTCAGCATTACATGCCAACAAATATGATCTTCCAAACAGGTCTTTGGTATCTTTCACTGTATAGTTTATGTTAATCTATTGTGATGATATACAACTTTTTTTTTAAGGAAAATAGATGCTATATAGGAAGAGTGTAGCTCTATGAAGAAATGTTGAATAGAGCCAACCAATTTGGCTAAAATCCCATGTTTGATTGGTTAAGGTCATTACCATAGTTAATTTCAGATTGTGTATATTGTACATAGGAAAGATTCCAGCCTTGAAACAGTATGGGGTTAAGGAAGACTATACTGAAATACTGTACATTAGAGATATCAGCAACCAAGGCACCTTAGAAAATATTTCCTACTTACCAGAAACTCTAGAATAGAATATGAAATTAGATCAGCTTTCTGGTTCTTATCAACAGAACTGGTGAAATGCCCACATAAATATGGCATGGCAGAAGAAGAATCAGTAAAAGTTCAAACTATGCTATGCCATAAAATCTGAAAATCAACATAGAATGCACACTGGCCAGATGAGAAAGACAAAGTATACCAAAAATAAATCAATATGTGCTTCATTGATCCTGGGAAGGCCTTTGATTGTGTTGATTAGGTCAAGCTATGGAACATACTACGAAAAATATAAATCTCAGAACATCTCATTGTCCTCATGCAAAACCTAGACACCAATAAGGGAACCATAGTACAAACAGAACATGGTGAAACAGACTGGCTCCAGACTGGTAAAGAAGTGGCACAAGGTGGCATACATCCTCTTATTTATCAACCTATATCCTGAGAGTACACTGTCTCTCTCACACACACACATGTAAACATACATGGATTGGAAGAAGATAAGCATTTGAAATTAAAGAAAGAAACATCAATATTCTATGCTATGTTGATGACATTATTCTGAAAGCCAGTGCAAATGATCTGCAAGCTGTAATAAAAGTCCATGGGTGTAGTGATAAATTGGGACTAAAATTAAATATAAAGGAAACTAATGACAACTTGTACAATAGCTAGCCTTAGAATTGATAATTAAGATCATTGCAGTGGTAGATGGATTGTGCCTTTTAGGATCAACCATCAATAGTAAAGGAAAAGCAATCAATAAATATATCACAGAATAGCACTTGGTAGATCAGTTATTAAAGTGATTGCATAGACATGCTGACAGCATGATGTGTCCAACCTACAAAGATCAGAACAGTATAAACAATAGTACTCCCTGTGACCCACTATGGAAATGAGAGTTGTATTTTGAAGAAGTAGGATAGAGAGACCACTGAAGCTTCTGAAATTTGGTGTTGGAGGAGATTCCTAAGAATAC
The DNA here is from genome assembly GCA_003457575.1 of Thermophis baileyi. Classification (NCBI taxonomy): domain Eukaryota; kingdom Metazoa; phylum Chordata; class Lepidosauria; order Squamata; family Dipsadidae; genus Thermophis; species Thermophis baileyi. The sequence continues at coordinate 599,792 of QLTV01000043.1, read as the reverse complement.
CATGGACAGCCCCATATATACAACTGAATCATTGAACAAATCAACCCAGAGTTCTCACCCAAGGCACCAATGACCAGTCTCAAATTAATTTACATTGGACATATTATGTGAAGACCTTGGTAAAGGCTTTAATGCAGAGAAAGGTGAAAACAAAGAGAACAAGAGAATGACCAGCAGCAAGACAGATGATCTCAATTACAGTGGCAATGGGTGTACATTGGAAGACCTGAAGGATCAACTTAGGGACATATCATCTTGGAAAAATATATCTATGTGGTAGCTAAGAGTAGGCATCAATTTGATGGCATATATTCAATCATACTGTGCATAAAATTATAAATTGAAACAATATAAAGGATACATTTAGTGGCTGCCCCCTGAAGTTCAAGGTATTGTTCAAAGTTAGAATAAGAAACAATAATACTCCCAGGGCTATTATTAGAACCAACAGTCTAATCATGTACAGAAGTTAGCATATTTTATTCAAATAATCAGACAAATGGATTTCCCCAAAAATATCCATGCAGTATATCTCACTGTATGATAATTGTAAAAGAAATTGTAATGGACGAAAATGCAAACATAACATCTGAAATACATGCCCGGAAACCCAATGAACATTGGTGATGGATAAGTGAGTGGGAATCAGCTAAACATCCTACCACCTATTTTATATTTATAGATCTTCTACTCAAAAAGAATAAAAAACTAACTATAACTAGTTGGTAGGCAGATAAATAGCTAGATGAATGTAACTGTCTGGAATTTATCACATGTTCACATGTAATACCTCTTTTTGGTGAGATCTATGTTTTATTTAAACCCAGTGTAAAATTCATTTGACACACATTTTAAATGAATTGGAAATGTTGAATTTTTATAGCATTATTTATTTTTCCTCTAAAATATGTGAAAGAGAGGCCTCTTTCACATTTCTGGGTGTACGTCATTCAAAAGAGTTATCTGCTCAGAAACTGATATCTGGAAATACAGTCTGATCTATAGTTCATGGTATGAACTATGATTTTTGAGAACCTTTTGGGGTAGACAGGTCCGAAGGCCATTGCCTGATTTATTTCTGCTTAGGGAATAGTCTTTCCGTAAAAATGTGTTAATTCTCTGTTAGTTAATTCTTTACTCTCAAACCTACTTGAGACATTCCCATCTCCAGGTATGGACACTTAGCTTCACATCTGCTGGTTGGCACTTGCTTCCATTTCTAATTTGGAATGTTTCTGGCCATTATAGAGTAATATGGGCTGTGTCTTTGTTTATTTAAAGAACATTTGAACCTACTATCACGTTATACTTAATATACATTTTTTCTTTATGCTCAATGTTTCACATGGCTTTTGGGGACATGGCAGCTGCATTAACACTTGCTTGAAAAGTTCCACTATTGTGTGTCAAGGGGAAAAAAACCCAGCCCCCATTTTTTTCTCAAGCGTCAAAATACATACTTGTTACAGTAAATTGGTAAAACAATATCCATGATATAATGTGCACTTTTGGTATGACTGAAAATGAATAATTTATAAGCCAGGTTTGAAATAGATGCATAAATACCTACTGTATTCAGTAGATCCCTTTTGATACAACACTGGTGCAAACAAAAATGAGATTTTGAGTTCACATGGAAATGCTGAGGCTTTAATTTATATTAAAATGTGTACTTAATCATTACATTAATGGTTTGTATAAATATAGGAGACATCTTGTTTCCTAATTAAATAAATATCTCTACTCGTTCTCCAGATTTGTTTATAAAATACCATCAGAACATATATTTTTGACATGAGAGTCACAAATTGTCTTCTTCAGTTACATTATGTATCTAATATCTGTTAACTAGGCATTTACAAAGTAAAGAATGGGAATTAGAGGGTGACTACATCTGCCCTAAATAATAATTATTTCCTAACTTTCCAATCATAGAACTACATAAAGATATCCTTTTTATTTCTACTAAGACAATTACGGAACTTCATGTATAGACAGAAATTTCTCTTTATTCATTACATTTTACACATGTAAATTAATCAGAATTATTCCCCAAATAGTATATGTCTACATGGGAACAGAAAAATGATTGTCGCAAAAAGTATTAATATTTTTGTCATCGTTCTGGCATGTTATTAGATTAAAAAAACTCTCCAATATCATATTTACCAAATGTGCTACCAAGGGTTTACCAGAAACATACAAAGTTCAGTTTTATTTTATTTTTTATTACCAATTGTTTTGCCAATTCACAGTGTATAGGTGAACAGCTTTAAGGTATTACTTAGTTACTAATAGTATGTTTGAAAATGCATACAATTCAAAGAAAAGTTATATTCTGTGAAATGTAGATAATAAGCAAATTTAGATTTCTGTGTTTTTTGAAAAGAAATATTAACTTTAGTCATTCTTATCATTACTTCACAGAGGAACATGGCATCAACAAGTCTTTACCTGGTTTGCCAAAACATGTCCATGATTATTATACCAAAGTATCACAACAAACAAATGGTGCAGAATATGGCTGCATTTTATAAGTACCAACCAAGACTTAGAAATCTGATTCGATATACTGTATATGTGTAAAGTAAAAAATAATAATAACCACAAGCAGGTTATATGTAAATATGCGTGTATACAATATCTCCATGTATATATAACCAAACATTTAGAAAAGATTGAAAATGCAGACTTCCGGTGGCGAGGCTGAGGTGACGTGGAGGAAAGAGAATGGTCTCCATTCTCTAACTCTGATCTTTTCACGATCGGGGTCCCTTCGGGGCACGGAGAGCCTGGAGAGACATGTGAAATAAGGGGAAGCCTGGGCGGTAGCGAGGTGAAAGGTGATCACCAGCTGCAATGAAAGGAAACTCCTTAAACCCGGCATGAAAGTGTCTGCTATTGCGAGATGGCAGACCCGAGGCCATGACAAGCCACAGCAGATGAGGAAGCAAAGATATATTTAACAGACTGTGTCATTTGAAGTAAGTAAAATATTCCAACCTGTATAGAAGAAAAGTGCATAAAGAAAAAGTAAATCCGTGATTTCTGGTGAGAGAAGGAAGCTCTATTTGTGAGGGAAGCCTCAAAGCAAGCGGCGACTTAGCAGGAAGAGCTGTGAGTCAGCAAATTAAAATACCTAAAGATCAAGAGAAGAGAGACAAAGAACTTTATGACAAAAGCTTTAGGAGGAGAAGATTAGCATATGATGAAGAAAGTGGTTGGGATAGAAATAAAAGAAGGAATTTGAAATCCAGAAATCCAGTTTGACGAAAGAGCGAAATAGAAGGGAAAAAAAGGAGGTGGTAATGCAAAAATGGAGTAGACAGTCGGACTTGGTGGCGTGAGTGACAGGAGTGGATTGGCTGCAGATGGAGGAGGACAAGGAAGGAGCAGAAGGCAACAGAGAGTCGGAGACAGAGAGGACGGGACTCGGTAGTGAGAGTGACAGGAGTGGATTGGCTGCAGACGGAGGAGGATGAGGAAGGAGCAGAAGGCAACAGAAAGTCAGAGATAGAGAGGACGGGACGTGGTGGCGTGAGCGACAAGAGCGGATTGACAGCTGACGAAGGAAGATTGGAGAAAGAAACCAGCGATTTAGAAGGACTGTGAAGTTAGTAAGAGGAATAAAGAAAGTGAACTGTGTTGGTGGAAGAAAAAAGAGGTTTGGGAGTTGGAAAGAAAAGAAGGGATAGTAGATATAAAAAAGAAAGAAAAACGAAGAAGAAACGAGGGTTTGGGAAGAAAGTCTAAAAGTAATAGGTTGCTAGTTAAATAAGGAAATATTAAAGTGATTAAACATATAGGCTATATATAGATATTTAATATAAAGATAAGAGTTATATTAATAATTGATTTAGAGGTATAAGTTTATTCTATCTATAATTAATTGACTGACTGTTATATATATATATANTTAATTTGAATATTGTGAAACTAGTACTTTAGACAATTATATAAATATATAGTGGTATTGAACAATTAGAGGTCAATAGGATAGTTAAGATACAAGGAGGGGATCAAAGCATAAGGGTAGAAAGAATAAATAGCATTGTATCTAAGCTAAGGTGGAGATTGGCCATAAAGGGTATTGAACAGAGCTGAATTAAGTTGAGAACTAAACAACAAAGTAGTTTAAACCTGTGTAATATGACAAGTACTACAACGACAACACTAAGAACAGGAAAAAAAACAACATGAACCCCATCACTGACACCCTCATCCCCAGTAGGCCAGAGAACAATAGAAGGAATGTTGGGGACAGAAAAACAAAATGTAATGTCAAATATACAAACCATACAGACAACATTAGTAGCCATTCAGGAAACAATGGTAAAAATGCAGGAAACAATGTCCAAAAACCATATAGAATTGAAAGGAGATATTAATAAAATGGACAATAGAATAGAGACGATACAACAAACAATTGAGAAAAATGAAGAAAGAATAAAGACAGTGGAAATGAGGTCGGAACAAATGGAAAAAAAAGTGGAGGTAGTAGATAAAAAAATGATGGCAATGAATAAGGAACTGGGAGAATCAATTATCCATTTAGAAATGGAATGAGCAACATTCTATTTAAGATTTCAGAATGTAATGGAAGAAAAGGAAGAAGATCTGTGTACCATTATGGCAGAGCTGATAGCAGAAGCGTTACAAAAAGATAGGCAAGAAATATTATCGGAGATTGATGAAGTGTATTGAATTCATACAAATTATGCGCACAAAACATCGCGATGCGAACCGGTGGGGAAGGTAAGTGGAACCCACCCCTGCATAAGATACTGGAATGTGCAGAGATGTATAAGCTCACATTAGAAATGAAAGGCAAGAAAGAAACAGAATTTTATGAGGTGTGGAATAAGTGGTATAATTGGTTAGAACGAGAAATAAAGATGTATAGAAATAAATGTAAATAACCGTGTGAGACATATGAAACAGTACTGTTAAAAATGTTTAATGATATGTAAATTGGAAAAATGAAAAATAAAAATTTTAAAAACAAAAAAACAGAAAAGATTGAAAATGCAAATGACGTAAAGTAGGAAAATGAAAATGAAATGAAAATGTAAAATATGAAAATGCAAAAAAGATGTCAAGAAGATTGTTAATCAGAGACAGAATTATTAACCCAAAGTATTTCAGTTGTATCCCTCTTCTTCAGTAGGATAATCAATAGGCATCAACAACTTCTAGCCTCCAAATGTTGCTGCACCACAATTGCTAACATCTCTCATTTCATCTCCTAGGAATGCTGGGAACTGGAATTCGCCAACATCTGGAGCATCATAGCTTACCTACCTCTGGATTCCGTACCTGCATAGCTACTTTATTCTAGGAATATACAGTATCAAATATTATTCCTTTCAAACATTTCTCTCAGTATAACGTCTGCTTCTTTAAAGCTGCTATTTCATTTTGACAGTCTTCTTCCAGGTTTTCCTATGCCTTGCCTTCTGTTTTCAATGGAAACCTTCTAGTTTCCCTTAAAATGCTATGCCTAGAACTGGAAACCTTGTGGAAGAAGTTTGGCCAGAAGATTAAAGCATTTTGATTGTCCCAAATAGGACAGTCTGCCACCCAGTTCTCCATCTTTTATGATCAAAACAATTTGAAAGTCTATAAAATAGCAAGAGTAAGAGTTTGGCAAACATACAACATCCTGTCATGCCCCCATCGGAACCCGGTTTGGAGGAAGAGTTAGAGTTGGAACCAGGACCATCCAATAGGGATGGCACATCTCCCTTGGCATGTTTGGAGAGGCCAGGGGCTGAAGATGATGCTGACCCAGGCTCCTCAGGCATTGGGGGAGGTGGTCAACCAGACGGAGAGCTGCCTGCCTTCACAGACACAGAACAGGATTGGCTGCTGACAGGCAGTGGTGCTGATAGGCAGTAGATCTTCCCTGATGAGGAACAGCTGCCTCCTCCACTTGATCCAAGCGCATGGAAAGCGGAGCATAGGCAAGCTCAGAGAAGGACTGCAAGGCTACTTGGGAGAAGATCCCCCCACCCCTTCTCACAAGGAACACCTGGAGTGAAGTAACTTAAGGAGAAGCTGTGGGGAGTTAGTTTTCACCAGGGACAATTGTTTGTTTTGGAGTACACTCCCCCGGCTTTGACTCATGCCTTTTGCCTTGCTTCAAGGACTGCTTTTTACCTTTGCTTTAAGGACTGTTGTTTGTCTTGCCCTAGCCTTGTGGACTGCTTTTGCCCTTTGCTTTGCTTTACCTTCAGAACTGCCTTTGCCTTGTACCTTGTCTTTGGCCTGAGGACTGTCTTATATCTGGACTTTGTCTTGTGGACTTTCCTGGTATTATATAGGCTGTTGTTTGTGGAACTGAGGGTGGCTGCCTTCAGGGTAGCATGGGGTGGAACCTTACTGGTTGTTGGAGGGCTGTTTGTTGAATATATCTTGAGGGAAAAAAGGACTCTCTAAAGGCCTGCCTTGCCTTGACCACCTAGGTCATAATACATCCACAGTGCACGGGTGGGTTCTAACTTACCTCACTGCCAGTTCACTTCCTCCTGTGCCGTGTCAGTGCGCTGCATGGGCGCGCACGCACAAGGCGCGCGCACGCATGTGCAGTGCCGAAAAATCCAAAAAATACAAAAAAAGAGCCAAAAACAAGATGGCGATGCATGCGTAGTGCCGGAAACTCAGCTTCTGCACATGCACAGAAGAAAAAAACCTGGGGAAAAAATTCCCCCAAAATTTTTTAATTTTTTTTTAAAAAAAAATATGGCGGCGCCCACGGACCGGCACCGACAGAACTGGTTCCGTGACATCACCGTGACATCACCAGCGGGTTGCTACCGGTTCAGGCGAACCAGTGCGAACCGGGAGGAACCCACCTCTGCCACAGTGGCATGTTAAAACAGCATAGAAATATAGAGACTGCTTTGTGGCTATTTGGAGAAGAAAGAGAAGCTAGATTTGTTGTTTTGATATCTTAATAGTTTCATATGTGCACAGCATCCCTTTTTCTTCCCTTGACATCTGCATGACACTGATGCTTCTGAACAACAGAGCAAGAAAGGTTTGCATTTCTTTACCACTCTGAAAATGGCTTCGTGATTTCATGAATGAGGTCTCTCCCCAGAAGTAATGTTGTCTGCATTTATGTTATTAAACATCAATATTTTATAGCGACATTAAATTAACCCCCTAAGAGGTTATTAAAATGCATGTCAATATTAATATCAATACAGGTTGATGTTTGTGTTGATCATATCTACTTATACATGAACCTAATTTGCATTGTTTTAATTGCAATCTCGAGAAACAAGATTAAATTACTTCAATTTGATATCTGCTGATTTTTTTATGTTTGGTTTGCATTAAAATAGACTTTTCTTAATTTACTTTATCAATAATATGAAAAATTAATGGAGCTCTTGTTAAGGTTAAAAGCACCTCAGAGACAGCCACATGTATTTGTTGTTATTTTGTTATTATTCTCAAAATAGCTGAAAAACTTGTGGGGTTATCATGATCAGAATAATAAAAAACTCCATTTTCCTGGCAGGAGGTTATACAATGCTCATTTTTCCTACTTAGAAAAGGAGGTTTATAATAATTGACTAGTTCCACCCGTATGGTTAAACTGTCAACATGACATTCTGCACCCAAGGAAAATTGAAGTATTTGGATTTAAGGCTATTTAAGTCCAAATATAACAGAGCTAATATATCAACCAATGTACAGTCAGTACATATAACTGAAATATAGTAAGCATATTATTTGCTGGAATAATGTTGTTGGTAGCTAGGGATTACAAAGACACTGGAAGTGTTTCAATTAATTGATCCATTAGTTAAGTTTTCAGCAGAGAGAGAGAGAAACAGTGAACTGAAATTTGATTTTAAAATGTATCCTCATTTATGGCTATTTTCTGGAATAAATAGATTTAGTCAGAATAAAAAATCCTAAACTTTCCAGTACCCTGCACCTAACTTTCAATAGGATGAAGCAATAGCTGCATTGCAAGGTAATCTCTAGATTAGGGAACCTGATTTGCATTGAAAAACAGGATTGAACCTGGGGTAAAACTGAATACGTAGTAAACTTGTGGCCTACTGGCCATTTGTAGCAAAATGTGCCAATTAATATTAATGCAACATGTTATATAGGTACAACGCTGAATGGAAATTTAATGTACTCTTAGATTATACAACAGTGATGGCGAAACTATGGCACGCGTGCCACAGTGGTACGCGGAGCCATATCTGAGGGCACGTGACGCGTTGCCCTATGTCACCTCCAGCGTGCATGCGCATGGTGGCCAGCTGATTTTCGGCCTTCTTTTCGGCTTTTTTCGCTCTCCCCAGGCTTCAAGAAAGCCTCCTGAAGCCTGGGGATGGTGAAAACGGCCCAACGGGCCAACCAGAAGTTCACTTGTGTGCTCACCCCCAGCCTCCTTTTCGCTGTCAGAGGTCTTCAGGAACTTCTTTGGCTTTGGACAGTTGCAGCCAGGCCTCACACACTTTGGTCCATTTCTTCTGCAGCAAGGCTTTCCTGAAGGCCTCTGCAGCCGATAACAGAGCTCCAGATCGATCCGGAGCTCTGTTATCGGCTAGAGAGGCCTTCAGGAAAGGCCTTTAGGAAAGGCCTCTGCAGCTGATAACAGAGCTCCGGATCGATCCGGAGCTCTGTTATCGGCTAGAGAGGCCTTCAGGAAAGGCCTTTAGGAAAGGCCTCTGCAGTCAGCTCGATCTGGAGCTCTGCAGTCAGATCTCCAGAGCTCCGTTATCGGCTACAGAGGCCTTCAGGAAAGCCTTGCTGCAGAAGAAATGGGCTGAGGTGTGCGAGGCCTGGTTGCAACTATCTGAAGGTAAGTAGTAGGGCAGCTCCACTTCCGTTTTATTTCAGAACTTCCGATTGGCCCGTTGGGCCATTTTTCGCCATCCCCAGGCTTCAGGAGGCTTTCCTGAACCCTGGGGAGAATGAACAACAGACCAACGGGCCTGTTCTGACCTAAGCTTCCTGATCAAATAATACGGCACAAACGACATCCCACAAACCTCTTTTATTTTAACGGCTGGTAATTATTTTCATTGCCAGCCATAATAAGTCCCAAACAAATGGTAACCAGTCTGACAACAGTCTTTCGGGGAAAGGCAGATAAGTACATGAACCTTGATCCTCCTTGACAAACTGCCAAGGACCAATTAGCAAGAAACTTGGCAAGGCCAAACAGAAACAGAGTCTGAGCTAGAATAACATGAGTTGAACGAAGTTGCTTCCTGCGACGAACCCTTTCATGTGCTCCACTTATATAGCCTATGGGAGGGGCCAATTATCTCCAAGCCTTACTCCCGAGTAGTCTTTCTCCTCTGAAACTGTTTTTGCCTTCTGGCAGCTCTGCGCATGCACGCATTGAGAACAGGCTCCCCCTGTTCCTTTGCCTTGCTCAGGTCAGCCTCTGGAGGCTCTGGAGTCGGGACAGACCTCCCAAATGGCCCGGGCTGGATTGGCACTGAGCCTTCTCCAGATTCCAGGCCTGGCCCATGTTCCTCCCCAGCCTCCTCGCTGTCCGACTCTGCCGCCAGCTCCGCAGGCTGCTGGCGGACCAAAAAAGGGCCTACAGGAAGTCCGGAGGCTTCAGTGAGGCCTGTGCACATGCGTGGGGGGACGGGGTGGCAGGGGTTGTTTGCATGTGCGGGGGTTGGGCGCATGTGCGAGGGAGGGTATTGCATTATGGGTGTGGGCATGCACACGCACGCTATCATGCACACGCACACCCTTTTGGCATCCGAGCCAAAAAAGGTTCACCATCACTGTTATACAATATTACCTGAAAACCTCAATTGACTCAAACCTTAATAAGCAACAGAGATCAATATCTTTGGATCCATTGGATGATGACTATGTAAGATTGTGGCTTGGAACATAAGAGGAATAAATAGTAAATAACATGAATTAACAAGTGAAATGAAATAAAAATACACATGACAAGTGTTCTAGCTCGGTAGAACGACAGGGTCAGGAACTGAGGCGAGACGGTGATCAGAACAGAACCCCTTTATTAGAATAGCTGTCAACAGTAAAACAGTAACGGAACGGCAACTTTCTGTCAAGCCGCTATTTATATAGCGGCTGTCAAAACAGCCAGCCAATGGCGGGGCTGCAACCTTCCCGCCGGCCGAGCTGTCAGTGAGTAGCCAATAGGAAAACAGTTCCTAGTCACTAGGCAGAACTTGAGCGTGGGGACGCAGCACCCCTCCTCTTCCAGATGGCGCATGCGTAGTCCTTCAAATATGCAGGGCGCCGGTGCTGTCTTGCTGAACGCCGCGGTTCGACAGGTGCAGGATGGTCCGGGAGGACAGGGTCGGCTTCTGGCGCTGAAGTGGCGTCGGCGGGGGCCCAGGAGTTCGGCTGGAGCTCTTTGGAAACAGGTAGGACTGGCGCCGGGTCCGAAGGGTCCGCGGGAATGCTGAGGCGGTCGTATTCAGGAGCGGTCGGATAGCGGTCTGCAGTCTCTGTGTAGGACTTGGCTGCATCTGCGGCTGGTGTGGAAGCAAAAGGTCACCCCCTGAGCTGGTCAATATGACACCGCCATAGCCTCCCGTCTGCCAGGCCTACTCTGTAGGAGCAGGGGCCTGTCACCGCAAGAACCCGTGCAGGCAACCAACGGGGCTCGCCGCCACAGTTGTTGGCATAGACTGCATCCCCCACATTAAAAGTTCTGACCTTGCTGGTCAAGTCAGTAGGAGCATCAGGCTCAAGCCAAGGAGGGTGCCTTTCGCCCTCCGTCCAAGGGTGGATGCTGAGCTTGATAAGCTGATCTCCCAGGGGATACTAGAGCCCACCGACATTGCCAAATGGGAAACCCCCATTGTGTTGCCCATCAAGCCTGATGGGTCTGTTCGTATCTGTGGTGATTTCAAATGCACGGTTAACTGTGCTTTGCAGGCTCACCCTTACCCAGTTCCAGTGGTGCAGCATCTGCTCCACTCGTTAGGCCCTGGCACAATTTTTGCTAAATTGGATATGGCTCAGGCCTATCAGTAGCTCCCTGTGGATGATGCAACTGCTGCTGGCCAAAGCATCGTCACCCACAGGGGTGCTTTTAAATGCCGTCGCCTCCAATTTGGCATAAGTGTGGCTCCTGGCATTTTCCAGAGCCTCATGGAGACTCAGCTATCAATGAGTGGGTAGGGTCTTGCCAACAGTGCCAGCAGTCCAGGCCAGTCCTGCCCGAAGCGCCACCCAGGGAATGGGAACAACCCAGAGGCCCATGGTCAAGGTTCAGGGAGATGGGGGTCCCTGTATATTTACCGAGGTGTCCATCGAAAACTGTGGCGAATTCGGAGGTCAAGGCTTCAAGCTCATCATTGCAGGTGGAATGGATACCTGTAACACTGAGGCCTAGGGCCTGGAACCAGTCCAGCCCTTGCAAACTTGGGAGTTTTCCCTTTACTACCAGTAAGGGAAGGTGCCCTTTAAATGAGCCCCTCTCTATGAGGAAATTACCCTTGCCCAGAATAGGGTTGGAATTCCCCTGGTAGTCATGCAGGCTGGTTGTGCATTGTTTCAGGTCTTCAAGGCTGAACTGGGGAACTAAGGATTTAAGGGTGGACCAGGCTATGATGGACTTTGAAGAGCCCGTGTCCAGCTCTAGCTTACAGGAGGAGCCCTCAAGCAGCACAGTGAGAAAAATTTTCTTGCTGGAGTCAGAGGAGGCGTGACTGATGAACACCGCAGGGTTGTTGTTGTTGTCTTTGGAGATGGCGTAGCAATCGTCCCTCGGCTTGGCAAAGGAGCCCCTGAAGGTTGGTTGTCTGAAGGGGCGATTATCCTGTGGAGTGGCTGATTGACAGACCCTGGCCAGGTGTCCCACTTTGCCGCTTTGGCAGCAAATGGCAAAGCGGAATCGGCATGCAGAACTGAGGTGATTTTCACGGCAGCTGCGGCACAGCGATTGGGACAGTTTGCGGTCAGTCTGCTTATTCGTTCGTGCTTTGAGGCGGCTGACCGCGTCCTCATCATCGGTTGGGTCTTCGGGCGCGACATCGTCGTGGTGGACAGCCACAGCTCTGTCCGGAGCAACCGCTGACAGGGTCCGGTGCATTTCGGCCGTAGATCTTTCGGACGTTTCAGAAGCGCAAGCTTCGTCAATGGCTGAGTGCAGGGTGAGGTCTTTTCTGGCCAGGAGGCGACGTTGTAGTCTCAAATCCCTCACACTGCACACCAGCTGTTCTAGTAAGGAGTCTTCGAGGTCGTGAAACTCGCATTGGATGGCAGCTGTCCTGAGGGAAGCCATATATTGATTTATGGTCTCTCCCACATGCTGGAGTTTCTGACGAAAAGCAAAACGGCGCGAAATGCAGGACGGGGCTGGAGAGTAGTGGTCCTTTAATTTTCTCAGCAGAATGTCCCATGGCACCGTATAGACAGGTTGCGGTGCCACCAATGCTCTGGCTGTGTCAAAAATTTGCTGTCCACAGGCGGTTAGGAAATGGCCGCGTTTCCTGTTGCTGGCCAGCTCCATGTAATTGTGTGCTTGGAGGTAGCATTCGAAACGATCCAGATATTCATCCCAGGTCTCGGCCGTTGGTTGAAAGGGGGTGAATGACGTCGGAGAGGACATCCTTAAGGACGGACAGTTAAGAATGTGCCGGCTGGCGGGCCCACGGGGGAAAAGGGGGCGAATGACGTCGGAGAGGACATCCTTAAGGACGGACAGCTAAACAGTGCCGGCTGGCGGGCCCACGGGGGAGGGCCTTCTCTGTGGCTGCTCCGGCCCTCTGGAACCAGCTACCCCCTGAGATCCGGACCACCCCCACCCTGCTGGCCTTCCGGAAAGCAGTGAAGACCTGGCTCTTCCGGCAGGCTTGGGGCCGTTGATCTCGCCTCTGTAATTGGCGAGGTCCGGCCATGAAACGGTATGCATGAGTTTTTTAACTGTTTTTAATTGTTTTTATTATGGTTTTTTTAACGGTTTTTTATATTGTTGTGAGCCGCCCAGAGTCCCTTGGGAGTTGGGCGGCATACAAATTTAATAAATAAATAAATAAATAAATAAATAAATAAATAAGAATATTTAGCTTGACTGTCACGGAGACTTTTGCCTTGCCCAAAAGAAGCGGAGAGGAAAAATCAGCTCGCAGCTCGCACTGTCTCCTCAATATCCCACCCTCGTCACCAGAGTTCTAGCTCGGTAGAACGACAGGGTCAGGAACTGAGGCGAGATGGTGATCAGAACAGAACCCCTTTATTAGAACAGCTGTCAACAGTAAAACAGTAACGGGACGGCAACTTTCTGTCAAGCCGCTATTTATATAGCGGCTGTCAAAACAGCCAGCCAATGGCGGGGCTGCAACCTTCCCACCGGCTGAGCTGTCAGTGAGTAGCCAATAGGAAAACAGTTCCTAGTCACTAGGCAGAACTTGAGCATGGGGACGCAGCAACAAGAACCTTACTAGGGGAAGAGAGCTGTATTGATTTATGGTAGATTATGGTAAAATGGTATATACCCGTGATGGCGAACCTATGGCATGTGTGCCACAGGTGGCACGCGGAGCCATATCTGAGGGCACGTGAGGCGTTGCCCTATGTCAGCTCCAGTGCACATGCGCGCACTGGTCAGCTGATTTTCGGCCTTGGGGAATGCCATTTTCACCCTCCCCAGGCTTCAGGGGGTGCGAAAAATGGCCCAACGGGCAAACCGGAAGTTCGGAAAATGGACATCCGGTTTGCCCGTTGGGCCATTTTTCGCACTCTGGAGGCTTTTTCCCTGAAGCCTCTGGAGGGTTAAAAACAGCCCAACGGGTGTGTGTGTGCATGAGCGGGGATGTGCGCATGCGCAGTGCGGAGCGCGTGGGGGGTTGTGTGCCGGCACGCACACGTGCTAGCGTGCGCACACACTCCCATTTTTGGCACGGAAGAAGAAAAAGGTTTGCCATCACTGGTATATACTGTACTTTTGTGAACTACAGCTCACTTTATATCAAATGCATGGAGTGATATGAAAAGATGCTACTGTACTCCTAACGTTGTGCAACTGGAAGTGGATAGATGTATCAGAACTGGTTAATAGTTGTCTGATCTTGTGGAAACGAACTGATGGACACCTGCAAGAATGTGAAAGTATAAGATTTAATTATAAATTAAAATATATGTCAGAAAGAATAAATCTATGTCATCTGGGATGATGTGGCTACATGTAAAACTAAAATTTACAGATTGATCATTACTGGATGTTATTCTTCAATGAAAAGTGATAAAGTGAACAACCATAGCTGAGTTTTCAGGGGGGGAAATGTACACCATCTTGAATGAATGTGACTTAAAAGTGAAACAAACTATCCTATTTCATAGGTAGGAATGAAATAAAAGAGTAACTTAGTTACAACTGCTGCACATGTGACATGTGAGTGGTGTTTTCAAAAATTCAAATTACAACAACAATTAATAGACAGTCATGAAGCTTTGATATGCATTATACTTGTAAAGTGAAAGCTTCTATCATTCTGTCCCCAACGCCCGGGAAAGAACCAAGTTTTTAGTGATTTGCTAAAAACCATTAGGATCAGTGCCAACTGTATGTCGAAGGGAAAACATTCCAAGTACTACAAACAGAAAAGGCATCTCTCCTGGGTTCCATCAGGGAACATAAGTTGAAGGAAGGTACTTGAAGTGTTGTGTTGCAATTGCATTAGGATGTGGAATGGACAGAACAATTGGTGGCAAGCAGTGTGTCAGCTCAGTCCTATAATCACCAGTTAACTTGAACCATAACATGGAAGCCTTTTAGAGCCAGCACAGCTCATGAAGAAATAGTATCACATGTTTATTATTATGAAGAAATGGTATTACAGCATATGAAGGTGTACCCACAATTACCCCTACTGATGCATTCTGGAACAATTTCAGCATCCTTTTGGATTTAGCCCCAAGAAAAGCATGTTTCAGTAATCCAAATAGAAGATAGCTAAGGCATCAGTGACTCTGAACAAGTCTCCCAATTTAGCAACAAGTACAATTGGTACACAACATAAATTTGTACAAAGGCCCTTTCCACATAGCTTCTACTACTGCTCTTCAGAAGAAGTTATGAGTCTACAGAACCCCTAAATTGGGCAGTGGATCTAACTGGAACCCTTTCTAGACCCACCCCACCCAACATTTGAATGTCTTCTTGCCTTTTTAATATTTTTAACTTTTGTACTGGGTATGTTTTAAATTGCATTATTTTCTCCTATATAAACCACTGAGAGACATTTTGATCATGGCAGCATAGAAGTGTGTTTAATAAATTCATAATTAAAAACATTGAGCACTGGTTTACTTAACAGTTATTCTCATTAACTTTTTAAAAAACCGTTGTATTTCAGTTCACTTTGGATTATGCCCAGTAATGTGCTGGGGCCCATTGAGAGCAAAGCTTAGCTACTTTGTCTGCTGTGCTGATCAGCTGTACCTTGCTTTGAAGTAACGGGGCAAGTAGAACTGGTTTTCTTTTTTTAATCCATATTTTTATTTTATTCAAAACAAGATTAAAATACAAAATTCAAAACTCCAAACATAAATCCCACAGAAAACTTATTCTTAAACATTTAGGAACACACCACTGATTATGTCAGTATTTTATCTATTGGTTTTGGACTGACTTTCACTGACACCGTAATCTACAGGTAATATTCACAGTATTGAATATATGAATGAACCATGGGAAGGAACAATTTGTGGTAGCTATTTATCTCCTGTGACTTATCCATACGGACCATTGAAGCAACTATATGAGCTAAAACATCCTTGCCTATTTGGTCGCATTGGTCAGAGGTTCTACATTTGCATTCATGAACATTTGAACAGGGTCAGTTTGATAAGGAACAAGAGAAGTTTTGTGAGAAAGAATATATTTGAAAAAAGAATTTTCAATCAAGGGTGTGTGATGTTGCTTGTTTAATGTATTTATGAAAAAGACATATAAGGAAAACTGATATGATTTTATTTATGTAGCTGTCCATCTTGCTGCAGAGGCTTTGGGTCACTTCACAAAATGCAAGCCACATTATAGTCAACTAGATCTTGAGAACTACTTCCTAGGTTCTAGCAGATAATATATCCTAATAGATAGAGCCCAGAGCATATTCCTTCCATTGGACTTAGTAGTACAGGGAGAACAGCAGTCCTGCAAGTCTCAAAGGTGCTTTTTCAAAAGGCAATTCACTTGTCATCCAAGAAGTTTCATTGGTTATGGCAGGATGGTGGGGTCTATGGAGGGATTAGTTCTTCTGCAAGTAACATGGCCCCTTGTCATGAAGGGATTTATATGCCATAAACAGCAGTTTGAATTCCAGCCAGAAGTACACTTTTATTTATTTTTATTAAATTTACATTTTCTGCAAGGATTAAGTCCTTTTCCCAGTTTTCATTCAAAATTTCTTTCGGAGTAGCATTTCCTAAACTGTGGGAAGAACATTTTCTATAGTTTCAATTAATTACATTATTGTTACAAATAATCAAAGAGTTTCATTTTATTATTTTCACTGTTCATTTGTATTTATTTTAGTGTTGCTTTTTTAGGGTAGTGTTACATTAAGATAATACCAAAGGGAGGTGTGAGGGAATCCTTGCTTTAAAGATTTAAAATCTCCATAGAGTTAAATTGAGTTAATGTGGGAATTCAGTGATAGAAGGGCATGGAAAAAGATCATGTTGCCTACCTGCATTTTATTGAAATCTACTTTTTAAGATTTTATATATATATATATATTCAACTTCTGGGTTACATTTTTAAAAATAAAATAGAAGTACTTATTTTTGGAAAATGCTATTATCGTTGAGTTCTTCAAATGCTGTGTGTGTGTGTGTGTGTGTGTGTGTGTGTAGATGGGTAGATGATAATATGTAGCCATTTTGCAATGCTGATAATAATGCTGCAATCTGATAATTTCTCCTATGTTCTAATTTTCTAGAGGTATTTCAGAATTTAACAGATTTCAAGGCTTCAGCTTTATAGACAATTAATCCATTCACTCTTTCAAGAAAATCATCTAAAACAATAAAATGAACTTTTCTTCATACGATGGTTACATTTTAAGAAATACTTAGATAAAACAGACTTCAGGTATCAATGTAGTTATACAACCAAATGCTCTATAAGGAATAAAGTAGAGAAAATGATATGTTGTTGCCATATCAACTGACTCAAAAATGCTGAGGGCAGCAATGTTTACAACAGTTGAACAGGTAGTCCTTGCTTACTGTCAATAATTGGGTCCAGAAACTCTGTTGCTAAAAGACATGGTTGTAAAGCACGATGTTATGTATCCACAGTGATTAACGATGGCAGTTCCGGGAATCCCAGTTGATATCATTCGGCAAATCACATGTGATTACAATGTCCTGTGGTCATGTGATCACCATTTGCAACCTCTTGCCCGCTTTCCCATTGCTTTTTATAAGCCACAGTGAAGGTTGCACAAGGCAATCCTGTGACTTAGGGATGGTAGTTTAGCATAATTGCAAGCCAGTTGCCAAGTACCCAAAGATACGTATAAGCAGGCAAGGAGCTCAAACTCTAAAACATGAGATGAAATGTTGATAGAATTAGGATTTGGGTGAGATTTAGAAGAACCCTCTACTTGTAAATAGACTCCTGAAAAGATACCTGGATCAGGCCCTTTTATGGTTAAATGACCAAGAAAAAAACAACAACCCCAAAGTTATATAACAGAAAATGGGAGAAAAATAACAACCTTGAGGAAAGAGCCTTTAGCAGTCATAAACTTAAAACATTGCTGTATTTAGAATGTTTGCTAAGCAATACTTTCATTCAAGTTGTTCAAGTTTCTGTATAGTTAAGTATCTGTTTGGAAACTGGAAAGTCTGCATCACAGCTGTACCAACAGCATTTTTCTTTTTTCTTTTTCAAGCAGCTGACATGATTTGTCAAGCATGACTGAGCTGACCATGAAAGTAAAGTGTAAGCTTCATTGACCATTAACATAGTTTGAATAAATGCCACTGGAAAGTTCTATATGCTACTGCTACCTTCTTCCTTGGATTCCAGAGAAAGATTCTGAGATTTAAAAGAATATCAGGGCAACAACTGATTTCTGCCTGATACTTCTCAATATATGTGAATAATATAGTGATGTTTCAACCATTTCAGTGATGTTTCAGTAATAAGGTTAAATGAACGTTTGGAATCTGAGGTCTATTGGATTTTGCCACTGATAAGGAATGAAGAAATGCTAACCTGATTTGTGTGCATGTGTAGTTTCTTTATGAAATATAGAAGGAAGATTAATATCCGTTATAAAACTAAGAGAGACAGAGCTACTTATTTACCAATCAGATGCTATAGCATAACCGCTTCTCACCAATGTGCAATACAGTAGAATAAGATGATTTTCTCTTTTTATATTCTGATTGCAAATGTTATTTAAGCCTGCCAATATTATTTGAATGCTTGGTGGCATCCAATTTTGCAGCCATTTATAGCTCCAATGGTAGGCAGTAACAATAATTGTTTGATACTGCTGTACATGTAGTAATTAGTCTTTAGCTCACAATTAAGAGTATTTGAAAACTAAAAGTATTTTAACATTACTTGGTATGTATCATGCACAAGATTAACAATTTACATTTTAAGTTTTAGATATATTAGTTTTACTTGTTATGGAATATATATAATTAGACAAAATATAAATTTTCATTTTAAAACTGATTCTAAGATCAAATTTTGAAGGTTCTTGTAAGTTGAGAACTGTGATATATAGTTACTCAGCTCTGCTATGTAGGAATAAAAATAATATTAGTCCAATATTTTTCTTGTCCAATGAAAGGGACAATTGTTTTATATAGAGCAGATAACTACTGACTTACATAACTTGATTATTAAAGTAAGTTGGGCATACATTGTCCTTCATCATCAGTAGAGATGTGTTTCCCCAACATTTGGTTAGGCACAAATGAGTCCCTTTTAATTTTATGAATGAGTTTCTTATTGTCATATTTCCTAATCAGAGATTTTGGAATCTTTGGTGTTGCCTATAGAAGACTGAAAAATACCCTTTAAGTCATGCCTCTTTGCACAGCAATTTACTGTGTAGCATCATGAGAGACAACAGACTCAGTTGTCCTGATTATGGAATTCACTTCTGTTTATGTACAAATGTCATCAAGTTATATTAGGTTATAGCACCAACTGGAGACTATTCGTTTAGTTTGGTTGAATGTATAATTCTATGATGTTTAAATTCTTTATTATTATTTTTTACTCTGCAATTCTCAATTTTTAATTTTGTAGCTTTGTAGGGTTTTATTGATCTGTATTATTGTACCCTATTTTCGTACTATTTTAATGAACTGGGTCTGACTTTGGGATGTGTTCTAATTTTTAACTTCTTTTAATTCTGCATTTCTTAGCATCCTTACCCAAAATACAAATGCTCTTATGGACAATAATCCTGTGCTAGTTTAAACAATTGTGTTCTGCTGCTGTTATCATTTAAAAAGCAAAGTATACAGAGGCATATTAAGCCAGCAAAGAGAAAAAGTTGATATTGCCTTCTGGGGAAATAGAACAAATTCTAATAAAATGAAAAGTTTGGTTGAAAATGTCCATCTTATACATCTCTTTGCACATATGTGCTCTTTTACTAATTTATTCATGAATTCCTCCCTCACATATCAGACTTTCTAAATACCATCATCTAATAACCATCATCCCAAAGTCTCAAACTAGATTTTATTTGCACATTTATTGTCCAAATTCAGTTAGGCACACATTTTCCTAAATACTCAATTATCATATACTTCTTTACTAAATTTCTATCATAAAACTATATACTGACATAATGTCATCTCTTAATCTTAGATGTCACTTAACTGATTTTCCATTTCTTTCCATACTGTGGTTGAGCATTTTAATTTTCAAATTTCTATTACTAGAATAATAGAGCTGTCTGCACCATGTCTCTTGCCTTTCTGCTCTACTCTTGAGTATTTAAAAATGATCCATTTTCTTATGTTTTTATGCTTCTCAATGCTAAATAGATATATTCAAATGGTGATCCCATTTTGTCCTTTAGAAAGTTACTTGAAAATTACTTGAGAAAATTACAAGTACAATATTAATATTAAGAACATAATTTGAAAAGATCAACTATTTATTCAGCATATATTCAAGGATGCACAGTATTATTAAAATATCAAACAGGGATAAATTTACCTAAATATTGCTTTATTTTGCATACAAAATAATTTTATGAATGAATAGGTAACCAAAGGAAAGAATGCTAAATACATGGAAATAGTGAATATGAAACAAAAGTATACGTGAGGTATATTCCACAAACTATGCAAGTTTACAAGAGACAATTGGCATAGGCTCAAGGAAGATTTGGGACATTTCTTCCTTAGAATATTTTAATGTTGCTGTCTTTCATATTGCTGACATAGAATCCTACCTATGTTACTTGTTATTACATATTGACACTAATCAAAGAGAAAGTATCTTTGAAGAAATAAATGGAATTAACAGGGACATTGGAAGAGGGTGACTACTTAATTCTAGTATTCATTTTATTTTAAGGGGAACTAAATGTAGTCAAATATTTATCCTGGACCTCAAAAAATTGTTTTTAATTATAATGAGTGGATTTAAAAAAAACAACAACCTATGTGTTCCATCATAGTTATGAAAGTCTGGACGTCACACTTGAGATAAATAGCAATATGGTCAAGGAATGGATCTTTATTTGAATATGTTTAAGGCTCGTGATAAACAGGTAGTGAAGGATCTAGTTGATCATCACAATCCTTATGGAGAATCCTAGAAAAATAGTTAGTAGTGAAGTATATAATGGGAAGAGAATAAATGTTGTGCTTAATTTTAAAAGGGGGAAAATGAAGATCTAGCAAACTATGGATCATTTAGCCTAACTTCAATAGTTGCAAAGATTCTAGAGAGATTGAAGGAACTGGGGGAAAAAGAAGATAATATAATTGTTCAAATATAAGGATACTCTATTAAAAGAAGGACAACACTTCTTGAATGGTAGAAAAACATCCTATCAGTAAAAACAGTTTGATTATGGAACCAGTTATCCAGAAAGAGGATTGCTTAACCTCTTTAGGTGTATTCAAGGAAAAGCTAGATATCTATCTGGCTAGATATGATTTAATTTGGCTTCCTGCACTGAACAGGAAGTTGAACTCAACAGTTTAAGTAGCCCTTCCAGTTTATGAGTCTATGATGATTCTATATTCATTGTAAATCTTAGTTAAGATACCAGGTTGACTTGGATTCAAACCCATTCTTGGCAATATTACTTGCCTAGGGAAATAAAAATTGCTTGATAATCTCCACTTAAATCCAAAACTAGACTTAAAATGTTGGCATTATCATCAGCTCTCAAAATATTGGAGATTGAGTTTCATCTTTTCTCTCAAATTTCCCCACTTGTCTTTTAGCTTTTTCTGTTCTTTCCTTTTTCCTTCTTTTTCATTTTTTCTATTCTAATTTTGTTTATTGTAGTCCTTATTCTTCTTAAAACTTGAAACAAAAGTCATATTTACCTATTTTCCCTACTTGTCTATTAGAGACAGTGTTAGACCCAGGAATATCTCCATGCAGCTGACTTAATTCTTCAAAGGGTACCTCCTACTAAAGCAGGTTATTTTTCTGACCCCTAGATTGGTCTTTTCATTGAGCAACAGAATTTTATCTTGTCTGGATTGGAAATGCATTCACAACAGCAAAATCTGTAAGAGAAATAAATCTACGTGGAGACTATTCAATTTTTATTTTTTCATTCTAAATATAAAACAGGTTATTAGATTAAATAGATCTAGTTTCATCAGTCCTTATGCAACATGTTTCATCCATTCCATGTTACTTCATTCATTTTTGAGTAGGACATACCAATGTTGTTGTTGTTGTTGTTGTTGTTGTTGTTGTTTTATTTTAAGAAAACAAAAGCAGACCTTATAATTAGGCCTGTAAAATATATAATCCATCAAGCTGATAAACACAAAACACAAGGCAAGTAGCGTTGTACACCAGGGGTTCAATAAATTTCCTGTGTTTGCAACCAGTTTTGTTAACTAAAAATGGCTCCTTGTGTCAAACATTTGGTAAGGTCATGGGTATAAATATGGAAAATTTATAAAGAAGCTTTGATAGGTAAGATTGTTGCGGAATATGGAAGTTATCTGTTTTTCATTTAATTCTTAATCAAAAATAAAAATAAAGATTGTTGGATGTTTAAAATTGGTTAGCTGATTGTTAGCATCACCTTGGAATGTTATGCCAAATGTTAAAATTTTGTTGAAGTTTTACTATTCTGTTTTCCCATTAAAAGAAAAAAATTCTCTGCTATATTCACTTTATAAACATGCATTAAACTTTTCAAGGTATTTGAAAATATTCAAAGTAAATACTCTTTGTTAGCATATTCTTCAAGTCCTGCTACACTGCTTCATCATGGTAGGTGGGTAGATGGGATGAGTTCCTGGAAAGGTGAGTGAAGAATACCAGTAGTGTACATGAAGAGTATGTATTCCCATTCATGTCACTAAAGACATCAAGATCATCCAGCTGCCCATTTAAAAAAAGAAAGCATCAGGAACCAGGCAGCAGTAATATAAGCAGAGATGGATGATTGCTTTTGTAGCAGTATCAAAGTCATTACTTCACACTGCATAGGAAAAAGCAATGGTGAACCACTCTTCTATTTTACCAAAAGAACCATATGGATGGAAAGATGAAGTAATTGACAACATAGCCACATGATGGGCTCCTTTTGTCAGATAGCACTCTAAAAGATCTTTAGCTCTTCCTCAATATCCTTTTAAGTACTAATGACACTGTTATGACACTGCTAGATTAAAGCATTTGGGAAATACAGTTGCTAACTTTGCCATACAGGAAAAGAAAATGTGAATCTGTAAAGACAGAGATGCAGTGGAAATATGAAATGTAAGAAGCATAAACATAGGAAAACTCAACACAGTGACAAGTGACATCTTAGGCATCTGTGAATTGAAATAGATAGGATTTGGACAATTTCAGTGAGAAAATAATACTGTTGACAATTCCGGACATGAAAAACAAAGAAGAAACAGCATTCCTTTCATAAGCAGGAAAGATATAGCAAGGGCAATAATTAGGTACAAGGCAGTCAATAACCAAATAATAACTATTAGACTTTGTGAACTACCCTTTAGTATTATGATTATCCAAAATTATACTCCAATCACTGACACAGAAGAAGAGTTAAGTCCAATATGAAATTAACAGAACACACAAGCAGCATGTGCTACTTGTGATTGGAGACTAAAATGCCAAAGTTAGAAATATTAAGCAGAAAAATGTAGTTGTACTATATTGTCTAAAAAGTCAATGTGAGCAATATAATGACTTACCATTTCCTGCCAATCCAATGATTTTTTTCATTGCTAATATAATCTTCCATCAACCAAAGTAACATCTATGTACACAGACACCAAAAGGTGGAGTACACAGAAGTAAAATTGATTATATTATTGGTGTGGAATAAAAGAGTTCAGTTATAATGACAAAGATATGGCCAGAGTCTGACTATGGAACAGATCATGAATTGTTTATATGCAAACTCTAAGTCAATTTAAAGTGGAAGAACAAAGCCCATCATTTTCTACCACCTTGGGCATAGACCCACTATTTTCAAAAAGAAATCAGGAATTGCTTTGAAGTTCTGAACCTCACTGATAGAGAACCAGAGGAATGAAAATCAAAGAAGTTCTTGAATGTGAATAGAGGAGCAAAGAGACATTCCTGCAGATGCATATAGATAATTAAGAAAGACAAATAATGTAAAAAAAAAGAGAAGAAGTTAATATGTCCTTCATTGTTGATAGAAAGGCTTTTAGTTTATCAACCCTGTCAAGCTGTGGAATGTCCTTGGGAAAATGGGGATTCCCATTTTCCTAAGGACATTTCACAGCTTGAAGAACATCTGTTTGTCCTCATGAAAAACCTATGCACAGAACAAGAATCCAGAGTCCAGGCAGAACATAGTGAAATAGACTAGTTCTAGGTTGGCAAAGGAGTAGGACAAGCTGTACACTTCCGTCTTATTTATTCAAACTATAAGCATATTATTTATTTTTTTATTTATTTTATTTATTTGTTTGTTTGTCAAACATGTACAAGATAGCAGGTATAGGTATAAACATAAACATAATCAAAGTGAATACAGATAGATGAGGACAATAGGACAGTAGGACAGGGACGGTAGGCACGCTGGTGCGCTTATGCACGCCCCTTACAGACCTCTTAGGAATGGGGTGAGGTCGACAGTAGACAGTCTAAGGTTAAAGTTTTTTGGGTTTGGGGAAGAAACCACAGAGTCAGGTAGTGAATTCCAGGCATTGATCACTCTGTTGCTGAAGTCGTATTTTCTGCAGTCGAGTTTGGAGCGGTTTACATTAAGTTTGTATCTACTGTGTGCTCGTGTATTGTTGTGGTTGAAGCTGAAGTAGTCATTGACAGGTAGGACATTGTGGCAGATAATTTTATGAATTTTAATTTTATTTAATTTTTTTTTAAAAAATTTTTTTATTAATTTTTAATTTTATTGAGGGAGATCAGATTGGAGAAGATTGGTGTGGTTTTAAAACGGGAGAAATCCATAGTGCTAAGAAAGGTGGAAGTAAAGAGAAAATAACACTGAACATCAAGGTGGATAGACTCGATTATGGCAGCAATGGCTGGACTGCTCAAAAGTAGATCATTCATGATAAGATCTAGCTATATAGTTGCTACAAGTGAATCTTGACTTTTTTGGACATATAAAGTAATCAATCAAACTAAGTATTTATTACTGAAAAAAGATAGCTCTCCATACCAGGGTTAAGTCTCTCCCTATTTTAAGGTCACACATGAGGTTATACAATTGCATGTATATAGAAACAACTCTGCAATCTGAAGATTCTTGTTACCAAAATGCACAAATGTACATTTGTGTGTGTGTACATTTTATATATTTTAGATATTGAATTAAAAGCATACTGTATAATCAATGACAGAGTTTGCTGCTACAGTATAATAGGGACTCTTTATAACATTTACTTAAAATTTCACAAAAGGACCTCTTTCACCTCTCCTTCTTTTCCCCCTTCCTCTCTGGGGTCTTCAGTGTTCTGTTCCACAATTGGGGAAGCAAGCCACATTTTAATCATTTCTTCTGGAAATAGAAATGACTTACACATCTAGCTTTCAACAAACTGTGATTCAGTACCAAAAGGCAGTGGGGCATATATATGTAATTTGGAGGCAATCAAGCTTGTTCTTAATAAGTTAAGGATTTTTTTGTTTTTAGTGCATGAAAAGAGAAAAGGCACAGGTATTCTCTGTTTCAAGCATGAAGTTTCCTAAATGAGCAGGCATCAGTTACAGGAGGCTGTTTGTTTCACTTCTTCCTGTAACTGCTCTGGGCAAATAAAGATTAAGCTGTTGGTTCACCAGGCATGCCCTCTCCTCCTCGATATAAAGGCATACTCATGCTCCACCCTTACCATTTTTGAAATGGATAAACTTATTTGAAATAAGAATGACGATTGCTAAACAGAGATAAATGCTTTGAGTTAATTTCCAGCTGGATTTTATTCCCATGTTTATAAAAAAGGAAGTTAAAGCTAAATTCTTGAAATCATTTTAGGATTTTAATGCATTAATTTGCATAACAGCTAATAAAACAGTTCAGCAAGCTGTTAATATAACTGTATGGCTTTTGCAAATACAGAAATGGCAGTAAAGAAACTTTGGGAACTATTCTGGTAAATGGGCGAGATCAGTTTCTTGTTCTCAAGAGAAGATCAAAATCATGGTGTATAAAATAAATATTTTTCTCATCAAACCATCCCAACCCATGCTGAGCATCAGCATTTAATCTTGGATGTTTTTACAGTTAAAGAGATGAGCTAAAATAACTAAAGAAAGTTCAGGTACTTAAGGTTTTTGTTGAGGTTGGCAACAGTGAGTCTTCAAATAAGTGTTTCCTTACTTTTTTGGCTCTTTCTTTCCATATTCTTTGGAATTTTCTTTCCAGATTCAATTACTGTGTCCACTTGGACCACTTTAACAACTGCATTGCAAACAGAAAAGTCATTTGTAAAACTGAATCAAGATCCCAGCTCCTACTTTGCAATGACAAAAAGTCACTACAATGAAATACAATGTGCTCTTTCCAGAATTCTACATATTAGTTATAGATTTGTACATATTTTTTCTTGTATTCAATAGCATCCAATTCTAAGAGACTGCCTGGAAAAGTTCCTGAAGTTTTCTTGGCAAGATTTTTGAGAAGTGCTTTGCCATTGCCTGCTTCCTAGGGCTGAGAGAAAATGACTGACCCAAGGTCACCCAACCAGCTTTGTGTTTAAGGCATTGCTGGAATTCATCGTCTCCCATTTTGTAGTCTGATGCCTTCACCACTGCACCAAACTGGGTCTCATTTATACAACAGAGACATATAATTTCAAGAGAATTATATTCTTATTCATGTAACAACAATTCAAACAATACAACAAGCCATCAGTGAAAACAAAAGTAAAACTGCTCAACAAATTAAAACATGATTACTTCATGTTCAAAACACTTAGTAAGACTCTTTATGGTTGTAAACGTTTGTCAACATTCACTGTTTTATTCATACAAGCTAGATATGAAGAAACACTCGGAAAACTAAAAAGAAGTAGACTGTTTCTGGAAACTGCAATCTTGCCTGGGATGCAGATGGAACCAAGTTATGATTAAGAATCAGTACTTAGCCAGAATTTATTGTCTTTGGAGCATCAATTCTTTACATGATGTATGAAATATATACAGGAGGAAGGGGCAATTAATGCTGTTTTCAGATCTGAAGAGGGCTTGGGAAAGTTGCCTTCTTCAGCTGCATCTCTACCAGATGTCCCTCCTCCATTATTCCCTATTTCTTTATTGAACAACAGTAAGCAAAATCTTGCCAGTATGAACCTCTGCACATTGTGATCACTACCTCAGGAGCAAGGAGCTGTTCACCCAGTCCCTGACCAGAGCCTATAAGTAAGAGATAATGATAATATTGCCTTTCTCATTACCCCCAATATTTGGTTTTGAATAGCATATTAATTCTGATGGTAAAGGCAGTATAGAAGTATTATTATAATTAATAACTTGTTTTCCATTTTAGGTCACTTTTGTATTTCTTCAAACTTTTTTTCAAATAGGATTAGATTTAGGCTTGAAAAATGGAGTTATGTGGCAGCATTTAGCTGATTTTCTGACTTGAAAACGTTCAATCTAAGTAGTAGTTGTAGGTTACCAAGAATAATCTGGGAAGTAAAAAAAAAGTATCTCAGAAGAAGACAATGGCAAATCACTTCCACATGTCTATGGATATGGAAAGAAAACTAATGGATATGTCTATGACATCACCAGTTGAGTTCAACTCAAAGAAATGAAATTGCATTCATAACTTAATCCCAGAAACTTACTTATTTTCCATAGATTTGTCCAAAACAAAAATGACTGTCAATAGGAGCTGTTATGATTGTTTTTATTATTTCCTTAAAGCTTCCTGATCATGCTGGCTTACTCCATTTTATACCCAGGAACCCTTTTTTTTATGATTGCCCAGGAAGGGCTGTGTGCAACTGAATTTGTGAGGAGCATACAGTTTATTGCGCCAAACATTTAATCTATATCAGGAGTGTCAAACTGGTGGCCTGCAGGCCAGATGCGTCATGCGCAGGCCATGCCCACCCCAGCTCCGGGAATGGGAAAAACATCACAAAATGTCATGTGACGGTAACGTGATGCCGCGAGTTTGACACCCATGATCTACATTATTTCTGTCACTCCCATTTTGTTTGCTATACAAGCAATTAAGATTTTTATTTTCAAGAGAGAGAGAGAACAATGAAAAAGCGAAACAATTGTGGGTAAAGCAAAGCCTCTGTCTTAGCCATAAGGTAAATGATGCATATGGAGAGGGGACAAAGGAGACACATGATGAAATGTGTGCTGAAGAATCATGACACAAACTCTAAACTTACATACTTGCCTCATTTTTTAATCATTAGAATTTTTACTGCAGGTCTATGGAGGCACTATACGTGTGAGGGTCCCATCTTTTATCACACTGTCATATCTACCAAACACCATTATTGACTTCCATAGTCTAATCACATGCTTAGAGAAAACATCAGGGCTTGAGGTTCCTTTGCAGAATCATTAGCTATGTTACATAACATACTTAACCAGGTCAATTACAGATTCAGCAGCTGTACAATCTAAACTTAGTATTAACCTTGGTTAGGTTTGTTTTGCTTGCTTGTTGTGCAAATTCAGTGCATTTAGTTGGTTCAGGTTTACCGTATTAAATGAATTCAGTAAACTAGTTCAGTAACCAAGTTAAACATGTTGTTTGAACACATGTTGCTATAAAGAATAATTTTGTACAGTGATAAAAGAAATACTATAGTACAGTATTAGTTGAACTATTAAGAGCTTCTAGCTTGACTGAAATTTTAAAAAAAATCTCTTTTCTTATGAAGTACTTTTATAGGATATTTTTAAAAAAAACTATTATGAAGGCTTTTGATAAGATGATTTATACAAATATATTTTAGCATACGGATTGCCTGGAAGCTGTTCAAGAGTGACTGCTACTTTGAGACTCAAGTTCTTCTAATTAGGAGTTCAAACTGTGTGATTAGTCACCTAAGTCATGTGGCATTTCTGTCTCTTGATGGATAATTTCCAGATACACAAAGGGGTTTCAATTTGACAAAATAACATTTCTATTGAGCATGACTATATTAGCAACATTATTTATGACATTCCATTTCTATTAATGTTTTTTGAAAAAAACCACAAAAGATTAGACACAATAGTCCTACATCTTTTTATATTCATGTATATTTTTAATTATGCACATCCACATTGTAAGAAAATGTTTCTTCAAGTTCCCTACTAGTTGCTCTAAACCTAGGAACAGCCAAACTCTGAAACACAGATTAGCAGAGTTTTGCATGGTCACACCCCTTGTTCAAGGCAACTAAGGCAAAATTAGTACTATATTTTAAAAGTTTTATACAAACATTTAATATGAATACATACACATGTTCCTAATTGACAGAACACACAGAATTAGTGTTTAAAAATAAAGCAACAGAATAAATATGCTATCAAGATTGACACATAATTAGCGTGGATCAGAGATACTGAACTCCAGATAATCTAACAGCACTTACATATTATTACTATTATTATGGTTGGTCACACAATCAGCTAGATATTTAAACTGGATTTGGCCTTTTTAACCCACCTATCAATTTTTTCACAAGGACCTGGGATAGGGAGATGTTGTTTTATGGCATTAATGGTATCATTACAAGATGTAAGCTGTTCCAAGGAAAGCTGCCTTTTTCAATTGACTGATGGTGATTTTATCAGTGTCATTGATATAGATGTTTTAAAACTGCACCAAAGGCTTCTATTACTATTGATACTGTTTTTGTTTTCTTTTGTTGTTATTATTATTAGATTTTTATGAGAGAGAGACAGAGACAGAGACAGAGACAGAGACAGAGACAGAGACAGAGACAGAGACAGAGAAAGAGAGAAAGAGAGAGAGAGAGACAGCCCAATGAACATACTTAAACTCCTTTTTATTTTCCCCACAACTCAGGATTTAACTGAGAGAGAGAGAGTAGCTCAAAGTCACCCTGGCAGCTTTCATGCCTCAGGCAGGATTACAACTCACAGCTCCTGGTTTCTCAGCCAGCATTACACCAAACTGGCTTCCAAATCTGTATCTAACTCTTATGTTTTGTTTATTATTTATAACATGTTTGTGTTCCTAAGGCACAGATATGAAGCATCCATTCTTCCTTTTTTTCTCTTATTTTTAAGGAATTAGAAAGTTATGGACTAAAAATGAAGGATAATTACCATAAGATGGACTAAAACACGCTTTGTGTGACCTGGTTGTGGTGTTATCTAAAAGAAAAAAAGCCTTTCTGAGATCAGAGGACATGTCAGGTTTTCATTGTGTTAATTTATCTAAATATGCTTACTTCAAAGATATAGATCAGGGGTGTGAAACTCACGGCGTCTTGTTGTCACATGACGTATCTCAACTTTTTTCTCCTTCGCTAAACCGGAGGTGGGCATGGCCAGCGCATGATATATCCGGCCTTCAGGCTGCAAATTTGACACCCCTGATATAGATCCAACTATTGTGGTCAGCAGTGGTGAAATCCAAATTTTTTTACTACTGGTTCTGTGGGCATGGTGTGGTGGGCGTGGTGTGGTGGGCGTGGTGTGGCTTGGTGGGCATGGCAGGGGAAGGATACTGCAAAATCTCCATTCCCATCCCACTCCAGGGGAAGGATACTGCAAAATCCCCATTCCCTCCCCACTCCTGGGGGAAGGATATTGCAAAATCTCCATTCCCACCCCACTCTGGGGCCAGCCAGAGGTGGTATTTGCCGGTTCTCTGAACTACTCAAAATTTCCGCTACCGGTTCTCCGAACTACTCAAAATTTCCGCTACCGGTTCTCCAGAACCTGTTAGAACCTGCTGGATTTCATCACTGGTGGTCAGACAACTGACCGAAGGAAAGGGAGGCCCGATATGGAGAGTAGAGAGACATTCCAGTTTAGAATCCTTTTGGGGTAAGAAACATCTGAGATCAAACCTGAAGGTCTATATTTCTTATTTCCCAAAGAAAGGTGAGATTCTTATAATAAAGGTGATCAAAAAGTAAAATATCCATTTGAAATGCTATGTCAACATCCAACTAATTCACAGCAGAAAGCCTGGGAAAAGAAAGATCAGGAATAGATAGTATCATGAGAAGGCACAAAAGAAGCACGCAGATGATGCACTGATGGATTAATCATGTATTATATGTTTGTTTGTCTATAAAAATAAAAAAACTATTAAAAATAGAATAAATAGTATCAGAATTCAAACTGAAGTATAAAAGGAATTGTCCTCCTGTAGACAGGGGACAATCAGCTGTTTTAAGTACTTTCCTTCTAATATACAGTAATGATCTTTATCCAGACATGCTGTGTTGAGTGTTTGGGTAACTTCTGCTGAATTAGAGCTAGAAAGCCTAGCAGCTATAATTCACCCAGGTTCTGCATATGTTAATTGCTGAAGTAACTTGATTGAGTTTAATCCAGTGTGATAAGAGCTAGACTGTGCATTGACCATGAGATTAAGTTTGGGCCCCAGTTTAGAGTTAATTCCATTTGACTCAGGGCTGAATGTGAATTTCAGTTCAGAAACTGAAGAATGAGGCTTCCTTTCATTATTATTGTAACTCAACAAATGGCTGAACAATGTTTTTGAAATTTTACAGGATTGGGTGACATTCACAAGAATAGTAAGCCCCTGCTGAGAATATGATGAAACCAGATTTCATGCAGATGAATTTAGAAGAAAGGTGATATTAAGCTGTGGGATAGAAAATAGCAAAAGCTACCATACCCTCTAAAATACTGTTTTTTCTTGTATTATCATCCAGAAATGAAATGTTGGAGAATTCAGACTCAAGTCTAAGGATTCAGTGAGTCACCACATGTGGTTGGGCAGCTGGTATCAGGCATAGTCACTGATTTGAATTAACAGCTAGTACAATCATTTCCTACTTCTGATTTTGAAGTAATTCCTGGAAGCAATTCTATCACATGAAGGTAAAGTTATTACTAGATAGGAAATTATTCACATGAGAGAAAAATATAAGGGAAATAAGTATGTTCCTTTTTTAAAATAAAAGACCTAATCATTTCTTTTTGTCTTTGAAAAATCTTTAAATTGGTAACAAGATTTTGGAGCAGTTGAAAACTGGGAAAATTTAGTCTACTAATAAACTGCTTATAAGACTGATTTGGTACTAGACTCAGAATTTTCAGAATAATGCTGAAAATATATACTCTTTCATTTTAACCCTGAATATACAGTATATCCATTTCATTATTTGGCTCAGAAATTTCTTATCAAGAACAATTGCAACATGTGTTCTCCTCTGAACTTGTTGGAGAATGTCACAAGTGTAACAGAAATAACACTTAGCCTTGCATTTTTCTCTTTTCATTAGACCATGTGAAATGGTGCAAAATATTAATCTGGATACACACATGAAACATAAAACAAATGAAGATGTTATATCCATTTAAAAAAAAAAAGAATAGAGCTTCATTACTGGGAGTTGATGTGTTTGTCATCTCTGCCCTTGGTACGGTCTGTTGTGGTGGATGATTTTGAATAAGATCAATTTCTTCACTTCTGACAACCATCTCTGATGATAAAATAAATAGGTACATGGAAACAGGTAAGGTAAGAATCTGGCTTTTCAGCTGTATATAAATAACAAGAAGACACATCCATGCATTTCTATTCTTGCTCTTAAGAAAAGCAAATCACAGGATAGAATTATCATCATAAATGAGCCCAAGGTATTCTTCCAAAGAGAAGGAAAATAATAGATGCTTGCCAAATGGACAGGTTATTCAGCTGACATTACTTAGCCATTTGTATCAAAGATTGACTGGAAAATTAAGCCTAGGCATTATGTGAACTCAATAAAATAGATGTACCAATATCAACATATGTGTGTGCAGGCATGTGAATGTATGTGAAACAAAAGTAACTAAAGCTTCAGAGTGCCTGGTGAAGCTACAAGATTTTCATCTCTCTGTAGGCAGCTACAGTATATTAATTCTTTTCCAGGTTTGTATAACATGTAATGGCTGTATTAAAGTAAATTAATTTGGCTTGTTTTAACCTACTTAGAACAGAGGTGGGTTCCTCCTGGTTCGGACTAGTTTACCCGAACTGGTAGCGACCCGCTGGTGACATCACGATGATGTCACCGATCCGGTTCGGTCGGTGCCGGTCCGTGGGTGCCGCCATCTTTTTTTGAATTTTTTTTTTATTTTTTGCATTATTTTGGGGGGGATTTTTTCCGGGATTTTTTTTTTTTTCTGTGCATGCGCAGAAGCTGAGTTTCCGGCACTGCGCATGTGTCACCATCTTGTTTTGGGTTTTTGTTTTGGGGGGGGATTTTTTTTTTACTGCGCATGCGTGTGCGCGGCCACGCAGTGCGGGAGGAAGCGAACCGGCAGCGAGGTAAGTTGGAACCCACCCCTGACTTAGAACCATATTTCTGAGTTCATAAAACCTTGCTGCAAATGTAGCTTACATGAGGGGGGGGGACTCATTTAAATTGCAGAGCATTGGATCTAAATATAAGCATATATAGGACAGAACAGTTGAAATTAGTACAATTTTATTGATTCCCTGATTGGACAGATTTAAATTTCCCCTTTACATTAAGAGCTAAGGGTATAATACTCCCTCTTCAGCCCTGTGAGATAGCTCATACAGAACTATTTTAGAAGTAGTGCAGTAAGTTTTTACTGAATAGCTGGCTTTATAGTTGTTTTCATGAGGAAGCCAATACATTAATTAGCTTTGTGGACTACTTCAAATATTTAATTTAAAAAATTCTAATGTTCTTTGGCAAGTAAAGTAAAGAAAGAGGGTTTGGGTTTGATTTATTATCTTTAAGAATGAAGATGTAACCACATGTTCAAATAGCAATCTTGGACACTCTCAATATTAGAATAGATTTTAAAAAGAAAAAAATATTGATGTGGATTATATTCAAGCTGACAAGTCATGTAGCGATTAAAAATTGGAATGCTGCAACAAACAGTTTTAAAATTAGGATCAGTGACCGGTTTAACTCTCCCTGACAAGGAGAGGCTGGCAAATGACTTGGTCCCAGTCAGAAGGAAATCTTCAGCATGATTGAACACAACCAATGTTTCCTGACAAGCCCCATCATGCAAACATGGATACACTAAGCAGATGCATTTTGAAAAGTTGCTACTTCTTGCCAATCTCAGTTCAAAACATGTTGTGGCAGTAATGGTGCCATACTGGAAATTAGTTTTAGGGTGGTTGGGAAGAACCTGTAGGAAGTTGGCTGAAGACATGGACACCACAAAACATTACTTGTAGCAGACTTTATTGGATGTTAAATTATTAATTGCATTTTTGAAATTAAAAGTTGTCTTCCTAACGGAGAACTGAATATTTCAAAAGATATATCACAATCGCCAGTAACCACAAGACTCCCAATTCTATTAGACTCCATGTCCAGCAATTTAAAAGGCTCACCTCTCCAAGAACACTTGTTTTACTTGAGAAATTGGTCTCTATCTGAAAGGTGGTAAAACAACTTAAGCAGGTCTTTTCGATATATATTTTACTATGGTGGAGAAAATAGATGTAATCAACAAAATACACCCCTTTTCTCTCTAATTTTTGGGTATGACCAGAGTCAAATCTTGATCCAGAACAAACTCCTGTCTTCACCTAAATGTACCAAATCCAAATTGATTCTCTCTGACTCTAAAGAACCTTCCTACAGCAATCATGTCCATACTCCCCCCTCCCACCAAAAATAGAAGCATCACTCAAATCAGATCCCTGGATTCAACCTTTATAAATACCTTAGCTTTTCATTGTTTGGGGTTCCACTTTCTTATAAAGTTGAGACCAATGATCATGGAATAACCCAATAAAACTTATTGTATTATAAATTTCATGATTCGTGGACTTTTTTGGCTGGTGATTTTGAAACTTGATACACCTCACTTTAAATCCACACTGAGCAACAAGAGCTTATTTCTATTTTTCATTCTTTTATCGTAAGAAGTTTAGGGGGAAAAAGATGTAGGAAAAAATTCATACATTGACCCAAAATTGTTGACCTAAAAACATCATTTAAAAAATGAATGTCTTCAATAGAAATCATAACCTTACCCTGTTTTCCCCAAAATAAGACATCCCTGATAATAAGCCCAATCGGGCTTTTGAGTGCATGGCAATAAGGCCAAGCGCTTATTTCAGGGTTCAAAAAAATATAAGACAGGGTCTTATTTTCGGGGAAACACGGTAGAAAAAAATACCAATTTTGATCACTATAAAAACAAGGAGGAGTGTTGACCAGTTGAGATAGAATTAAGAATTAAGCTAGTCTGCACAAGGCATGTTAGTCAAAACAGTATTTTCCCCCCATGTATTAGTCGGTCAATAGTTCAGGGAAAGAAGGCACTATAACTTCAGGAGACACTAATTAAAAGAATCAATTCTTATTCTACTACATATGTCTAGTCATATTAACACATTTCTAGATTTCTTACTACACAGTCTAGTCAAGATTAAAGGATTTGCTAATATGGATGAACTGAGAAATGCTTCTAAACTGACTGAACAGATTTTTGGACAAATTAGTTCATTTAAAATTGACAGTGAAAGATTGATTTTGCACAGAGTGAGTTACCTAAGTTATTCATCATTCCCTCAGCTCCCATGTAAGAGATGGGGATCTGCTTCTACTTTTTTCTTATAACAAGGTTGCTTCCAAAGCACATCTATTTTGCTGCCTTGATTGCTGCTTGTCAGTTCTTTTAATTTAGACATAGTTTAACCTCTGTAGCAAGACCTCCAGAAATAACTTCCTTAAAAGCTTTCACATAATGAATGACTCATTTCATGAGTTGCTCAATTCAGCCATACTACTTAAAATTATAATGCCGAATGGGAAATGGCTAATTACACAGAAAAAGATCCAATTACTGTGGAGGCCATTTGATTCATTATTCAGATTGTCTGCAGGGAAAATGTGGATATCTAAACATGGGATTATAGGCACCTCACTACAATGCTAACAATTATATCTTCTGTATTTAATGCCAAGTAGCCTTTCATGGTCATATTTGAAAATGTTGCATGATAGGGCCACAAGCCTAAACCTAGGGGTGGATTTGACAAAAGACCTGGAAATCTCTTAGCCATCAAGAACATAGGAAAGTCCCACCATTCTCTATCTATGGTGATCAACATCCTGTACAATGGAATTTAACAACCCTTTTCCAACTCCTGCCCTGCCTGATCCTATGGGAAAACTACCATGGTGATACAGCTGTACCTTGAAAAAGCCAGGTTTGACAGCAATACAGTATCATGGTTTCATTTGCTGCAACAGCACCAAGTCTTCAACAATATTTCTTGGTTGCTTCAAGCAAGAGGAAGAACAAGACCCTTTATCTAATGTCTGGAGACCCATCTGTGCAGCTTCAGATTGGGCCATAAAAAGAGCTGCCAAAAAGCATTCCCTTCAGCAAGAACCAATTTTCTAGAAATAGAAACATCAAATGGTGTTGGTTCTGGTTTGTCTGTAATCAGAGCTCTTTATTTTGAAAAAATAAATGTTAAAAAATGGGTTAGGGTTAGGGATTTAAAAAAAACCTAAGATACATTTTGTACAGTGTGTGTGTGTGTGTGCGCAGATGAGAGGGGGGAGGGGGGAGAGAGAGAGAGAGAGAGAGAGAGAGAGAGAGAGAGAGAGAGAGAGAGAGAGAGAGAGAGAGAGAGAGAGAGAGAGAGAGAGAGAGAGAGAAGTTGCTGAGATTATTTATATATTACATTTTAAAAGAACTATAAAGTCTAAGGACTTATAAAGTACTATGAAAGCCTAAGCTATAAAGCTATAAATAATAACTTTTTGGCAAATTTATTTATTTTATTTTATTTATTTATTTTGTCAAGCATGTATATGATTACAGGTAAAGTATAAATATTAATGTGAGTATATAATAAGTACAAACATAGTTTGAGTACATATTTTTCGAATACATGGGGACTTTAGGACAGGGACGGTGGGCACACTGGTGCACTTATGCACGCCCCTTACAGACCTCTTAGGAATGGGGTGAGGTCAATGGTAGTCAGTTTAAGGTTAACGATTTGGGGGTTTGGGGAAGAAACTACAGAGTCGGGTAATGTATTCCAGGCATTGACCACTCTGTTGCTGAAGTCGTATTTTTTGCAATCAACTTTGGAGCGGTTTACATTAAGTTTGTATCTATTGTGAGCTCGTGTATTGTTTCGGTTGAAGCTGAAGTAGTCATAAATATTTAGATGAAAAAATGCATGGAATTCCACAAAAGGATATTGACAATAGGGCAATGAAATCAAGATATTGAGGCCATAATCTAAAACTTTTAATCCAGACAAAACCCAAAAATGTCCGCAGAAAGCAATGGACATTATAATATTCCTGACATAAACTTGTACCCATATGTTGATTGCTATATCTTCCTTCCTTCTTTCCTTCTTTCCTTCTTTCTTTCTTTCCTTCCTTCCTTCCTTCCTCCCCCTCCCTCCCTCCTTCCCTCCCTCCTCCAACAGATGGATGTAGAGAGAAAAACATATTTTTTTCCTTTAAGATATATTTTTTAATCCAGTGAATCCAAAAAGTTGATGCTAAATTATAATTTTTAATGTGATGGAAGGGAAATTCTAATTAAAAGCCTTAGAATATACCTTAACTTCTGGAAAGTATTCAAAAAAGTTTTGTATGGGATCTTAGTACATAATTTGCAAAATGTGAGTGGGACAATGCTACTATTAGACGAATGGTTTATACATCAGTGAT
This sequence comes from Thermophis baileyi, assembly GCA_003457575.1. NCBI lineage: Eukaryota > Metazoa > Chordata > Lepidosauria > Squamata > Dipsadidae > Thermophis > Thermophis baileyi. The sequence goes on along the minus strand of QLTV01000043.1, from coordinate 562,283 downwards.
TTCTTGTCAAACTGGAAGGAGTGATGAACTCCATTCTAGAGCCTGTCATACCCAATGGGCTTATAAATGACTTTGATGAAATGTTAGAAAATATGATTTTCAAATCTGCAAACACAATGACTGAACGAGTATAGAGAATTGTGCTAAGATTCAGGGAAACCTTGAGAAGTTTGATCATGAGCACAAATGTGTAAGACAAATTTAAAAAAGGACATATGCAGAGTCTTACAAAGAAAGAGAGAGAGAGATTTAAAAGCATAAAGTTAAGATGAGATAACCATAGGTGAATCCACAAAATGGACAGAATGTGCATTGCAAGGTGAAGATGAGCTGCAAAAAACTTAAACTAAACAGAGCAAAATGTAATCAGTTTCTGATTTACCTAAGTAAAACAGAATAGATCCTTTTATGTGTTGGGTCCCAGACAAGCGACAGTAAAGAACATGAAATATATTGTTCTAGACTATAATACATTGCTTGAAATGTTTGTGTGTGTGTATTTATGTATGTATATGTATATGTATATGTATATGTATATGTATATGTATATGTATATGTATATGTATATGTATATGTATATGTATATGTATATGTATATGTATATGTATATGTATATGTATATGTATATGTATATATGTATATGTTATAAAGTATTTCTTAAGAATAACATAACCCAAATAAGAATTAGTTATTTTTATAAAATACTGGAACCATAACAGTAAGATTTTAGAGTGCATACATAAATGTGTGTGTTTGTGCATATGTGTAAACATACTACCTAAAGTTCATGAAAATTGAGGCAGTTTTTATGCAGTTTTTTTTGTGTCACAAAAATTGCATAAACTGTAACACATTAGCATGCATCAAAGTTGTCAAAACCCCACATTTAGAAACAGCAAGGTAATTTATGATAATCTGTACAGTTGGAACCAGCGGAATAAAACCAACTACATTTAGCTTTGGCTTTTATCTTCCACAAAATTTCAATCTCCATCTGGAGCTTTAGGACAACATGTCAGAAAGGAAGATGAATATTGGAATTCAGTAATTGGCAGATGTCTTTTTATTTCAGAGTTTTACTAACAATCAGAAAACAGCCTAATTCCAGCAGGAATGTGATTTCTTTTATTACAGTTTGCTTCATGAGTCTCTGCTCATTCTCAGCAGGTTCTCACAAGTGGCGGTTCTTCTCTAAGGCTGGCTGATAGCTACTTCAGTTTGCTGTATCCTTCTTCTCCTTGGATCTGAAATTATTTTTTTAATTATTAAACAGATTTATATAGTCACCCAACTCACACACAGTGGCTCTGGATGTCATAAAACATTAAAAATCCACCGTTAAGAATCCCCAATTTAACCACTGCCACCTTACCCACGGCAGTGACAACAGAAGTGACCACAGAATCAGAATCAATAACTTATTTATTATTTATTACTATTATCTCACCTTTTATCTTCAGTATTTGACATAATAGAATATGTTTGCTCGTTGTTAAATGATTTGAATATTCTAATTTTTGTAGGCATATCTTTATATTTAAGTTTAATATTGACAACAGCCTCCATTCATTCAGAAAGGGAACTTATTGATCCTTATGACAAACCATTCTTACCACATAAAAATTCTGCAACTTTTGTGAACTTTTAAATGAATGGAGCTCAAAATACAGGTCTATCAGTGTTGATGATAATAGGGATTATGAGAAGGATTGATCTGGTCACTATGGCCTAATTTGCCTGGAAATCCTATTCATTTTTTGTTTAAAAAGAGCCCTTGGTTTTCCCTATGTTGGATAATAGGATAGAACTTTATGTTAACAAGACATGCTCAATTCAGGCAGTAGATCAGAACAATGGTTCAGTACCAAGCAGATTGGTACAAGTAAATTGGAGCATCAAACTCCCTCTCCCTTTCCCTCTCTATGTTTGTGTACACATGCATACATGTAAGATTATGTGTATCTCAGTAACAAGTCCTATGGAGTTCAGAGGGGTCTATATTAACACCACTATTAGTTGATCATTATTTTTTCATGTTATGATAATTTTGGTTACTTTGAACTCATATAACCATATCTTATATCCAAACATTTTCAATAAATAGTAGAAGTTAAATTTATGGTGGATAATCTGATTTTCAGTGACTTAATTTGAAATGAAAGGACATCCATAATCGATTCCATGCTTGATCATGGATCTGTGAATACCTTGAGCACCTAGAAGAAAAATAATTCGTAAATATAACTCTTCAAAAATAAATGATTATTTTTTTTAAAAAGCAGCTCTTTCAATGATAGTCTAGACAGGAGCCTTGGCACAGGGAGAAAGAGTTCATCCTTTCCCCCTGCAATCTTTCCCATTATCACCAAAGTTATTATCTGCATTTTAGTAGAAACATTCATATACCACCACCGATAATAATATTTGCATAATTTCCTCAAGAGGCAAATAACAACACGGATGTTGTAGGGGGGAAAAATCTGATCATGAAAATGGAGAGAAAGTGTTAATTCCCAAGCATTACTGCCTTAATTCAAGTTTTCTGCCTAAGTTGCTTGGATTTTCCTCCTGACTGTTCCTTTGACTTCATCTTTTTTTCCCCTCTGCCTCTCAATTTTCAGTTCCTTCCTTTGCTGCAAATAGGTCTCTTATGCACTGTATGCACAATGTGCACTGATGATGTTATATAGTTTGGATAATGAAATGTCTGCAACAAAACAACCAAGCTCAGAGAGCACCAAGGATCCCTTAGTCTCTTTATGCTGCTCTATTGCAAGTCAAGCTGTGTGCGCATGCCTGTGCACACTGGCCTGCTGATTGTATAAGTCGAGCTGCACATGAGCGTGCACACTGGCCAGGCGCTCGCACAGCCCGGTTCCCCTTCCCCCCTCCTGCTGGGCTGCCAAGCCACAAAGGTTGGGGACCACTGCTGTATTTGATCTCTGCACTTTTTTCTGCTTTTCTTCTTCCCACAATACAGTCATATCTCAGTACTGGATTGCTTTAAAACACTTTGAATTTTGTACTCGATGCATTTTGTCTCAGTATGATCGTCTGTTTGGTACTCAATGTGCAAGGTAGTACTTGTCGGTGTCAGCTGCCTCATGACTCATGACCCTTTCCGGATGAAACAAAGGGTAACATGTTAAGTCATGTGGTTTGTTTGGTATTCATTGTTTTTAGTCCTCGTCATGCCTCCTGGAATCAATGAATGAGTATTGAGGTACCACTGTATTCCAAAGCCTATGGAAGATGGATTCAGAATGCCACTATCCCAGCAATGCCTGTACATCACACCAAATACATTTTTTTTTAAATGAGAGGTTCAGAAATGTTACATCCATTTCCAGTTTTGACTATTGTTTTTGGCTTGGAGAAATATACCAAGGATTCAAATCCTGTTCTAACCTCTGTTGTGCATCACACTTGATTGTCCTGATACAAGGATAACAAAGAGTTAGAATGCTGAGAACTGCTCTCTTGAGAGTGATTTATGGTAGAGAAAATGGCTGCATACAGCTCTCCATATATTATACTTTGGATGAAGTTAGAAACTTATAGCAAAATTAGTTTGCTATGAATATTATTAGTCTCTCTCACACACATACATAACCATATATGTGTTTTAAACTGTGTAAGATGTTTCAGACTTTAAAATTGCTTTAAAAGCAATTTCAGCAAAATATTGTTTTATTCTGGTTTTAAATTATTTTCATGTTTCATAAGGGTGTTATGAAGGGGCAAGTTCTGCTGCGATACATAAGAAGATAACAAAAATATTCCATGCTTCTGGCTTGAATTAAAGTTCTTATTTAAAAAAACTTGACATTGTCTTTTATAGAAAAAATACTTGAAAGAAAAAAAATGCCTATACTTTCAGCACTGAGAAACAGAGGCAAATGGAAAGGTTAGGGGAAACTATTTCATAAAATGACACAAACCATGTGGGATGAGTTACCAGAAACAAGAAAGGTAATTTATAACATCTGTTTATGAAGCAGAATGTTCAAAAGCAAACTGAATCAGGAGAAGTGAGAATATAGGACTGTAAGGAATGCAGGAAATTAGAGATGGAAAAACAACAAGAAAGGTCAGTTTTATGAGGATTAGTTCCTTTTAACAGAACAGGACTGTGAGCAGGTGGAGTTCCCACTGCCTATTTCAACATGTGCAGCTCAGAGAGCAAAGGCCTATTCTGAATGTTTTCTCCTTATTTTTTTGGCCTGCCTTACTGTTTGAGGGAACATGTCTTTGGACAGATAAAGTAGGACTGAGGAAGGAAGGAAGGAAGGAAGGAAGGAAGGAAGGAAAAGTGTTGAAGACCATCTCCCTATTCTCCCATCTCTCTTAAAAGCTTACAGTACAAAATCACACTTAATGATGAAGCAAAATGCATGTAGCCTTGCTGAAGTCAAGCTAAATATAGTGTTTGGAAGTAAAAACAGAGAAAGCTAATTTAGCAACGTATTTATTTCTTCCAGACCTGAGAAATACAAGCAGAGAAGAAGGCACCAGTTTCATATTAACAATCAAAGAAGGTATCTTACTCCTTAAATTCTTAGAGTTGAGAGAAAAGCTTGTGTCTGTGACTTTCTTTAAACATTATTTTAATGATTTACCTGTTTGCTTCCAAAATACCATATTTTGATGGTGGTGTTAACTATTTGATCGAACTAATTAATAGAAGAAACAGTATATATGAAACATTAACAATATATAAACCAAACTGTGGTGTTTAGACAGGAATGGGCAAACTTAATATTATCCCATAAATTTCTATTCCCTAGAGAAGGACAAATGATTTAGTACACAGCTGTAATATGATACTTCTACTTCATGCTGTGGCACTATGAACTGATTTTGACTAACATATTAAGACTCAATGTCTATACAACATTTACACTGATGATCATTGCTAGTCTATAAAGGATCAGGAGCTGCCCAAACAGAAAACTCTGGTCCAAAACATAGTCAACTGTATCCCAGTATGAGAATAGTATTTCAACTATGCAACCTTTGTTTTGCCTGCAGAAAGTATTGGTCTCACTCTATGCCATTCTGGAATAGGCTCAGAAAGAGTAAAGATCTAAAACTCTGAGAAACCTTTATGTGTCATTTTAAATCAACCTCCCTCTACAGATTTGATTCAACACAACTTTATGATGATGGGAACTGAAGTCCAAAACATCTTAAGGCTAGTATAAGTAATATTTGAAAATCAATATTTGACCTTTCTGGTTTAAAGTCTTCTTCAATGTTCCATCTCACTCTTGTTTTGCATATTTCCATCCAAATATTGCTGTTTTGGGCAGGGAGCAACTATTTGGAAGTACCTTTTTATATAAGTGAAAGACAGCTAGCTTGTTCTCCCAACCCATATAAAATAATTCTGGCTGCAGAAAATAGGAGACCCCAAATGGCTGGGACAATGATCCCACTTATTTTCATTGAGAAACCATTGCATCTGTTTAATTATACAGTATGTCTCAAAAATTAGCAATCACCTTATAATTTGGATTTTCTTCAGGATGTAACATACTGTGTATATGAGTACAATATTTTCATTCAAAGATCATTTCCTGGACAAAACAATGGTAGCAGATGTCTCCCTGTACAGAGATGAGCACTGGCCAGGGTCTTACTGGCAAGATATCTCTTTTTGGCATACAAGTTAGTTCTGTTTAAATAACCTAAGAAAGTTAAGAGGGGATTCAATGTCAAGTCTGAAAAGAAGCACATGTGCTTCTCCTAAAAACACTCTAGCCATTTTTTTTATTAGGAAGTAATTGGTTCCTTATAGTAGGTCCAAACATTGAAACATAATTTATGTTATTATATACTTTTAGGAATATTTTTTTCCAGGACCTTCTCCATCTGAAAATTCACAAGGAGGTGAGCATTTTCTGTGGGCCAGATTTTCATTCTTCACTGATCTTATCAGAGCCAATAATCTTAGTAGCTGAAAAATTGAATGTATGTCCTTGTTCATTGCAATGTGAGGCTAACAATGAGTTTGGGTCTCTTCGTCTAACTGCTCGCTTGTATTCTTGCAATCTGGTTGTTAGCCTCACATTGCAATGAACAAGGACATACATTCAATTTTGCAGCTATTAAAATTGTTGGCCGAGCAGGTATAAAGATAACCAGGAAAATGATTGAATCCTAGGAAATGGGCCTCTTGTCAGTCAACAGGAGTGCTGATTTACCACCACCTTATCAGGTACTTAGGAGTCGAAGACTTAGCAGCACAAGGAAACAACAGCCAACAACTTAATAGCCAGCCATCAACATCCCAATCAACCAATAAGAAGCCACACCCAATCAGGCACCACATAAATAATATGCATAGAGTAGCCCAAAGGACACTTTCCAGTAGAGAGAAGTTAGATAAGATGAGATAAAATAAGATAAGATAATCTTTAAGGTTGACTCAGCCTTCAATCCTTCTGAGGTCAGGCAAATGAGGACCCAGATTGTTGGGGACAATATTTGACTCTGTAAATCACTTAGAGAGGGGTCTAAAGCACTATGAATCAGTATATAACTCAAAGTGCTATTGCTAGTTTCACTTTTCTGTGTGTACAATGGCACATATTAAAATGAAATTCCAATACACATAATCCATTTTTAATACATAGTGAAAAAAAAGAGTCTTGAGAGTTAACAAGGCTGATACTATATGGTACAAAGCTATTACAGAATCTAGTTGTTCTGCTTTGGATACCAAAAAGCCTCCTTCCAGAAGGTAATAAAGACAACTGGTCATGGAGAAGATGTAAAGCATCCCTGACCATACTGCGGACCTTGGTCAAGCAGTGCTTATATGCCACGTCCTGGATAGAAGGAAGTGAACTTCCAATAATCTTTTACGCTGTCCTCCCTGCTCTCTGCACAGCCTTTTTGTCCAAAACAGTTTCCTGAAGATGGACTCCAGCACGAGTCTGAAAGCTTAGAGGACTAAACCTCTGGTTCTGGTTACCGAACCAGTTTGGATCCTGGAATATTATTCTGGGACACGTATATTTTCCTTCATTCTTGAATAGCCATTGGGCCTAAATAACCTTGCCTAAAAGAAGGTGATATCTGAAAGCAGCTCATCACTGTTGTAACCTCTGGGCTGAAAGGCTGATGCTTGAAGGAGGAGTCTCCTTGAAGTCTGCCAAGATTATTCCTTCTTATAAAAGATATCTTTATCATTTCCTCAAACCTGTTTAATAATTCTGTTCAGCTTTGGTATCAGAAAATCCAATTCAGTTAGCTGAATTTCTAAAAGTCCCACCAATTCTTTGTTATTATTTCTTCTACAGTATACTGTTAGAATATTATATTATGTATCTAACGAGATGTAAGGCTTGTAAAATCCAATAAGACTTTCTGCCCACTGAACATGGATAGATTTTCTAGCTTTAAAGATCACAATGTTAGAAGGATGACTAATACTGTATTGCAAAACAATCATTCAATGACACAGATCTATATAAGAATAACAGTAGTGGGATTTTCATCTTTCTGCAGAAGAATTCTGTCACCAAGAAATGCACTTCTTAAAATATGCTCAGAATATTACTAAATGAAATATAGAACTAAGAACCTACCACGATTTCACTTTTTTTTTTTAAAAAAATGGAAAGATCTATAATAATAAAAATGTGATTTGTTATTTAATCTAGAAAGGAGCGTAGTTTACATATTATCTAAAATTTTGCAAAATGTTATTGTAGATTTATAAATAAATTTGATCCACATAAAATTCCAAATGGCAAACACTGGATAAAGTTACCATCTCCATTCTAATCAGCTTAACTTGTAATTCCCAATGATTTCAGTATGATTGACTTTGAAGGAAGTATGTTGAATCTCGTTTATTTTACTTTCGCTTATTCTCAGGTAAGTTCGAATGGGTTGTGACCTTAGTCCTTAGCCTATTTCAGTAAAAGCTAAATGTTCACATTAATTTGCATAATTCTGCCTTACAAATGTCATATAAAACTATAAAATGTGTATTATTTCATTTTTATTAAAAATAAAACAAACCGGCAGTAAATACCTTGCAGACCTCAAAATAATCTCCAGAGTACAAGTAAATTAATTTCAAAAGCACCCATTGCAGATCAGTATAAAAAAGACTTTTTATTATCGCACAGCAGTTTGTCTCTGGCATCTGGGTAAGAAAATGTGGTCATTCTCTTTCTAAACAATACCTCTGCATGACATGCTGGGGTGCTGACAGATGGACATTATGTATTTACCAACCCCCTTCCCCCACTTGGTTTCCTGCTATTGGAGATGACATTCTTCAGATGTCTGTTTTATGAACGTTAAAGACCACATGGCTCTTTCACACACACAGCAGCACAGCTAAAACAAAGCTTCGTCTAGTTCTGTGCTTGGCCTTCACTTCTGAGGCTCCAACCTTACACCTACTGTTTAAGAGCATGCTCCATTGAATTCAATGGGACTTACTTTTGAGAGATTTAGAGATGTTTGGTTGTGGAGGTAGAAGTACAACTTTGCTCCTGATTTACTGATGGGATTCCTATCAACCCCCCTCTCCCCATTATTATTCACTGAATAGGTATTTTTTTTACTGTTACCAGCTGATCTTAGTTCTAATATGGTTGCCATCCCTCAGTGAAATGCAAGATTTAATTGATCACAGTTATGGTTTTCTTTTACTGAGAAGATTAAGCATATTTTACTTTTCAAAAACATAAGAACAGAAAGACGAGAAGAAAGAAAGAAAACAAACAAACAAACCACAACACTGTTCCAATTTGGAAATAACCAGAGATAAGTTCATTAGCTTGCCTACACTTGTGCATCATAAAAACCTTGTTAAAAATGACTCCCTAGCCTGCTGTATTAGCTACTTTATGAGGTAATTTCTCCATACAGTAATAAGATTTTTTTCTTGGGTCTCCAGTGCATATTAAACCCACTAATCTTCTTTTATAAACTATACTTTCTGCTACTTCCTCGATTTGCTCACTTTAAAAGATACTCTCCTATTAATATTAAAGGTGGCAAATGTAGCTATGAACTTGTGGAAACATCTTTTTCCAATTTATTGCAGTATCTTTAAACAGTGTGCTACACAAACACATACGCAGTAAATGTCAAATATGTTTTGTGACTAACCAAACAACAGTAGTCCCTACAGAATTTATTTTCCCATTCATATTGTTGTGTAAATATATATACATATACATATATATATCTACACATATACATATTCAGATACATATGCATGCACGCACACACACAGACACAATATTCAGTTGATCAGTTCATGGAACAAGCTCTTCTGCGCAATAAGTACAAGTGCTCATGAGTTTAATGTGTTATTTCTGAAAACTTATTGGAATGAGAGTCTTTAGACTTGAAATAGAAAGAACCCCAGCAGTAAAGTCAGATTGCATTTTAATTCCCTATAATGGCCAATTCAAATGGTTGAGTGCCTGGACATTTCTTCATCCTCAGGGAATTTGCAGAAGCATATAATTCTGTAAATTAACTTTTTTATTTAAAAAAATCTATACATATTCTTATGTTGGCCTAATGAGGGGCTGTGAAATCTTAGAATGTATGACCCATTGGATTGTTTATTAAGCAGATAGAATGAAACAGAAGCAGATAATAGTTTGCTCAAGGGCTTAGCAACTTTAGTCTACAATATAAGGATGATGATTCCGAAGTTTGTGTGGCCCTGCCAGTTTACTTTTTTCCCCCTCCCACTTTTTGGAGATTTCTTAGGATAGGAAGAAATAACAGAAAAGTATTTTGATAGACAAGCCTTCAGTGTCTGGCTATAAATGGTTTTTCAAATCTGTGGGCAGAGAAATGAAACAGTTGATTTCTCTGAGTTTCCCCAAAGGATAGGCAGAATTTTCTCTTCGTTATGTCCATAACAATGAAGAAAAAGAATATAGGGTATAGAAATGAGCTGTTATTTGAGAATATAACATATAAACTTCAAGTCTATCTTTTCCAAATTAAGAATGAACCAAACCAAGCTTCAATTGTACAGCCCAAGCAATCCTTATCTAATAATCTGATCATACCTGTTCTACAAATCGAGTCCAGTGCAGAAAATCAGGCAGGGAAATTGCTTTCAGCTCATGAAAAATCATGTTTTTCATTCACTTTGCACAGGTCAGGTTTTAGAAATGAATGTTATAAATATGTAGTGGACTTTTTAAAGCAATGGGTTGTAGCGCAGTAGTAAAGTATATGTTTGAAAAGTAAAAAGTACCAAGTCCAATATCAGGCATATCACAGAGTTGAAGATGGGTAAGGCTTTGCTCTGGAAATCTGAAGAGCTACTTCAACTCCATATAAACAATGTTGGGCTAGAAGAACAAATGGCCTAATCCTGTATAAAGATCCTTGCCTTTCCATTAGAGCTTTGAGAGCTTTGCAATGCTTGCTATAGGCCAGGTTTATATGCAATGCAATCATTCAGTTTTGGTGTCCTGCCAGGGTCTCTAACAAGTTTATCATGCTGAGGTCCTGTTGACTGATATTTGATCAAATGATATGACAGTGATGGCCAGGATAATAATGATTAAATATAATTTTTAATTATAATGAATCCATTGGCATTCCTATAAATACTCCCCCTTGTCTTTAATCTTTTTCTTTGTCATTCAGTTATGGGTAAGAGCAGTAGTGTGCTGGAGCCAGGCCATGAGAGCCAATTGTTAAATTTTCAGGAATTTTGCAAGCTGATTGAGAGCAGAATGTCTAGAATGCCAGTTAGTGACAATTGAGCTGGCAATTGTACAATTATAAGCAAACCATTTCAAATAGGATCTCACGGCTACAACTAGACTTTGTAGAGACTAAGAACTGTGATTTTGAAATGGGAACATGAGGAATGTATGCTTGTTGGGCTAGCCTCAGTGTGATTTCATATGGTATGGGAGAATGGGATCCTACAGAGGGAGAGATAGATAAAAAGGGGAAAAAATGACTTAGTCTGCAAAGTTGCAAACCCGGCCATCGACTACTACCAGACCTGTGCATCTTTGTTTCTTGTCCTGCTTTCTTCCCTCTCTGATGCTGCCCACTGTCCTGCCAATAGATTGTACCCAAGAAGCTGACAGCCTTTAGAAGAAAAAGCATTCAGAGCCAAGTTCCTGTTGTGGCCCGCCAGCGACCCGTGCAGCTGGTTGCGGACTCCGACAGCGAAGAGGCTGTTGTGGCAAGGCACCAGTGGCCTGTGCAACTGGCACCCAAGTCAGACAGTGAGGAGGTTGGAGAAGACTTGGTGCCAGAGTCGGAGAGTCAGCCAGGGCCTTCAGTACCTCCAGAGGAGCCCACCAGTGATGAAGAAGAAGAGGAGGAGCCTCTTCTCAATGTCCGGGCACGCAGATTTGCCAAAAGACAGGAGTGGCTACTCAGAAGGAGGTCTCCTTGAGAGTAAGGCTTGGGGCTACTTGGCCACGCCCTTAGCCTATTTAAGTCATGACCACGCGCAATCACATTGCAGGAAACAACGTTAATTCTTACTTATTGTGTTTTGAATCCAGTCAAGTGTGCTCGGCCTTTGTTCTATCTCGTGACTTTTTCCTGCACATTTATTTCTGGGAGTTTTACCAACTACCATAAGAACTGCTCTTATCTGCAAGCTTGTTTATTCAGAAGTGAGACAATTATCTCTTGAACTCTTGCTGGCTGTTAATGAAGTTAAATTAACAGCCGGTGTTCGAAAAAAAGACTGCTTTAAATGTATTTTTGTTTTAAACGGCTACTAAGACGTTCATTAGTAGACCTTCATTAGTAAACCAAAAGTGTGTTTGGAGTTTGTGTGTGTTGTATTCTTGGTGGTTTGTAGCTGGGGCAGAACAGTTCCATAAAAAAATGAATGACTGTTCCAAGCATGCTGCCGCTAGGACCTCCTAGAACCCAGAATATAGAATTGTCTTGACATTTTGGAGAATGTAAGAATTGTTTTCATCTCTTATTGTATTGCAATTTCTCCAAGAGTTTAATTTTTTCAGAGATATTCTCATAAATACTGTTAAGTGCAAACTTCCTTTTGGCCATTCACTGCAATATTCACTACATTTTATCCATCAGCAAAAATCATATATTGGCACAAGGGGAATGTTATAATTAAATGCAGCAGCAGAATACCACTGCCTGCCTGTTTTGCCTTTTATACTGGTGAATATATTTATTTATTGCTTATTGTAGGTGAGAGTTCTTGCTTTTTCTATTATTGTTTTAACAATAAGCACAGTGTCCCCTGAATGAAGCTTAAGTCTTGGAAATCTTATGGCCATATCTATGTAGTTTTCCTAGAAAGTTACAAAAGTAATTTGCCATTGATTTCTTTGCCATTTGATGGAGGTGGTGGTGGTGGTGGTGGTGGTGGTGGTGGTGGTGGTGGTGGTGGTGGGAACCTGCTTTCCAGCATAGCCTACAACACTGAGATTTCCTGGTAGTTTTATCCAAGCACTAACAAAACTCAGTTTAGCTTTTTGAGCTCAGCCAAGGTCATCTAGTAATGCCTTATGTCATACAAGGGGAACTTGAATAACCATGTCTTATATAGTAAGACTGGACTAGGCAAATAAATACTCAAGGCTGACTGGAGATCCTTTTATATTGCTCTTGGAGCCCCCACTGACTCCAACAGCCAAATATCAGAATCACAGCTTCCTACCATTTTCTGGTAGAAAAACCATAAAACTGTATCCCCATAAGTTTTTTAAAAAGTAAAGAACTCTTTTTAAAAATCCAGAAAATGTTGATCTACCCATGCATATGACTTTTTGCATCTCTCACTGTGGCCCACACTTTCCCTGCCAAAACAATCTTCAGTCTCCTTCCTTGAAAAAGTGGCTGTAGAACTTCTTATATCCATATCAAACATTTGGCTTCCAACTTGGTATGCAATTATTTGGATTCTGCCTCAACTTGGATCTGTGTTTGCTTGAGGCTTAGACTTTGTCTGAAGTGAATCCATCTTTGCTCCACCACTTGAATAAATATTCTTATACATGGCTGAAATGTTGATATCTTTTCCCATTAGTGCTTATCTCTTCTTTGCCCATAAAGTTGCAATATGTATAGAAGACTTTATATAGCAATAGCACTCAGACTTATATACCGCTTCACAGTGCTTTCACAGCCCTCTCTAAGCGGTTTACACAGTCAACATATTGTCCCCAACAATCTGGGTCCTCATTTTACCAACCTCGGAAGGATGGAAGGCTGAGTCAACCTTGAGCCTGGTGAACTGCCAAATTGCAGGCTGAAACTGACTACCCACCTGGCATTCACACAGTCAAGAAAATGGTTGTGTGGAAATTCCAAGGAAAGTGCAATGAAACCTGCTCAGCTTCTCTAGTATTTTCTTTTGTATCTTTTAGGCTACAATATATCTTATAAAGTGAATATACTACTATTATGGAAAGTTTTGTTAAAACAGGAAGAACAGAATTTAGGCCAGTAATTTAATGTTATCTCAACCATAAAGATTCAATATATTCCCTTAAATCAAATCTTGGTGCTTTTAACCAACAAGCAAAAAACAAACAAACAAAAAAAAACCTCACTGAAGGCTGAAATAGTCAATTGATGTAAACAATCTGATTATTTCCATCAATCTCCTAAGAGGAAAAACTTTCTATTTATTTAAAAAATGAATGTTTTATTTTTGTATTGTCACTCACAGGCCTTCTACAATTTTAATTATCATTGGTGTAGCATTTTACATAGTGAATGACAAAACCTATTAATCAGATACATACTTGTTGCTCCAAACTGTTCACATTTCAATTCCTCTATGTCATAAACTATTGCAGTTTAGTCACTCTTAAAGGAAACATGTAAATAAGATGTAACACATAGCTAAATAGGCTTTAATCTGCTGCTTGCAATAAAAAATGATATTATACTTTCAACCCTAAGTCGGCTTTTTAGGTATGCTATTAAAGTTCTTCCTTTTGTCTTTTTCCTTCTTCATTTTTCTATATGTTTCTCCAATGCATTTTTTTCACATTTGAAGATTTACTTTTTCTTTTTTCTTTTTCTCTTTTCCTTTTTCTCTTTTTTCTTTTTTCTTTCTTTCTCTCTCTCTTCTCTCTCTCTCCCCCCCTCTTCCCCCTCTCTCTCCATCTCTCCCTCTCTCTCTCTCCCTTTCTTTCTTCTGCCATTATAGAGATGCAGCCACTGTAGTTTCCATAGTTCTGGTAAGTTTATTTTTTCAAATAGATGTTCTCTAAAAAAAATAATATTAACTTGTAAATGTTTTATGATTTCTAAGGTTCTTTTATACTTAAATGTGAAACCCTAAAGGGATTTACATAAATCTCTAAAGTAAAATGGGATAGATATGGGTCTAAATTGCTTAGCCTACCAGAGAAGTTGATTTTTCTATTTGTAGCAGAATAATGAAGCTTATCATTTTTTTTATTCAGGTCAAAATGATGCATCTTTATTGACCTTCTTTAACAGTATAGACTATTTTTTTAAACAAATGAGTCTAGCAGACAGGCAATGACCTGTAAGAGAAGTTAACAGTTATATGAAATGTATGTTGATCCTGCTTGACCTAAACACAGATGTTCCTCCCTTTTCCTAGCCATAGATTTAATGTTGTACATAGTATTTTTCTTGTTCAAAGGACTAAATGGTTCCAAACAGAATATTTCCACCAAATATCTTTTAAGGTTCATCCACATTTATTTTCCCTTCTATTTTTTCCCACCCTTTAAGGTCCTTTCACAAAGAAGATCAAAAGGCAGCTTTTCCTGCAATCCTCCGCAGGTGGTCAGTGGAAGCTTAACTGTTAACAGAGCTCTCTAAATCTGAATGTCTTGTTTTACAGGCCATTATAGCAGAGTGTTATTACAAGTCTCCCTTTATTACCATATTTGGAACCATTTTGTTTTCACTGTAAATTTAAACATTTTACAGGATCCAGGAATGAAACGGAAAATAAATTATCAGTTTAATTTCTCTGATTTCAATAAAAAATGAAATAAAGTGATTTTACTTAGTTGCAAATGTCAAGCAGGCTTTACAATGAAACTTGGTGATTATCTTGTGGTTTACTATATTTTTCCTAAGAAAATCAGCTCAGGTTTAGAGTGTAAAGAATACAATATTTTCAGTTATTAATTCTTTCACATTTTAATATTCCTCAAGAGCACTAGTCTTTAGACCAACACATAAAATATGTCTACCATTTATCTGTACCTTTGTGGTATCTCACAAGACAAAACTTTTGTGTACTCTCATAAGAATTAAGAAAACATGGGCACAGTAAAGCAGCTAGCTTGCATCCCAGCTAATGGTAGGGCTACCAAAATCTGGTCTTCAAATCTGAGGTATGCTCTCCAGATGGCAGCAAAGAGTTGGAATTCTCTCCATCTCTGTGCTGCCACCTATTGATTGTAAATATTTATGATGCCAAATCAAAATGTCTGGGGACATGGGTGGGAAGTGAAAATTCCAGCGATAGATCAAGAAGACTCACTTGAAGCAAGAAGATGATGTGTTTTTACCTCCACTGACCCATTGTCCTCTTTACTCCTTCCTATGTATATTTTCTATGTGCCATTTGGTTGCCTTAAGAGATATTGCTGTAAGGAATTACTGCAGAATGTATTGCTCTGAGGAGCCCTTCAGAGTAACACCCATAAGGCAGTTGTTAGGTTGGCATTCAGCCACAGAGAACCATATTTTGCATGCACAATGAAATGATTGCTCTGGACAGCAAGTTGGAAGTTGTAGCAGATGGGCTGCAATTTTTGCCAACCAATCCATCAGTCAAAGCAGCTGCTTCATTTCACCTTTATTTGAAGGTGTTCTGTAGTTGAAGTCCTATCCAATCAGTTTCATTTATTAAAAAAAATGTTAAAGCAACCTTTAAGGTTCCCATCAATAACTAACACTTTAAACAATAACTAAGCAGATGTATAAATCAACTGATCCCTGTCATTCCCACTTTGATAAGATGTATTGTACCTCTGTTATATCATTTCACAACTTGCATCTATACATTTTATATGCCTCTCTCAGCTTTTTATATGTAACTACCTTATGTGACAGTCCTTATGTCACATGGATATATGTGTCTGTAGAGATTGTGCATTCCTGCTTGGAACAGTTTCATGACAAAATTGGTGACACAGGTCATACCTGTGTAATGGCAGAATATATGTTTTCCATGCATATTTGCTCAGGTTTAACCAATGGCATCTCTATTACAGGGTTTTTTAAAACAAACCTAAGTGGTCTGTAACAAACAAAAGGGAGGCCTCCGTTGATAATTTGATCATACAAGGTGTTGAATAATAACCTGATTTTTAATCAGCCTCTTGCGAGCCTTAAAATTGTATTTGCTTTTCTCCATTTTTCAAACTTCATGTGTAGGCATGTTCATGAGAACTAATTCTTAGAAGTAGTGAGTGGCCAATTTAAGATGCTGTAGTTTTACTTAACATATTAAGTCATGTAGGTGGGACTTGATTTTTTTAGATTAATTTTCCTCTTTCTTTGGGGCATTTTTCTTTATTTCCTAAAGGTTAATAATAATAATACTCTAATTTTTATACATACTGTATTTTAGCTTAAAAATTGCATGAACTATGCTGATTACTTCTTTGTACCAAAGAAGACTATAAGAGGGTAGTAACAGATGTCTCTCCATCTCTGTAAAGGGTCATAGAAATTCTTCCTTCAGTGTCCTCAGGCACACAGGTTCCCTAAAGATTTCCTCCTGTTGAGCAGGAATTCAATCCAGTTGAACCTGATTAGAAGCCTACTGTCTTATAAGGATTCCTAAAATTATATTAAGGGTTCTTTGTTTAGATGAATGCAAAATCTAATGTATCTAATATGAAATAGAACCTAGGCACTCAGGGAGGTTTCAGAATGGGGAACACAGGTAGTCCTTGACTTACAACAGTTCATTTAGTGACTGTTTGAACTTACAATGGCATTGAAAAAAGGGATTTATGACTGTTTTCAGTTACAACCATTGGAGCATTCCCCATGATCATGTGATCAAAATTCAGATGCTTGGCAACTGACTCATGGCAAATGAGAGTTGCAGTGTCCCGGGGTCATGTGATCATCTTTTGTGACCTTCTGACAAGCAAAGTCAATGGGAAAGCCAGATTTACTTAACAACATGTTATTAACAACTGCAGTGATTCCCTTAACAACAGTAGCAAGAAAGGTTGTAAAATGGGACAAAATTCACCTAACAACTGTCTCACTTAGTAACAGAAATTTTAGGCTCAATTGTGGTCCTAAGTTGAGGACTACCTGTAGATGAGTTCTCTGTATCCCTGCCTAAGTTTACCATTAACCCGTGCAGATCAGTTTGGGACAAATTTGCAGAGACTTGTTAGCTAATGCCCCAAAGCCTTCTTTGCATGCCATTTGAGGTTGTTGTGAAAATTATAGCACAAAAGAAAATGCGCAGCAGCAACTTGCCATGAGCAGTATAACAATCAACTGAGACCAGCCATTACTTGATGCTTAAATCTGATGTCACACTCTTTTTTTTCTATCTACTTTTCAATAGGCAGGAATTTGGTGAGAGCCCTTTTTTAACACTATCAAAGAGCTTATTAGAATGGATTTACAGCCTCTCCAGACCTCTGTATACTTAATGACACCAATAAGATACCTAATGCTCATTCTACAAATAATATTTGGATTAAGGTAGCATTAATTCAGTGAAAACTAGAAATGTTGCGCTGAAGCAGTAGGAGGAAAAAACAAAGAATATCTCTTTTGGACATTGTTCACAGAATAAACCATTGTTCTTATCTTGCTTAACAGAAGAAAGGGGTGAACATGAAAGACCTGGATTGCTCTGAAGAAAAGTAAATGGCACTTCTAAAAAGGTTACGCACATGAATATTAAAGACCTGTGGAACTGACATTGCTTTTCAGAATAGCCTCTGAAAGATTAAAAGTGCATGTTATTGAGAGTAAATAATAAGCAGCTTTCTAAATACTTGTCATGCTTCCCCTGATGAGGAAATCATGAAAGGATAACGTAGAATCATGGATACAATCTGAAACAGGTTTATTTCTTTTCTGAGACCAACAACTTTGGGCACAAATTGAATTAAGTCCTACAGTTCCTAAGGAACATACACCAGATGACAAAGTACAAGTTCAAGAAATAGGTTTCTTCATGAATAGGCACTTACTAAGGAATATAATCTTTCTCACTAAGAATGTTTTCTGGAAGCTGGCAGTCAGAATACTAGTGAAGTCCTAACATTTTAACCTTCTTAAGCTCTCAGTACTAAACAGGCAGTGCTGGAAATCGTGTCCAGCAACCAGTCTTATCAATTGAATTACTGTATTTTTTGCACTATAAGATGCACCTCCCCCCCAAAAAGTGGGTGGAACTGTCTGTGTGTCTCATAGAGAGAATATTGTGGCAGGGGAGAGGGGTGTTGGTGCAGCGGTGGCATTTGCCGCCGCCACCGGGGAATGTTGGAGCCTTTGCTGCCGAGCAGCTGATTGGCAGTTGGATCGGCCTCCCGGAATACTACCGATCAGTTGTTCCAGGCAGCGGGGATCACCGCCGCCACTGCCTATCACTGCCCGTTCACCGCCACCCGATCGCCGCCGCCCATTCGCCGCCACCCATCCGCCGCCACCCATCGCCGATCAGCAGCGGCGAGTGGGCAGCGGCGAATGGGCGGTGGCAAGCGGGTGGTGGCGAGTGGGCGGCAGCGAGCAGGCGGTGATAGGCGGCAGCAATCCCTGCCACCTTGAACAGCTGATCGGCGGTATTCCGGGAGGAAATCCAATTGCCAATCAGCTGCTGGGCAGCAAAGGCTTTAGTGTTCCCCAGCGGCGGCAGCAGCTCAGCTCAGTTGACTGATGGTGGGCGCAATGGAGCAGAGCCCTGACGAGCCACGTGCTGGGGCTGCGATAACATGCTGAAGCTGACCAGGCTGTTTAAGTATCCATCCATCTTGTTATAAACTTGAATAACAGATTTGGAAGAGACCTTGGAGGTCTTCTAGTCCAACCCCCTGCTTAGGCAGGAAACCCTACACCACTTCAGACAAATGGTTATCCAACATCTTCTTAAAATCTTCCAGTGTTGGAGCATTCACAACTTCTGGAGGCAAGCTGTTCCACTGATTAATTGTTCTAACTGTCAGGAAATTTCTCCTTAGTTCTAAGTTGCTTCTCTCCTTGATTAGTTTCCACCCATTGCTTCTTGTTCTACCCTCAGGTGCTTTGGTGAATAGTTTGACTCCCACTTCTTTGTGGCACCCCCTGAGATATTGGAACACTGATATCATGTCTCCCCTAGTCCTTCTTTTCATTAAACTAGACATACCCAGTTCCAGCAACCGTTCTTTATATGTTGTATCCTCCAGTCCCCT